>SJYV01020007.1:1028097-1184509 GCA_006410875.1 Neotragus pygmaeus
TCTTTTTTTTTTTTTTTTTTCTTAAAAAATTATTCTTAGGGCAAGATATTTCTGTTTTATTAGTCTTTTCAAAATTCAGCTTTATAGTTTTGTTGATTTTTCTCTATTATCCTATACTACGTTATGTAATACTATACTACACTACACTATACTATTCTATTCTATTCTATACTATATATAATACACTATGAAATGGCATCCCACTCCAGTGTTCTTGCTTTGAGAATTCCAGGGACGGGGGAGCCTGGTGGGCTGCCATCTCTGGGGTCGCACAGAGTCGGACACAACAGAAGCGACTTAGCAGCAGCAGCAGCAGCATACAGTGCTATACTATACAATAGCATACTATACTACACTATACAATATTATACCATAGTATTCCATTCTATACTGTTCTTTAATACACTAGATGAAAGATGGAGACGTTCTATACAGTCAGCAAACACACCACCAGGAACAGACTATGGCATGGACCATGAACTCTTTATTGCCAAATTCAGACTTAAGTTGAAGAAAGTAGGGAAAACCACTAGACCATTTATGTATGGCCCAAATAAAATCCCTTAGGATTATACAGTGCAAGTGACAAATAGATTCAAGGGATTAGAATGATAGAGTGAAGAACTATGGACAGAGGTTCGTGACATTGTACAGGATGCAAGGATCAAGACCATCCCCAAGGAAAAGAAATACAAAAAGGCAAAATGGTTGTCTGAGGATGCCTTACAAATAGCTGTGAATAGAAGAGAAGTGAAAGGCAAANGGGGAAGGAGGAGAAGGGGACAACAGAGGATGAGATGGCTGGATGGCATCACCGACTTGATGGACATGAATTTCTGTAAACTCCAGGAGTTGGTGATGGACAGGGAGGCCCTGCATGCTGTGATTCATGGGGTTGCAAAGAGTCAGACACGACTGAATGACTGAACTGAACTGAACTGAATCCAAAGAAATATGATATAAGAGTGCTTCCCTTGCCTCAGCTTATGTTTGTTAGCTTTATTATTTTTTGTTTGTAGGTGTGATTTCCAGTTGTTTCAACAGCATCTTGAAATGGCTAGACAATTGATTTTTTTTATTTTAGACAATTGATTTTTAACCTCTCTTCTTTTTTTATACATAGGGTCAAGCTATACATTTTGAAGTATTGCTTCAAGTAGATCCAAGCAGTTTTGATATATTATATTGTCAGTTGATTTACTTCAAAACACTTTCTGTTTTTCATTGTGATATACCCTTTATTACATTGGTTATTTAGACACATAAGCTTAGTTTTTGACCATGATATTCTAGTTTCCTTTTGTTGTGCATTGCTAAATTAATTTTACTGTGATCAGAAAATATAATCTGACAGATCGAAATCCTGGCTTTATGACCTTTTAAAATTTAACAGTGACCCCAAATATTCCCATCCATTTAAAAATCTTCTGCACCCTGTCACAGCATTTGTGGGGAGATCTTATGTGCAGGGTGGGTGGTGGTTTAGTTGCTAAATCATGTCTGACTCTTTGCAGTCCCATGGACTGTAGCCTGCCAGTTTCCTCTGTCCATGGGTTCTCTAGGAAAAATACTGGAGAGAGTAGCCATTCCTTCTCCAGGGGATCTTCCAAACCAGGAATCAGACCTGTGTCTCCTGCATTGCAGGGAGGTTCTTTGCCAAATGAGCTACAAGGGAAGCACCATGCACAGTGGGGTCTAGAGTAAAGCACAAGAAGTGTTTGGGGCACAAAATGCAAGCATTTTCAGGATCCTACAACTGGAGAGTCAGCTTTGACAAGATGTGCCTATTTAAATTTAATGCTCTAGATGCTTCTTTTCTTCACCCTAACCTGAGTCTAATATATATATCAGAAAGTTAAAGTATGTTTATTGGTTGTTCAGATCTTGTATATTCTCATCTCCCCCCTATTTTTTCTCAATATTTTCTGTTTGAGTTATGACTTCTTTTGCTTTTCATAAGTTTAGGTGTTTTATAGTATGCATAGAGATTTTTTTTAATGCATACAGATTTAGAGTTGTGTTATCTTCCTAATGGATTGACTCTTTTTCTTATTAAATCTCTCTCTATATGTCTAGTAATCTGGGGTTTTTTGTTTTGTTTATTTAAAAGAACTCTTTGTATTATTCTATTATAGAATTACACATATTATATTTTTACATTCTTGCAATTTAAATCTTTCTATTATTATATTCAAGATGTGCGTCATCTGTAAGCAGCATATAAATAATTTAAATTCAGTCTGTCAATTATAATCTTTAAATTTGCATATTTAATTTTTGTATCTTTACTGTGGTTATATAATGGATTTATTCTAAGATCTTGCTATTTGTTTTCTTATTTACATGTCAGCATTTTTTCCCTTTTTTTTCTATTTCCATTATTTATCTATTAGCTAGTTGATTGTAAATTCACTTACAGTTATGTTAATTGTTACCTTAATGATACAACTTATATCCTTTACTCAGTTTAGCCTAACAGAAACAACATTTTCTGATTGTGGGTACCAGACTCCAATTCAGCTTCTTGTTTTTACATCCTTGGTGTGGTATCCTTCCAGGTACTCCAGTTGACTTATATAACTGATAGGATATTATGGAAATGATATTATGGCTTCCAAAGCAAAGTCATAGCTTTTGTCTTCTTCTTGCCTTGATCACTTGTTTGGGGCAAGGTAGCTACCACATCAGAAGGTAGCTACCACATCTAGAGGGGCTAGAGGAAAGTCAAGCATCCCAATAAGTCAAGCAGCTGGTAATGAGAAATAGAGCTCTATGGATGGTTGGTGCCAATTTGTCAACTAATCTGTCTTTCAGACCCAGTTGAGCCTTCAGATGACCATGATCCTGGACATCATTTGGACGACAATCTTATGAAAGTCTTTGAGTGTGGATGGAGAAGCTCATCTGTTACCAAACTCCTATCCTGCAGAATTTAAGTGAGATAATAAACATTTATTGCTGTTTTAAGCACTGGGTTTCTGCTAATTAATTATGCAGCTGAAAAAAATCAGACATCCACCCATATTTGGACTGTGGAATCTTTTCATTATATGTATCCCTTACTTATGGGCTTCTGAAGTGGCACTAGTGGTAAAGAACACACCTGCCAATGCAGGAGAAATAAGAGACCCCGATTCTACTCCTGGGTTGGAAAGNCAGACATCCACCCATATTTGGACTGTGGAATCTTTTCATTATATGTATCCCTTACTTATGGGCTTCTGAAGTGGCACTAGTGGTAAAGAACACACCTGCCAATGCAGGAGAAATAAGAGACCCCGATTCTACTCCTGGGTTGGAAAGACCTCCTGGAGAAAGGCATGGCAATCACTCAAGAATTCCTGCCTGGAGCATCCCCATGGACAGAGGAGCCTGGCGGCCCGCAGTCCATGACGTCTCAAAGAGGTCAACACAACTGAAGCGGCTTAGCAGACACTCACTCATCCCTTTATTTGTTTTGGAATTTTGGTTGTCATGCATTTCAGTATTGCATACTGTATATGAAAACTCCCAGGAGAGGATTTTACAGGAATATTTGTTTACATTTATTCATGTTCTGAAATATCTCCATTACTTTTCTATTCTTGCATTTGCATGAAACTTTCTGGGATAAATTTTCTCCTAACTGACAAGCATCCATTAATATACCCTTTGTTGCAGGACTGCCAGTAACAAATTTCATTCATTTTCTTTGCCTATATCTTTGTTATATTCACTTCCCTTTTATTATTTTGAAGATGTTTCAGGGTATGAAAGTCCAACTTTCAAATACTTTCTGTCAGCTTTAAAGATGTCATTCCATTATTTCTTAGGTTCTATTGTATCTTTCTTCCTGATGAAATGTCAGCTATTAGTCATGGTTTTTATTTTAGGTTTATAATGCTGCCTTCAAGATTGCTTTTTAATTTGGAATAACCAGCGGTTTCACTGTGATGTATCAACATTGTGTTTATCCCACATGCATTTTACAAATCCTATTGAGCCTCAGGTTAAAGTTTTGGAAAATCCATGGATGTTATATTTTCAAATCTTGCTTTCCTTTCTTTCTAGAACCCCAATTATATATATTTAGATATTAGATATTATTTACATATTAGATATCTTAAGGCATCTCAAATGTCTTTTATGTACTGTTCTATGTTTTCCATCACTTTCTGTTTCTCTGCTTTAATTTGGATTTTTCTACTGCTTTTGTCTACTCATTCACCAATCCTGTCCTCTGTTTTTATTGTTTGTGCCAAAAATCAATCAGTTTATTTCTCTATTTTTTTCCATATGTAGTCTATCTATACATATATCCTGTCTACATATACATATATTCTCTCTCTCTCCATATATATATATATGTATACACATATATTTTCCCTTGTAAAATTACAGAATGTCTGTGTTATTTAAGTTGCACCTATTTTTTGGAGCTTATCCATTTTTTTTGTTATTTTAGAAAACGTATTTATTCTTTTCAGTATCTGTATCACTTTTATATCTGCCTCATGTATATTTTATTATTTTTTAACTTAAATTTATTTATTTTAAATGGAGGCTAAGTACTTTACAATATTATTTTGGTTTTAACATACATCAACATGAATCTGCCATGGGTGTACACGTGTTCCCCATCCTGATCCTCCTTCCACCTCCCTCCCCATACCATCCCTCTGGGTCATCCCAGTGCACCAGCCCCAAGCATCCTGTATCCTGTATCAAACCTAGACTGACGATTCATTTCNGTTTATGTCAGAGAGTGTTTTGCCTATGTTTTCCTCTAGGAGTTTCATAGTTTCTGGTCTTACGTTTAGATCTTTAATCCATTTTGAGTTTATTTTTGTGTATGGTTTTAGAAAGTGCTCTGGTTTCATTCTTTTACAAGTTGTTGACCAGTTTTCTCAGCACCACTTGTTAAAGAGGTTTTCTTTAATCCATTGTATATTGTTGCCTCCTTTGTCAAAGATAAGGTGTACATAGGTGCATGGATTTATCTCTGGGCCTTCTATTTTGTTCCATTGTCTTTGTGCCAGTATCATATTGTCTTGATGACTATGGCTTGTAGTAGAGCCTGCAGTCAGGCAGGTTGATTCCTCCAGTTCCATTCTTCTTTCTCAAGATTGCTTGGCTATTCGAGGTTTTTTGTATTTCCATACAAATTGTGAAATTATTTGTTCTAGCTCTGTGAAAAATACCGCTGGTAGCTTGATAGGGATTGTATTGAATCTATAGATTGCTTTTGGTAGTATACTCATTTTCACTATATTAATTCTTCCGATCCATGAACATGGTATATTTCTCCATATTAGTGTCCTCTTTGATTTCTTTCACTAGTGCTTTATAGTTTTCTATATATAGGTCTTTGGTTTCTTTAGGTAGATATATTCCCAAGTATTGTATTCTTTTCATTGCAATAGTGAGTGGAATTGTTTCCTTAATTTCTCTTTCTATTTTTTCATTATTAGTGTATAGGAATACAAGGGATTTCTGTGTGTTGATTTTATATCCTGCAACTTTACTATATTCATTGATTAGTTCTAGTA
Organism: Neotragus pygmaeus; assembly: GCA_006410875.1. Lineage (NCBI taxonomy): Eukaryota > Metazoa > Chordata > Mammalia > Artiodactyla > Bovidae > Neotragus > Neotragus pygmaeus. Next base: position 1,033,626 of record SJYV01020007.1, read on the forward strand.
ATTTTCTGGTGGAGTCTTTAGGGTTTTCTATGTAGAGGATCATGTCATCTGCAAACAGTGAGAGTTTTACTTCTTCTTTTCCAATTTGGATTCCTTTTATTTCTTTTTCTGCTCAGATTGCTGTGGCCAAAACTTCCAAAACTATGTTGAATGGTAGTGGTGAAAGTGGGCACCCTTGTTTTGTTCCTGACTTTAGGGGAAATGCTTTCAATTTTTCACAATCATGCATTTATATGAAGCTATCAATAAATGGCAGCATATATGCATAGCACTATTGAGGCTGAGGCGACATTATCCCTCACAGATTGTCCAATATCTTCTCTTAGGCTGATAAAGTGGGGGCATTCATCTGAATTCAGTTATAGACTGAGCTGAGGTAAATTTGTAATTTTAGTAAAGAGCAAAAATCAGACTTCTATGGTTATTCCTTGTTTCTAGAGTCTCAGGGCTTTAAATTGAAAACTGTGGGTTTACCTGGTCCTGCTTCCAGTAGTTCCTAAGTTCTACTCCCTGATGTTTAAGCACAGGATGGTGGCTGAAACATCTGCTCTATTTGTCTAAGATTCTTTTCTTAGATTTTTAAGGGGAAAACAGGTGCATTAATCTCTAATTTTGCCTGTCCAAAAGATTATGTAAAACTCTGTCTCTTAGTCTATAGTAAGTTTATTCCTAAATCCAAAAATTGTTTTATCTAAAACTCTTTCTAAAGATTATCTAAAACTCTGTCTGTCTATAGAAATTTTATTCCTAAATTCAAAGATTCCAAAAAAAAAAAAAAAAACCCACAATATATCCTTCAGAAGGTAGTATATCCAAATTGACATACTATTTAGCAATAAAAATAGCTATTAAAAATACTGTAATATGTATGAACCTCAATAACATTATGCTAGATAAAAGATGTGAGACAAAAAGCATATGTATTATATGACTTCATTTACATAGTGTCATTGAATAATCTGTCTAGGAAAAAAGATCAAAGACTGCTTGGAACTGAGAGAGAATTGATAGTATTAGGACAGGAGTTAACTTTTGGAGATAATGTAAATTGTATATATTGATTGTGGCACTGGATATTTAAATATAAACAGTTGATATATACTTAAAAGTGAAAATTTTATTTTTAATTTTTTCTTAAAAATGTAATTTAATATGCACAGTATAAAACGTACTATTTTAAGCTTTTAGAATATACAAGTTCTGCTCAAAATTGAAGAACATCAAAGAAAAGAGGGGATCTGATGCCAAGCAGGGCCCTATAGCTCTCCCAGGCATGGAGGTCTTTTTGTTCCCATTTCTTATAGGCAAGACTCCAGCCTCCATGACCTTCCATAGTGCAGAATAGTTACTAATCAAAGGAGGGGCAGCCACAAAACCACCTGAGGCAAGATTAAAGGACAGAGAAACTCATCAAGATTAGGCAACCAAGCACCTGGGACCCTGCAACAAACCTAATCTTGTTGGAAACTCCTTTAAATTTTGCGGAATAAGGATGCAAGATGGTTACTACCTTGATCCTTATCACATACCCTTGTCTGACACAGCTCCTCCTCTAGCCTACTGTGTTACCCCTGTACAAACAGCAAAATGAAGCTACTCTTTCTTTCTCCCCCCTCCAAAAAAAAGATAAAATATAAAGTTTTGTGGTGTTAAACATATTCATATTATACAATTATTGCCATCATTGTCTTAAAAACTCTTTCCATCATGCAAAACTGAAATTTTGTCCTCATTAAGCAGCAATTCTTCTTCCATCTCCCTCTAGGCCCTTGTGGTCACCATTCTATTTTCCACACCTGTGAATTTTATTATTCCAGGTACTCATACAATTGGAACCAAACAGTATTGTGCTTTTATTGTGACTGGAGGTGTATTTATTTTATGCAGATTAAATCTCAATAAAGCTGACAAATTTAAAAAAGCAACATAAGAAAAACCATTATTATTCCTGCATTTAATAAACATATTATCTACAGTTGTGTATACTATATTCTCAGTATTTGTCTGAAAATTGTTTTCCCAAAATATTCTTATTGTATTCAATGTTTTGTATTGTATGTGATTTTTTTCAAAGTTTCGTGTTCTGATGTGCAATTTGGCACAGTCAATTCATTATTTTCTGTAGACCAGGATGTGTTTCCTTGAGAAAATATTCTCCCCCTAACCTTCCAAAAACACCCAGAAGCCTCAGAGTAGATCTGCTCAATGAAGTATAGTATTCTCTTTTTCATAGAAAACATGTAATTCAACTTTGATAATTTTTAAAGTCCATCTCTTTTCCTTCACTCAGTTTGTCTTCAACAAATATTTTTACTAAACCAAACTGTCAAATATACTATTTACCATATGTTTGAATAGTTTTCAAATTTTAGTGATAAAAATGGTAAGCCTTCTAATTCTCGTTTCATTTAAACAAATAGTATACATTTATTTCATCAAAAAGGGAGCTCCATCAATGTTTTAACACTACTTGAAATTTCCCAAAAAATCTATTACAGATATTACAACATGCATAAAAGCCTCTTATTTGAAAAATATGTATTAAATGAAATACATATGGACACACCAGGGCTTCCCAGGTGGCTCAGTGGTAAAGAATCTGCCTGTAGTGCAGGAGACACTGGTTGGAACCCTGGGTTAGGAAGATCCTCTGGAGAAGGGTCCAGTAACCCACTCCACTATTCTTGTCTGGAGAGTCCCATGGACATATGAGCCTGCAGGCTACAGTCCATGGGGTTGCAAAGAGTCAGACATGAGTGAAGCCACTGAGCACATGGACACACCAATAGAACTGAAAAGAAATTCCCAAATAGAACCTAGTATTTATGTAAGATAATATATGATAAAGATAACATAGCAAATCAATAGATTAAAAAATGGATTTTTAAACTTTAAAACAAATGTTAGCAAGAACACTGGATAGTGTATGAATTAGCTTTTATCTGCATAACAAACCAAAGCTAAAAGCTTGTGTTAATTCAAAATTTAGCTAACATTTATTATTGCTTCCAAATCCAATCAAGAGGAAGTTCCCATTGATGGACTGACCTCTGCTGGGACTGAGTCTGAACTTGAGAGGATAGATGGACCACCTGGAAAGCTTGGATGGAGAAGAGGAGCTCAGTCTCATGTATGGCAGAGTGTGGAAAAAACACACTCATGACTCAGGTCCAGAAAGGGTAAAGGATTAAGACTAAGCTTGACAGCATTGTAGAAACAAAAATAAAATGGCTGCTTGTCCAAACTACCATAAGAGACATCAAAAGATAGATTATAAACTGGGAGAAAGAGTGGGGCTTATTTCATTGACAAACAGCTATTACTTGAATATATGCAAAGCTACTAAAAACTAAGAGAACGAGCTGGACAGAAAAAAAATGGACAAAAGAAAGGAATAATTTATCTACTGGAAAAAAAAAATAGAAAGGGCCATTGCACTTATAAAATCTGCTTAATTTCACTCCCAAAGAAAATGCAAACTAAAAAGTATACAGTGCTGCTCTTATTCATCTACTGGCTTAGCCAAAAATCCAATGGGTTGAAACTAGGGGAAACAGGATAAATAAATAAATGGGTAAATATTCACATTGGCTGTATCTCATTTTGTCTAATCTTCTCTCTATTGATTTTAATCTGATGTTTTCAATCTTTATCTCTGGCAAGTAATTTCACAACAAACAAGCTTCTTCACAAATCATTAGTTATTTTTTCAGTGGTGCATCTTTGGACTGGCTTCTTCTAAGTGAGATTGCTTTAGCCAAGAATAAATGATTGGTTAATATTGCCAATTCTTTTCTTATAGGGCTTCCATCATTTTGCTTTTATTACCACTGATATGTTTATAATATAAAATGTTTACATATTCAAAACTTAAGTTAAGGAAGGAGAAGCACACTGCAATATTAAAAACAAATGGACACAAAAGATCTAACTGTGTATCAAGTGGGTACGATAGTGCACAGGAAAATGAAATTGTTATGGGTGATTTTGAAAGCAGAACTCTTAAATGGAATGTCTTATAAAATGAAAAGAAGCTGTAAAAAACCTTCAACTTCACTCATTTATTTAATTTTTAGTAATCCCATCATCAAGCCAGCCAATTCTAAAGGAAATCAACCCCAAATATTCACTTGAATGATTGATGTTGAAACTGAAGCGTCAATACTTTGGCCACCTGATGCAAAGAGCCAACTCACTGGAAAATACCCTGATAATGGGAAAGACTGAGGGTAGGAGGAGAAAAGGCCAACAGAGGATGAGATGGTTGGATAGCATCACTGACTCAATGGACATGAATTTGAGCAGACTCTGGGAGATAGAAAAGGATAATGAAGCCTGGTGAGCTGCAGCTCATGGAGACACAAAGTGGGACATGACTTTGGGCTTGAACAGCAACAATCTCAACATTACAATTTTGGCATTATGCTACTTATACAGTTTAAGAAAGCTGAGAAAAATTCAACTAAGTGACTCTCTCTATAGTGGTAGAAGTTCAGATCTTCAACGCAAGGTAACACAGATATAAACATAAAGTCAGACATATTAGTGTTTAAAAAGAAAAATTTGAATTGCTCATTTGGTTTGAGTTTGTCACTAAATCTCAATTATAAAGTTATTGACTTCTTGGGACTTCCCTAGTGGTCCAGTGGCTAAAACTCTGTGCTTCCAGTGCAGAGGGTGCATGTCTGATCCCTGCTTGGGGAACTCAGATCCCAAATGCTGTGGGATGTGGCCACATATGAAGTCATATGTGTCTATATATACACACACATACGCAGATATGACTGAGCAACTAAGTGTACACACACACACACATTTGAAAAGTGAAAGTGTTAGTTGCTCAGTCATATCTGACTCGTTGTGACCCCATAGACTGTAACCTGCCAGGCTCCTTAGTCCATGGAATTCTCCAGGTAAGGATACTGGAGTGGGTTGTCATTCCCTTCTCCAGGGGCTCTTCCTGATTCAGGGATCAAATCCTGGTCTCCAGCACTGCAGGCAGGTTCTTTACCATCTGAAACACCAGGGAAATCCATATAATATATAGCTGTCTCTTCTAAAAATGCCTCAGCAATTGATCTCCTCACTCCTTTCAATTACCCTAGCACCAAGAATATCATTCTATTTGATATTAGTTCTGTGGCTACTCCACTTCTACTAGATGCTGCTCTGAGAATTAGCCTAATCTCTCTAATTCCCTGATGCAAAACTAGAGATGATGACAATCTCCCTGATAGGACTGATTCCTGAAGGAGCTGGTCAAGTTGTGGGAACTGTGATTTCTTATCACCCAGTCCTTCACAGCATTTTCCAGCCACAGTACCTTTCACGAGTCATTTTCATGAGTGATACTGAAATTTGAGGGTGCCCCTGCACATCCCACCCACCTTGAAAACCTTGACAATTTCTGAAATAAAAGGACAGAGCTCCAACTTTGTACTTTGAGAAAAACGCCTGCAGCAAAAGTGGTTCTAGATACCCAACAAGACACATAGAATGGCTTGTAAAGGCAAAACATCATAAAAAGCTGATTATCACTGTTACTAAAAGAAGCCATTTCAATTTTTTATTGTTGTAGTCACAATGATTTCTCACAGTTGGGCCTGAATTCTGCCTCATTATAACTTTATCCCATTAATCTTTTTCTACCCTCTGGGCTGTACTAAATATTAATCGCTTTCACTGGAGGAAGTGAAAATAAAGTTTTTTTCTATTGGAATAATAAAAATACAAGCATTTGGTTCTTGATCTTTTTATGAATTATTTTATTAACTGACCAATGTGTACCCTCTTAAAGACACCTGTTCTTCCTGTTCTTGTCTTTATTTTACCATTGTTTTGTCATAAATTATCTACTAAAGAGCAACTGTGACTCTAGATAATCACACCTTACCCCCAGATTGTTCTCCTCTGCAGCTCTATTTGTGGTTTCCACTCCTGAGAGTATTTCCCTACAGACGTGATCATTGGGATTATTTCCTACCTTGAAAGAATTAACTATGTCATATTTCCATTTATGACATTTTTTTCAGATTTTCAATTAAATGTTAATATTATAATTAATAATATCCATGACCAAGTGTTGTGGTTTCCTCTAGAACAGGATATTCATGGGCTTCCCAGGTGGTGCAGTAGTAAAAAAAATCCATAAGAGATGCAGGTTTGACCCCTAGGTTGGGAAGATTTCCTGAAGGAGAAAATAACAACCAACTCCAGTATTCTTGCTTGAAAAATCCCACAGACAGAGCAGCCTGGCAGGCTATAATCTATGGGGTGATAAAGAGCCAGATATGACTGAGCACATACACAGACAATTTCAATTTCTTCATCCACTATTAATCTGTTATAGTGACTGGCAAAGACAGAAGTTGCCAAAATAAATAAATAAATAAAAGAAATCTAACTGTTGGATGAAATACCTTCATAAACCTCTACCTGGTCTTAGAAGTGTAGGCACTTTCTCCCTTTGCCATATTGCATTAAATAACTTCCTGTTATCTGAGTAGTATCCTGGAGAAGGGAATGGAAACCCACTCCAGTATTCTTGCCTGAGAGTCCCATGGACAGAGGAGCCTGGCAGGCCCTAGTCCATGGGATCACAAAGAGCCAGACATGATTGATCGACTAACACTCACGTTATCTTGTACAGTACATAACAATTTTGCTATGTGCCAGAGTCCAGCACTAGTGGATCCAGGGAATTCGAAGTGGAGATGGAGTCAGCATCTGGGAAAATTTTACTTATTTAGAAATATAAATAGAGATTAGGAAAAAAATAGTGTAGTGGGAAATTTAGTGGAGAAAAGAATCTGAATAACTTGGTTTATGTGGTAAACTAATAAAGTTCCAAGACAAGGAACTTGCACCGTCTACATTAGGCCACCGGTGCGCACTTGAATAGTGGAGGGTGCCCCACCTTGCTCTCCCTCTCATGTGGGTCTTAGAAGCCAGGGCGAGTAAGTAGACTCCGAGAGCCTCCACAACCCAGATGGAAATTCAGCCTAAAAAGGAGAGGGATGGAGAGGGAGAAAGAGAGAGAGAAATTTGACATGGGGGGAGCCAGATTTCCAAGAAACCAGTTCAAGAAGTTGGTCTGAGAAACTGGTCCATCCTTTATTGTTCATAAAGGCTTTTTATACCTTTTTTTTATACATAGAGATCAATGGATAATATAAAATTATGCAGTGTCAACAGCCCTGACTCTTATCAAGACCAGGCTTTCTCTCTGCATACCTAGTTGTATACACAAGTCTTAGGTGATTTAAATCATCTTCTGGCCAGAAGGCCAATTAGCATTTTACAGCCCTTTTCTGATAAGGATAATAGTGTTCTTCCCAAAGTCTGGTGCCACTCTCAGAAAGCACTAAATAAAGTTACATTCTTACATAGCAAGGGCACAGCAATTTATAACAAAGAAAGAGAAGTACAGTGATTTATAACAAAGAGAAAATTAATTAACCCAAAAGTCTAGTGTTGCTAACATCAAAACTACTGTATTCCTTTTTCTGCATCCTGATTACATTGATTAATATCCTCCCAGGTGCCTAAAAGATAAAGGATATAGAGGCCTGGCAGCCAACATTAACTCAACAAACTCTTCACCAAACTAATTCTTAACTCTAAAAGGCTCTATATCTTTAAGATGTTTTAAACTTCATGCCTCTCACGGTTGGGGGTGGGGGGCTGTAAACAACTCACAAGTGGTAAAAGTTGGGGCAGACCGGTCAGGTAAGTTAGAAAGCCATCAAAGGGGTTTAAACCAAGATATTCTTTTTATATGCAGGAGACCAGTTGGAGCTCTAAGTTAACTTTTTCCAGAGAAAGGTGGTCAGGGAAAGCCCCCTGTAATGTCAGAAGAGTATAGTATAGCAGACAGTAAACAGACAGATTTTGGTTTCGGAGTAGATGCTCAGGCAGAAGACCTCTTTAGACCTGACTTGCCTTGCCCATCAGGTCTCTCTGCATGACCTTGTCATGGGTGGGATCTCCTGTGCTGGCTCCTGGCAGTTATGTATGTATTATTCTGTTCAGTTCAGTCACTCAGTTGTGTCCGACTCTTTGTGATCCCATGAACTGCATCATGCCAGGCCTCCCTGTCCATCACCAACTCCTGTTTACCCAAACTCATGTCCGTCGAGTGTCTAACACAATAGGGAAGTGTATAAATTTTCACAGAATGCAGAATGAGATGTCCATCACCTTCATGGAAAGGGGATCATTAGAATGGAGCCAGAAAGAACTGAGTGGTTTTCAAGGTGGAAAAGAAGAAGCAGATTCACTCCTCCAAAAAAGTGAATGGTATGACCAAAGGCAGAGTCACAGGTAATATGAATGTCTTTGAAGAAATTATGAAAAGTTGAGAGTTACAGGAGCCCTCATAACATGCAAATAAGGAATGAATAGAGTACAACTAGGATGACAGAAAACAGAACCCTGAAAAGAAAATAGCACACAAATAGATTTTCTCCTGGGGTGAAAAATGATAGTAAAGTTGAGTTGTCTATGCATGAAATGGCAAAGCTAGATAATGCTATTATATAGGATGCAGTTGTATCAAAGCATTAGAACAAATCTGAGAGTATTCAGTTTTTAAAATCCACATATCATACATATTATACATGTAGTTATCACATTAAGTTTTACCTTTGAGGCATTTACAATTGACCCTTGAACAACATGAGCTTGAACTGCACAAGTAAACTTATACAAGGATGTTTTTCTCTGATAAATGTTTTGGAAAATTCTTTGGAGATTTTCAAGAGATTTCCTGGTGACTCAGAGGGTAAAGAATCTAACTGCAGTGTGGGAGGCCTGGGTTTGATCCCTGAGTTGGAAAGGATACCTGGACAAGGGAATGGCTGCCCATGCAAGTCTTCTTGCCTAGAGAATTCTACGGACAAAAGAGACCTGCGATCTGCAGTCCTTGGGGTCACAAAGAATTGGACATGACTGAGTGACTAACACTCTTATTTATTTATTTATTTTGGAGATTTTCAACAATTTTAGAAATATTGGGCACAAACTGATTAGCCTAGAAATAGTGAAAATATTAAGAATATGTTAGGTATGTCATAAATACATAAAATATATCCAGATACTAGCCTATCCTTACATAGACATGAGAGATATTTAATGTTAGATTAATAATATTAGTTTACCATTTCATAACTCTGCTTTCAAAGAATTACATTGTCATTCAGTATGCCTCTCTTATAACTGGAGAAACTGTGTATCAGCCTGACATCACAAATAAGTGATTTTTAAAAAATATAACAAGTGTTTCCAATGCTGGATTATGAGTATGACTGTAATACTATATGCTAAAAAACTTTTGCAACCATTCATTCATTAGTATTAGTATATAAGTTAGGCTACCAAGAAGTAGTGGTATTTTTTACACAAAACTACCATGCGCACAAGTATGCTCAGTCATGTCCAACTTTTTGCAACTGCATGGACTGGAGCCACTAGGTTCCTACATCCACGGAATTTTCCAGGAAAGAACACTGAAGTAGGTTGCCATTTCCCACTTCAGGGATTGAACTTGCAGTCTCCTGAATTGACAGGAGGTTTCTTTTTAGCAGTGTGCCACCACCATAAAGTACATATTTTGCTGCCTCTTCATTATTAGTCCATGAATCATTATATTGGTAAATAAATATGAATCTTTTCACATTACATTTTCATTTTTGAAGTCTAGTGTTAGTAAAATGTATAACATCAACAGTATATTGTATTATATAAGACTATATTGATGTCAGTATCAATAGACATAATTTTATAGACAAATGATGTAAATTCTCAGTATTGACAAACAGTTTATAAGCAAAACAAACATCATACACAGATTCTGGGCTGCATGGGAATTAGCACTCTTATACCCTGTGTTTTTCTAGAGAGTGTGGAACACTGGTTACTAGTTCCCAGAGGCTGTGATAGATATGTGATCAGCTACTGCTGGAGCCACAGAATAGCAAAGTGGCTACATTGCTGAGTTGAATGTAAGTCTACTCTATTTCTGATGTTTAATTTTTCTATTTTTGTTTCCTTGTTTCAAAGAGAGAAAAGGCCAAGAGTAGATGCTGTTTAGAGAAAAATATTTACAAGATGAGTTGCTATAATAGGCTAGAATTTTAGTACAGTGCACTATGTAGTGTGCCCCATAGCTGAACATCAAACTTATGTTTCTCAAAGAACAAGCCACACTGATAGCGACATCACTGAAGAGTCCAGAGGGTGATGATACAAAGAGGATACTGCTGGTAAGTGAATAACTTTCTACTCGCTTGGGATTTGGCTTCAACCCTTATAGCTCAGAAAAGTCAATTTTCCTGGGCTCAGAAGAGGCTTGCTTCATGCATCTTCTCCCCAGGCTTCTACTTGGTTTCAGTTTTGCTTTTAAAAGAAACTTTATGATTTCTTTTTTTTTTTTTTTTTTTTTTTACCAAGGCTAGATTTATGGCTCAGGATGTGATCTATACTGGAGAAGGTTCTGTGTGCACTTGAGAAAAAGGTGAAATTCATTGTTTTGGGGTGAAATGTCCTATAGATATCAATTAGGTCTAATTGGTCTATTGAATCATTTAAAGTTTGTGTTTCCTTGTTAATTTTCTGTTTAGTTAATATATGGCAAAACCAATACAATATTGTAAAGTAATTAACCTCCAATTAAAATAAATCAATTTATATTTAAAAAATAAAAAAAAATTCCACCTAAAGTGTGGGTTTAAAAATTATAATAAAAATGCAAAATTTTTACCAAAAAAAAAAAAAAAGAAGAAGAAGAAGAAGCTTTATGTTTGGCAAAGATGGATGAGCCTTGGGAAAGTGTAATACAAAAGCTCAGGAAAGGAATAGAGCCTCAGAGACTCCACCTTCTTTCATATTATCCCAGCACTCTAGCCTCTAGGTAATGTCATAGGATTTATTATCTCAATTAAAGTCTGAGCAGAAGTGGTATATCCCTTCCATTCTAAGCCAATTGGGAAGTGATGTGACGTTTGTTCATCACTTTCCTTCTTGCATCTGTTTGTGTGTAAACAGGCCTCCAACAAGGGCAGAGCTCTAAGATGGGAGCCAATGTGAACTCACACATTCTCTTTGAGGAGGTGCACAAACATAAGTCCCAAACTGTATTTAATGAGTGAGAAATAAAGCTTTCTTTTGCTTGATTACTGAAATATAGTCTACATTGAATAATAAACTCAAAATAATCCAAAAATTATGAAAAATTCAGCCTTATTTGTAACTTCTTGATACTTACAGTAAGAATTCCACCACAAAAGGGAGTGAGTGTTCATTCATTTCTTCACTCATTTTGTGATGATTGAGCTGGAGCTTACTGGAGTCCTTATAACAGTCAGGAGGTCAAGGAGCCTTATTTAGACTCCAGAAATGATTTTGAGAAACAAAAATTTGTTTAGGAAATCATTTGTTAATTTAACCACAAAGAGATATACGTCTTATTACTATATTGAAACTCAAATCTCAAGTAAAACAAACTTTACTGAATTCATTTATGATTTCTAATAGGTTTTTTTTTTGGTGGGGGGTGGGGCAGAGACAGGGTTTCCTATATATAGTATTCTGTCATTTCCAAATAGTGACAATTTTAATTCTTCCCTTCCAAATTTGATGACTTTAATTTTTTTTTTCTTGTCTGATTGCTGTAGCTAGGACTTCCAATACCATGTTAAGAAGTGGTGAGAGTGGGAACCCTGGTCTTGTTCCTGATTTTAGAGGAAATGGCCATTAGTTTTTCAACATTGAATATGATGTTAACTGCTGGTTTAACAAAAACGATTTTTATTAAGTTGAAATATATTCCCCATATACCAACTCTGATGAGAGGTTTTTTTTTTTTTTATCATGAATGGATGTTGAATGTTATCAAATGCTCTTTCTACATATATTGAGATGATCATGTGATTTTTCACCTTTCCTGTTGCTAATGTGGTATATCACATTGATTTAGTTGTGAATATTGAATCATCTTTGCATCTCTAGAATAAATCTATTAAAACAGCTGGTACTGGCACAAAAACAGGCACATAGATCAATGAGGCAGAATAGATAACCCAGAAATAAACCCACACACCTATGGTTAATTAAGCTGACAAAGGAAACAAGAAATGTGATAGAGAAAAGGAAATATATTTAATAAGTGGTCTGTGAAAACATAAGAGTTACATTTAAAAGAATGAGATTAGAATGTTCCCTCACATCATATACAAAACTAAACTAAAACTATATCATAAATTATATCATAAACTAAACTAACTATATCAAAACTATATCATAAACTAAAAAAGAAATTAAAGACCTTTGTAAAGCCTGAAACTATAAAACTCCTAGAAGAGAACACAGAAAAAACACTTTTCATATAAATTATAGCAATAGTTTTTTGATTTGTCTTTTAAGACAAAGAAATAAAAACAAAAATAAACAAACGGGACCTAATTAAACTTAAAAGCTTTTGGGCCACAAAGGAAACCATTAAAAAAAGACAATCTACTGAATGGGAGAAAATATTTACAAATGTTATTGCCAATAAGAGTTTAATATCCAAATTAAACAATCCATACAACTAATTAACAAAATAACAAATAACCCAATCCAAAAAAATGGGCAAAAAGACATAAATAGGCATTTTTCAAAGACATACAGATGGCTAACAGACACATGAAAAAGTACTGAACATTTCTAATTACTAGAGAACTGCTGATCAAAACCACAATAAGATATCAGTTTATGCCTGTCAGAATGTTAAATCACCAAAAAGTCTACAAGTAACAAATGGTAGAGATGATGTGGAATAAAGGGAGCCCTCTTGCACTGTTGGTGGGAATGTACATTGGGGCAGCCTCTATGCAGAACAGTATGGAGGCTTCTCAAGAAACTAAAACTAGAGCCACTCTATGATCCAGCACTCCCACTCCTGGGTACATATCTGAAAAAAATGAAAACACTAATTCAAAACATGCATGCCAATGTCCATATAAGCACTATTTATAATAGTCATAATACGGAAGTGATCTAACTATCCATCAAGAGATGAACAGATAAAGAAAATTAGATATCACAGACAGAGAAAACTGACTTATGATTACCAAGGGGGGAAGGTGATGGGGAGGGATAAACTGTGAGACTGGAATCGACATATACACACAACTGTATATAAAATAGCAAGCTAATAAGGACCTATTGTAGCACAGAGAACTCTTCTCAATACACTGTAATGAGTAATATGGGAAGATAATCTAGAAGGGAGTGGATATATGTATGTGTGTGACTGATTCACTTTGTTTTACAACAGAAACTAACACACATTTTAAATGAACTGTATTCCAATAAGGGCTTCCCTGGTGGCTCAGGCAGGAAATATAAAAAATAAATTAAAAAAGAATCTGCCTGCAATGTGGGAGACGTAGGTTCAATACCTGGGTTGGGAAGATCTTCTGGAGAAGGGAATGACCACTTACTTCAGTATTCTTGCCTGAAGAATCTCATGGACCAAAGAGTCTGGTGGGCTATGGTCCATAGGTCACAAAGAGTTGGACTTAGCACAAGCACATACTTCAATAAAATTGTTTTAAAAAGAAGATGAAGTGTATACATACAATGGAATATTACTCAGGCATAAAAAAGAATAAAATTCTGCCATATACAACGGTGTGGATGGATCTTTAGAATGTCGTGCTTAGTGAAATGTCAGACTGAGAAGGACAAATGATGTATATTATCATGTATATGAGAAATCTTAAAAACAAAGCTAATAAATGAGTATAACAACACAAATAAGCTCTCAAATATAGAGAATAAACTACTGGATATCAGTGGGAAGATGGATGGGAGAAGGGACTAGATAAGGGTAGGGGATTAAGAGATACAAACTACTATGTATAAAATAGATAAGCAGCAAAGATATATTACACAAAAAAGGGAAATCCGTCATTATTTTATGATAACTTTAAATGGAATGCAATCTATGAAAATATTGAATCACTATATTGTATGTCTAAAAGTAATATAATATTGTAAATACTACACATGAAACTAACACAGAATTTTAAGTCAGCTATACTTCAATAAAAATATAAAAAATAAATTAAAAAGGAAAATAAGATTGAAATCTATCCCTTAATGGAAAAGTTTGATGTAAGAATTCTTTTTCTAAGCATTGTATTACTTTTTGAAGTTCTGTGTAAGTTGAATCAAAGCAAAAAGAACATTTGAAAAGCAACAATATAAACATAGAATTCTTGAAATTAAAACCTATAGCTTCACTAAATTTGTAGACAATTATTCTACTCCTCTAAATTTATACTTGCCTGGAGAATTCCAGGGACAGAGGAGCCTGGTGGGATGCCATCTATGGAGTCACACAGAGTCAGACATGACTGAAGTGACTTACAGCGGCAGCAGCAAATTTACACTCAGTTTATTTTTATTATACTAATTTTCCTCATTTCATGTGCTGACATGTTGTGGCCACAAAAACTGTGTCTGTAGACTAGAATTTGAAAGGTGAATTGTGGATACAGTATGTCAATATTGGTTTTCTCCACCAGAATAAACTTTAGAGGAAATTAGTCCTCAGACATAATATTTTCACCATTAAAGAACTGGAAAAGGATTTCTGGAACTGAAAATAGACAAATTTAACATAAAAAGTGATTGGAAGGAGACTACATGTAAATTTATTCTTCTTCAATACACAATATATTTTCAGGGAAGAACACAGTCACATAACAAAGAAAGCAAGCTTTCCTCCCCCTCACCTGATGCCTAATGGATCTTTCAGAATGTCTTGTTACTGTTTCCAGCCTGTGCTATGGATTTTCAGTTCAGTTCAGTTCAGTTCAGTCGCTCAGCAGTGTCCAGCTCCTTGCAACCCCATGAACTGCAGCATGCCAGGCCTCCCTGTCCATCACCAACTCCCGGAGTCCACCCAAACACATGCCCATCGAGTCGGTGATGCCATTCTGCCATCTCACCCTCTATTGTCCCCTTCTTCTGCGCTCAATCTTTCGCAGCATCAGGGTCTTTTCAAATGAGTCAGCTCTTTGCATCAGGTGGCCAAAGTATTGTAGTTTCTGCTTCAACATCAGTCCTTCCAATAAAGACCCAGGACTGTGGGTTTTAACAGAAAAAAATCAGGAGCTAGGAGGACGCTAAGAATCTCACCTAACATTCTCCTTCCAAAAGTTTACAGCATGCTTCACTTTTATATGGTACTGGCTAGTAATGCAAATTTATAATCGTTATTACTGTCCTGTTATTTGTTTGCTACTTAGTTGCTAATTTCTTTGTACAAATACATTTTTGTTCTTAAGAAATTTTGAAGAAATGATGCCAACAGCCTTGGTTCCCAGCTTCCTCTAGAAAAAATTGACTCATAGTGATTGCTGGAGCTTAATGGAGCCTTCATTTTATTAAAATTTTTAGTTTACCGAATTCTATATTTCAAGCTCACCAAGCAAAAAAGAGTTCTCTGGAGTTTACTGATTGCTCAAGTTAATACACAAACATCTTGAATTAACTTTATATTGGATAACAGACAACCATTTAGTACAATTTAGGATCTTATTAACCAGTAAAAATAGATGTAATATACTTAGAAACAGAGTTTTATTAGTCAAATAGATTAAATTGGCCCCAAATGTATTTGTTTGTTTATTTGTTTTGGAGAAGAACTTAAATAGTGAAGGATACTGTTGAAGTGTTTATACTAAGTGTCCTGCTTTTAGGACTGTGAAGAGAGCATGTTTTAGGTTACCCAGGCCTGCATTCTCTTTCCCCTTATTCACCTGAAAAGGGCTTTAGTTTCTTACTGTTCTGAAATCAGTGTGACTTCCCACATTCCCTGCATATTCTGTAGTAGGATATTTGAGAGCTCATTATTGAAATTTTGTTAGGTACAGTTGGAATGTAGTACTTCCTCTGTGTTAACCAGGTAACTTTTAGGTGTTCATGATGAGAATTAGGAAGGGAGATAAAAAGGAAGACCCACAGCATTTTAGCAGACTTTCAGGTCCTGTTCATCACGATATGTTGCAATAACAAGAGGAAAAACAGTTTTGTCTAGATGAGAATGTGAGAATTAAGCTTTTCAAACTGGAAACAACAGGTTTGCTGGTAGGTTTTCATTGTGGTGGAGACATAATTGCATCTCCACAATCACAGATGCAATTGTGGAAAACTTTACATTGTGGACAGGTGTGAAAGTTTCTGTATATTTGGAAATGTTTTTTCATTTCTTTTGGTTGAGTATGAGGTAGCAAATACTTTACTGCCATGATGTGAGCCATCCCATTTCATATATAATTTTTGTACCAGTGCTGTCTTCCCTCAGTGTCTGCACGTGGTTGAATTTAGGACCCACTGAAAATACCACGTGGATGCTCAAGTCTTTTAAGTCAGTCCTCTAAGAGCTGGCTCATTTGAAAAGACCCTGATCTGCGAAAGATTGAGGGCAGGAGGAGAAGGGGACAACAGAGGATGAGATGGTTGGGTGGCATCACTGACTCAATGGAGATGGGTTTGGGTGGACTCCAGGAGTTGGTGATGGACAGTTTGGCCGGGCGTGCTGTGGTTCATGGGGTCACAAAGAGTCAGACAGGACTGAGTGACTGAACTGAACTTTCTGTATCTGTGGAATCTGTCACCATAGATTCAACCAACTATGGATCATAAATATCATAGTATAGGTAATTAAAAATAATCACAGGTAAGTAGACACATGCCAATCAAAACTGTTGTTCAAGGGTCAACTCTTACATGTTTTCTGGTGCTCTGGATACTGCTGCTGCTGAGTCACTTCAGTCACATCCGATTCTTTGTGACCCTATGGACAGTAGCCTGCCAGGCTCCTTGTCTATGGGGATTCTCCAGGCAAAACTGCTGCAGTGGGTTGCCATGCCCTCTTCTAGAGGATCTTCCCGACCCAGCGATAGAACCAGTGCCTCTTACATCTCCTGCTCTGGCAGGAAGGTTCTTTACCAGTCATGCCGCCTGTGAAGCCCTACCTGGTTACAAAATTAAATGTGATGCCTTAGTCTTGAAGGCTATAGAGAAAAGTTGAGATCAGTGATTCTCAACATTTTTGGCCTCAGGAACCCTCTACACGCAAAAATTTATTGAGGACCTCCTAAAGCTTTTGCTTGTATGAATTATATCCACCAATATTTACTGATTAAAAAGTAAAGCTAAGAAATTTTTTACAATGACAAAATTCACAAGCACATATTCCAACTGATCAATGATGTGTTTAATATTTCATGTCACCTCTGGCAGAAGCAACAGAGCCATTGTAGGAGGATGAGAGCAAAGGTGACATTCTAAACATTAAATATCTATTAATAATACTTTGCTAAACAGTTTTAAAGAGAGAGAATGAGAATAACAATGACAAAAAGAGTCTTACTGTGATCATAAGAATAGTTTTTGAATTTACAACCCCTGGGGAGATCACAAGGATCCCTGAAGCATCCCTAAACCACATTTTGCAAACAGATGTTCCAGACTAGGGTATAAAAAGCTTTCCATACAGAATTGAGACATATTTTGGCAATGAAATTAAATGACATGATATTATGATTTAAGGTGTATGTGTATATAATATATATTGATATGTACATAATGATGTGTGTGTGTGTGTGTGTGTGTCTGTGTGTGTGTGTGTAGCTTCCCTTGTGCCTCAGGTGGTAAAATAGTCTGCTTGCAGTGCAGGAGACCGAGGTTCCATCCCTGGGTCGGGAAGATCCCTTGGCGAAGGGAATGTCAAACCACTCCAGTATCCTTGCCTGGAGAATTCCATGGACAAAGGAGCATAACAAGGCTGCAGAACATGAGGCTCCAAAGAGTCAGATGTGACTGAGCAACTAACACTTTCACTTTCATTTCATATATTTATTTATATATTTTAATTTTTATATATTTTATATATATAATGATGATACTACTCTAATGGCAGAAAGTGAATAGGAACTAAAGAATCTCTTGATGAGGATAAAAGAGCAGAGTGAAAAAGCTGGCTTGAAAATCAACATTAAAAACTCCAAGATCATGGCAACCAGTCCCATCATTTCATGGCAAATAGAAGGGGAAAAAGTGGAAGCAGTGACAGATTTTATTTTCTTGGGCTCCAAAATCACCTTATAAGGGCTGTGACTCCAGCCATGAAATTAAAAGATGCTTGCTCCTTGGAAGGAAAGCTATGACAAACTTAGACAGTGTATTAAAAAGCAGAGACATCACTTTGCCGACAAAGTTCTGTACACTCAAAGCTATAGTTTTTCCAGTAGTCATGTATGGATGTGAGAGTTGGACCATAAAGAAGGCTGAATGCTGAAGAACTGATGCTTTCAAACTGGTGCTAGAGAAGGCTCTTGAGAGCCCCTTGGACAGCAAAGAGATCAAATCAGTCAATCCTAAAGGAAATCAACCCTGAATATTCATTGGAAGGACTGATGTTGAAGTTGAAGCTCCAATACTTTGGCCACCTGATGCAAAGAGCCAAACTCATTGGAAAAGACCCTGATGCTGGGAAAGATTGAGGGCAAGAGGAGAAGAGGGTGGCAGGGGATGAGATGGTTAGATAGTATCACCGACACAATGGATATGAATTTGAGCCAACTCTGGGAGACAGTGGAGAGCATAGGAGTCTAATGTACTTCAGTTCATGGGTTGCAAAGAGTCAGACATGGCTTAGTGACTAAACAGCAATATTTATAATGGTGTGTGTATATATTCTTAAGTGATGTGGTGACTGAGTCTCAGGGCACAAGGGCCCAGAAATCACCCCAGTGCTGTCATCTTGCCAATAGGAAGCTTTTACTCCAGTTTTCATATGGACAAAACATTCTGTGAGTTAAATATAAATCAATTTTTCTGAAATAATTTTACTTGAGGTATAATTGACATGTAAGTTTCATATGTATAACATAGGAATTCAATATTCATATATATTGCAAAATAATCATGACAGTAAATCTAATTAACATCTATCAGCAAATATAGTTACAATTTTTTTTCTTATTATGAGAACTTTTAAGATACTTAGCAGCTTTCAAGTATACAATACAGAATTGTTAGCTATAGTCACCATGCTGTACATTACATCCTCACAGCATTTATTTTATGCTTGGAAGTTTGTACATTTCAATTACGTTAACCCTTTCACCCACCTCCATCTCCCACCACCTCTGGCCACCACCAATCTGTTCTCTATGTCTGTGAGCCTGTGATCTTTTTTGTTTGTTTTTAAATTACACAAATAAATGAGATCACGCCATATAAAAACCTAAACTGTTTTAAACAAGTACTGTTTTAAACAATCTCTATCACTTTGATTACCCACATCTTTTGGGTTTTCCAAAAAGAAGCAGATTTTGATGAATTTCCCAAATGCTCCAATACAACAACATCCAGATTTCCGTTCAATCTTAAGTGTTCTTTCATAAACAAGCAAAGCAAAGCAGGACAAGTAAACAAAGAACTGTACAGAATCATGTACTGCCTACATGATTATCAGTGTGTGTTATATCAGGGATGAAGCTTCTCACTCCTACTTCCTTCATAACTGAAGTCGCTTAGTCATGTCTGACTCTATGTGACCCCATAGAATGTAGCCTACCAGGCTCCTCTTTCCATGGGATTTTCCAGACAATATTACTGGAGTGGATTACCATTTCCTCCTCCAGGGGATCTTCCCAACCCAGGGCTCGAACCCTGGTCTCTTGCATTGTAGACAGACGCTTTACCGTCTGAGCCACCAGGGAAGTAATTATAGCTTGTACTTAACATAGAGTTGATAGTTACAAATGCCTCTTTTAGTAGAAATAGTGGTATACTGTGGAAGAATAAAAATTCAGATGTATTTTATTAAAGAAGATGCAAGTTTGCTAAGTCACTTCAGTGTTGTCTGACTCTTTGTGACCCTATGGATTGTAAGCTGCCAGGCTCCTCTGTCCGTGGGATTGTCCAGGCAAGAATCTTTCCAATTCAGGGATCGAACCTGGGTCTCATGCTTCCTGCATTGACAGGTGAGTTCTTTACCACTATGCCACCAGGGAAGCCCATAAAAAAGACACTTCATGGTTAAATAAGTCAACTTACTCAAATTTCAATTTTAGAAACAACCTTTAGCTTTGGTACACCCAGTTGCATTTGGTTATATGAAATTAGTGTGTATATGTGTGAAATTCATTAAACTCATGTACAAACTTAAGAAACATTTACTTTTAATTAAAAGTGTTCATCAATACATAGGCTTCTGGTTAGAAAATGCGTTTTTAACTAAATTTTTTCTCATAAAAATGTTATGTCATTTCAGGCATAACGTTTTGATATATGTATATACTGAAATATATCAAATTAACAATTTGGATTTTCAGTATTCAGAAAATATTGAAGTATTGATTATATATTTAACAGTCAATATTAGAAAGGAAAAAAAAATGTTTTCCTTACTTAATAAAGTGAAAATTTTACCATTAGATTGAATGAAACAGATCAAAAGTGAGTTCTTTCTGTGTCTCTCCCCATCTCTTTCTCTGCCTGTCCATATTCCTTCCTACCTGTCTTCTGGTTGAAGGGTTTATGGGAAAACTCAACTACTCACTATTTGAGAGATCTAAAATTACTTCAAAATAAAAGTCAAATAAAGAAAAAGTATTAACACAATCAGCTTTAATAATAATGTTGATTATAAACAATCTACAAGAATATTTTCTGAAATAATATTTAAGGTATTGAAAATAAAATCTGTGTATAAAGCAAGGAATTGATATAACTGTATAATGACATGCTGCTACTGCTGCTGCTAAGTCGCTTCATTCGTGTCTGACTCTGTGTGATCCCATAGACGGCAGCCCCACCAGGCTTTGCTGTCCCTGGGATTCGCCAGGCAAGAACACTGGAGTGGGTTGCCATTTCCTTCTCCAATGCATGAGACTGAAGTCACTCAGTCGTGTCTGACTCTTCATAACTCCGTGGATTGCAGCCTACCAGGCTCCTCCATCCATGGGATTTTCCAGGCAAGAGTACTGGAGTGGGTTGCCTTTGCCTTCTCTTGTACATGATTTATTAAGTGAAAGATACCACCGAAGAGTTGCACAGCATCACTTAAATTACATATAAATATGCACATTTATGGAAATGGAAATGGAAACCCACTCCGGNCGGACTCAATGGACGTGAGTCTGAGTGAACTCCGGGAGATGGTAATGGAGAGGGAGGCCTGGTGTGCTGAGATTTATGGAGTCGCAAAGAGTCGGACAGAACTGAGCTACTGAACTGAAAGTCTTTTGCTTTCAAGATGAATGCCTGGCTGATCAGGCCTGGGGTTGAGCTCTGTGATGGAAGACCCTATCTTCCATCCTGAGTGAATGCCCTCCACCCACACAGTGGAAAGAGAGTACAGATTCCTCATCTCACCAGATGTGCTCATACTTGTAGAGATCACAGACATAAATGAGCCAGTGTTTTCATCTTATTATTTCTTTCAGATCCAACCACTTGGACAAAAAGAATATGCAATTTATATGTAACTTTCACCACTCTTTTTTTAATTCAACAAATGAGCTGAGAAGTGGAAAGGATCCCTTACTTTCCGCATGGGATTATTTAGTTCCAGAGGATATAAAGCAATCCAGCTGTGCAGAAAAGGATGTAATCTATTTATATGACTCTGAGTACTTGGAAAAGAAAAACATGCCATGATAACAAGAACGTGTTTGCCATTTTTCTAGTCCTATGCATAGTGTGTGAGAGTAGGTTACTTACAATTGTTTTCTAGGTATTAAAACTTAGAGTCCATTGGATTTGTGGTCAGGCTTTAACAATCTTGCAGTTTTAGAAGGATACTTACTACTTTTATAAATGAAGAGTATCAGTATGTTCATATTTCTTAGAGACAGAAAGTTTCATTTTAGATTCAGNGTGCTCAGCCTTCTTCACAGTCCAACTCTCATATCCATACATGACCACAGGAAAAACCATAGCCTTAACTAGACGGACGCTTGTTGGCAAAATAATGTCTCTGCTTCTGAATATGCTGTCTAGGTTGGTCATAACTTTTCTTCCAAGGAGTAAGCGTCTTTGAATTTCATGGCTGCAATCACCATCTGCAGTGATTCTGGAGCCCAAAAAAATAAAGTCTGACACTGTTTCCCCATCTATTTGCCATGAAGTGATGGGACCGGATGCCATGATCTTCATCTTCTGAATGTTGAGCTTTAGGCCAACTTTTTCACTCTCCACTTTCACTTTCATCAAGAGGCTTTTTAGTTCTTCTTCACTTTCTGCCATAAGGGTGGTGTCATCTGCATATCTGAGGTTATTGATATTTCTCCCGGCAATCTTGATATTTAGATTAAAGCAGACTAAATATTGTAGTGCATTATAGGAAGAGCATATAGCTTTATCTTTAAACGAACATTCTTTTACACAACAGTTTATTTCAAACTCTAAAGTTTCCTGAGGAAAAGCTAAAGTCCCATAAAGACTGTTATGTTTATTTTGAAGCTGTGTGTTTAGAAGCTTATTTTTGATACTAACTTTTCATCTTAGTCAAAGACAGACATTTGTCCTTTCAGTAGATCATTGACTCTGGGATAGAATCCTGAAATAGTGTCCTTCCTATTGATGTTTTAACCATGAATTCGAATTTTTTGGTATGGTATTATTTAATGTGAACATGGGTTCCTCATTTGGGGAGTACTTCCATATAACTTCTTACATACTGTATTTAAAAACTAAAATCTCATCCTAGACCTAAAATTACTTTCAAACAAATTCGTTGGCGTCACAAGCTATTTTAGTGGAATCTCTCTAACAACACATTTTTAAGTGTATATCCAGGTGTCCTTTTTGAGAGAGTATCGATATATAAATTCAAGTCTATCCACATTTAAAAGGGTTTCTAATTTCATTTCAGAAAGGCCTTAGTGATTTTAATAGATTGCTAGATTATCACTTTTATAAAAATTATAGCTAGGCAAAAGTGTAATGTAGTTTACCTCACTTTAAAATTTTAATGTCAGTAGCTAGTAACTAGAGTTTTTTTTTGGGGGGGTGGTCACTGTCATTCAAAGTAAAAAAAAAAAGTAGTAGATGCAGTTTTGACAGCCAAAATAACAGGTTTGGACAAATATCTCAAACTTCATGTGGTTTCCTGAGCAATCTTTCTCCTGTCTTCAAGAGTGAAGGAGAATTTTTTAGGACAGATGTCGATGTAGCATGTTAAACTTGTAAGAGTTCTGGGAATAATGTGAAAATAGCTTATACAGACTATTTTTTGATATCCTCTGCAGCTGTGAGGCTCAACAATAGAAAAATGTCATATTTTAAAATATTTTCTTCACAAGTAAGTTGATTTGACTCAAATGTTTTGATCAACTCCAAACTAAAATAAAATTTTCACTTTTTCTAACTGAGAATTATAAAAATAACAAACAATTTGATGCTTGAGAGAAGTTAGGAAAGATTGAATAACTGAGAGGGAAAAAGCATTTTAGACATGGACTGGTAACCTTTCAAAGATATTGCAATATGAAAAATTAATTCTGAATTTCACTCAGGGTTAACTGATCCTAAATTAAACTTCAGCATCCTAGGTCATCGCTAAGCAATTATTAAGTTTGCTCTGATTCATAATCTTAGGCTTTTGTAACTAATTTATTGTTAATGGAATTCCCTACTGGTCCATAGAAACCATACGTTTGTTAGGAGTCAAGGGTGAGGGAGAAAATGAAATAAAACAGTGAAGCTTAAAATTGAATAATTACTCTAAGCATAAGCCTACCAGAAGGTTGCATTTGCTATACATGAGTGACCACTGACGAAATTCAATTTATGTAGGGAATGAAAGTCATTTTGGGAAATTAATTTTTAATGTATTAACACATATTTTAAATTAATAGTACCTATTGGGATGAAATGGGGATTGTATCCTTATATCACTCCTTTTCTAGGAACCTCATTCCTCTCCTCCCTGTAAGAATTTATTTTCTCCCAAAGCAGATATCTCTGTCTTCCTTTCAGTTGCACTGGGAGCCCTGTTAATGGAACGATCCTTCCCTCTCATGGTCTTTTCATTCTGTGAGTGACGCTCAGCTAGTGTAAAGGCAGGCTTGTGTTATGTCTCTGCACGTTGCTGGTTTACATGCTGCATGCAGTCCTGTTTCCTGAGATGGAGTGGGTACTTCTACTGCTAAGTCACTTCAGTCATGTCCGACTCTTAGCAACCCCATGGACTGCAGCCCACCAGGCTCCTCCGCCCATGGGATTCTCCAGGCAAGAGTACTGGATTGGGGTATGTCTGTCTAATTTAGGAGTCTGGCATGAGCAGGTCCACCCACCTGCATGATTAAGCTCCCAACAACTTGAACTTGATTGTAATAAACCTAGTGTTTTGGTCTTCTCCTGGGTCTTGTCTTTCAACCTCTTCAAAGTTAGAAGTAGAGAGGGATGTTATTTTAGAGATTCTATTTGGAGAATGTGTCAACAAGACCCACTGATTNTCCCAACAACTTGAACTTGTTTGTAATAAACCTAGTGTTTCGGTCTTCTCCTGGGTCTTGTCTTTCAACCTCTTCAAAGTTAGAAGTAGAGAGGGATGTTATTTTAGAGATTCTATTTGGAGAATGTGTCAACAAGACCCACTGATTCTACTTCCTAAAATGATACCATGTCTGGCCTTTTCTCCCATCTTCAATTCTACCTCCCTGGAGCAAGGGATTCAGCTTTTGTCCTGAACTGCAACAATTATACTGTGTAGCATTTCTCTCTAGTACCCTGGAAATCCATTTTCTACACTGCAGTCATGAGGAACTTTTAAAGACCTAAGTCTGATAAAGTCAGATTCCCGTTTTAAACTGCTACCATGATTCAGATTGAAGCTGAATTAAACCTTCTTTGGATGATGGTGTGGATATGACCCCATGTTTTGCCGAAAGTCTTCACTTTTTTCTCAGGTTCAAAGGACTTGACAAAATAACACTCATTGTTATTGTTCAGTCGCTCAGTCGTGTGTGACACTGTGACTCCACGTACTGCAGCACGCCAGGCTTCCCTGTCGTTCACCATCTCCTGGAACTTGCTCAAACTCATGTCCATTGAGTCGGTGGTGTCATTCAATCATCTTGTCCCTGTTGTCCCCTTTTCCTCCTGCCTTCAATCTTTCCCAGCGTCAGGGGCTTTTCCAGTGAGTCAGGTAGCCAAAGTATTGGAGCTTCAAGTTCAGCATCAGTCTTTCCAATGAATATTCAGGAATTATTTCCTTTAGGATGGACTGGTTGGATCTCCTTGCAGTCCAAGGGACTCTCAAGAGTCTTCTCCAACACCACAGTTTAAAAACATCAGTTCTTTGGCACTCAGCTTGCTTTATTGTCCAATTCTTACATCTATACATAACCACTGGAAGAACCATAGCTCTGACTATACAGATCTTTGTTGGAGAAGTAATGTCTCTACTTTTTAATATGCTGTCTAGGTTTGCCATAACTTTTCTTCCAAGGATCAAGTGTCTTTTAATTTCATGGCTGCCATGATTTTGGAGCCCAAGAAAGCAAAGTATCTCACTGTTGCCATTGTTTCCTCATCTATTTGCCATGAAGGGATGGGACTGGATGCCATGATATTTGGTTTTCATATTTGAGTTTTAAACCAGCTTTTCACTCTCCTCTTTCATATTCATCAAGAGGTTCTTTAGTTCCTCTTCAATTTCTGCCATAAGCATGGTGTCATTGGCGTATCTGAGGTTACTGATATTTTTCCTGGCAATCTTGATTCTGGCTTGTGCTTCATCCAGCACGGAATTTCACATGAAGTATTCTGTATATAAGTTAATTAAGCAGGCTGACAATATATAGCCTTGATGTATTCCTTTCCCAGGTTGGAACCAGTGCATTGTTCCATGTGGAATTCTGTTTCTTCTTTGTAACCTGTATACAGATTTCTCAGGAGGCTGATGTGGTGTTCTGGTATTCCCATCTCTTAAAGAATTTCCACAGTTTGTTTTGATTCACACAGTCAAAGACTTTAGCATAGTCAATGTAGCAGAAGTAGATCTTTTTTTCTGGAATTTTATTGCTTTATCTATGATCCAACAGATGTTGGCAATTTGATCTCTGGTTCCTCTGCCTTTTGTAACTTCAGCTTGAAGTTCTCTGTGCATGTGCTGTTGAAGCCTAGCTTGGAAAATTTTGAGCATTATTTTGCTAGTGTGTTAGATTAGTGCAATTGTGAGGTAGTTTGAATGTCTTTGACATTGCCTTTTGGGGGGATTGGAAAGANATGCACCTAAGATAAAAGATAAGTAGAGTTGTATGGATTTTGAATCTGGCAGAGTCTAGACCAAAGACCAAAACTGGTTAAATCTCAAGGAGAAATCTTTAGACATCTTTAGAAATGATTTTTCTAAAATATTTAACACGAACCTCAAAAGTACACATAACACAAAGTGAAAGTGATGTCGCTCAGTCGTGTCTGACTCTTTGTGACCCCATGTACTATAGCCCACCAGGCTTCTCTGTCCGTGGAATTTTCCAGGCAAGAACACTGGACTGGGTTGCCATTTCCTTCTCCAGAAGATCTTCACAACCCAGGAGTCGAAATACACATCGCCCGCATTGCAGGCAGACGCTTTACTATCTGAGCCACCAGGGAAGTAAGCAAAACAACAAATCTGACATAATTTGCTCCCTGATACATAAAGGAGAAGATGCCTATTATTTCGGTAGTTAACAAAGACCGTCAGGAAAATATGCCCCCCCGCCCCCGCCCTGTTTTCTCACATGTTGTTTACTTTCTCTATCTTTCTGAATCTTGAGAAGAGAAAATTGATTTTAAGAAATCAAAGAGGGAATAAATACTTAGCATTTTTCCAAATCTGTGGTATTAATGAAGGCTTCCTTGAATTACTGATGTAAGTGAAATAATGGTACCAAGGGCATCTATTTTAAAACAATAGTTCACAATTACTGCCTTAATCCATATTGACGTCGAGGCTAAAGACTCTCAGTCTCCCTTGGCAAGCAGTTTGCTAACCTCCAGCCTAGTTACTTCCCACTCACTGGGCCAATAATCTTTCAACCAATCAATACCTCCACATATTCTGGGATCAGCTGCCAGGCAACTAGTGACCAGATACCAGACAACTAGGGATAGGCTCCACATCCTGGAGTCCATATAATTGTTCAACTGGCCAAAGGCAAGAGAGCCCCCCAAATAGCTCACCCCACCCTGCTTGCTATGGGTAAGCTGCCCCATCCACCTCCTGCCCTCTATCCCCGCTCCCCAGGTACAAAGTTTCGTGTCTCCCTGCATAGCAGCTACACTCTTTCTGAGGTGCAGGTAATAGGGGTCTGGTTTCCATCTTTCCAGGGTCCCTGTGCTGTGTCTTGTCATCAAAAGAACCTCTAAGTCTTATAAAACATTTAGTGATTTCAGCCGAATGGCACAGCATGACTCTAGATTCCTGGAGACCTTCTTGAGGGTACTGCTCTAGGCTGATTAATTTGTTCCAGACCATTGCCAAAGTGCCTGGGGTGGCCTGGTGCCTGTTAATGAGCTTGGCTTGAGGTCACTATACCTGCAGGGGTGAGGGTGATATTTATCCCCACTCAGATTCCCACAGCATCTGAATATTTAAAGTGAACAGTGCTCATTGGCTAAACTTGATTATTAATAGTTCTTAGCTAATCAAGGAGGTGTTTGCAACATCATCATAATAAATATAACCCAAACATCTAGTAAATTCCAGAATTCATCTAAATATGACTGAAGGTCCCTTCTGTGATTGATCTTTTCTCCAAATCAACATCAAATAAAATGGAGCCTTGCTGTGGGCTGGCCCTCAGCTACTCCTCATGCTTCTATTTGGTTTCCTTCTTCTTCTTCTTTTTTTTTTGTGCTATGTCCTTAGTTGTAGTGTCTGACTCTTTGTGACCTTATGGACTATCTCACCAGGCTCCTCTGTCCATGGGATTCTCCAGGCAAGAACACTGGAGTGGATTATGATTTCCTTCTCCAGGGGATCTTCCCAACCCAGGATGGAATCCGCATCTGCTGTGTCTCCTACATTGCAAGCAGATTCCTTACTCACTGAGCCATCACAGTGAACCCTTCCTCCTTTTTGCTGTCATATAACATACTTTCTTTAGTGTTTAGGAGAGCCTCCTCTAGTATTCAGGTCATTCAAATATCCTGCATGATAGAGCTCAAACTGATGTCAAGATATCAAAAGGTTGATTTTCATGTAATATCTCACAAGTCATATCTTGACTTAGTTTTGAATCATGGCTGGAAATTCCAGTCCCCTTCACAAGCAGCTTGCTAAGCCTGCATCCTAATCCCTTTCCCATCAGACTCCACTCTTAAGGTCTCTATGTATATACCTCAGCCTCCTCCCATATTGACCCTGTTTTCTAGAATTATGTACCAGACTCAGGGGCATTCTCACTGCCCTAGAGCCCCCAGAAGTTATTCTAATGAGTCAATCCACATGGAGCTCTTGAAATTTAGTGATCCCACACCTGCCGCTTGCCTTCCAAAGGCCCAGCTTCTGTTACCTGCTTCCAGATATAAGCCTCAGTGTGGCCCATGTGGTTACTTTTTCTCATTTGGAGCTTTAAGTAGGGGCAAAGGGTTCTGCTTTTCATCTGTCTTGTATCATTGTGTTTTGTCCTGCTGTCAATTTTTAAGTCATATAAAACCTTATTTCATAAGGCTTTTCACTTTACTCTCATGAGAATATTAAAGTGATGTTTTATCTCATATTTGAAATCATACCAGTTGTACATTTCTCCGTGTCTTAATATGCAGCTTTTAGCATAAATTCTATGCATAGAACATAACTTCCTTTAATACATATGCATCCTCTCTTTACATTAAATCTTTCCTGCTTTCTGCCAATTTTTTAGACTTGGACATTTACTTCTAAAGGGGAGAAAGAAAATAAAAAAAAGGTAAAAAATGAACACATGGTCATGCTAGTCTGATGTTAAAGCCACAATTTTATAAGGATTTATTATTCCACATCTTGTGAGAGATTTTTTCCTGTAACAGTTCAGATATGCAAATGTGAAAAGGCATATAAAAAGTGAATGTGAAAGTCGCTCAGTCATGTCCAACTCTTTGTGACCCAAGGACTATACAGTCCCTGGGATTCTCCAGGCCAGATGCTGGGTAGCCTTTCCTTTCTCCAGGGGAATCTTAATTCTTTATTGTCTTTGTCATGTTTATCTTAAAAATCTGTTCTTTTCCCACTTGTCATTAATAGTCAAGTCTTTTATCTGTGAGATGCTGTATTGATTTTAAAAAGATGAATGATTTTCTTTTCAAAACTTTCTTACCAAAACTTTTCTGGTAAAGTTATCCTTGTGGAGTAAAACTTAAGTTTTACTTAAGAAAAGTTTACAACCTTTCCTATCAACAGAACCAAGTTTGCCTAGAATGGGGTTTATTCAATAATCAAGTTTTATCTCTTTTTAGTGGACTTCAGAATTACTTGGGATTTTTAAGAAACATAGAAAATATAATTGAGACCTGGAATGAACCTTCAAAAATCTGTTGATTGAAGTGGAATTTTGGCACTGGAATATTTTCTCTTCCACCCCTTCCTCCTATGAATGAGTCTACACTGCATCCTGGGAGATCACTTTCCTAAAGATACATCTGACAGTCTGGGCTTTGAAATTATACTGAAAACAGTCTTAATTTCTAATGCAAATTATAGTCTATTTACTGAGGATTTCCTGTTCTCTGAGTCACTAACTTTGAATTATATTAATAATAAACAATTGTTAGGGCTATGGTCATGTATGGATGTGAGAGCTGGACTGTGAAGAAAGCTGAGGGCCAAAGAATTGATGCTTTTGAACTGTGGTGTTGGAGGACTCTTGAGAGTCCCTTGGACTGCAAGGAGATCCAACCAGTCCATTGTGAAGGAGATCAACCCTGGGATTTCTTTGGAAGGAATGATGCTAAAGCTGAAACTCCAGTACTTTGGCCACCTCATGTGAAGAGTTGACTCACTGGAAAAGACTCTGATGCTGGGAGGGATTGGGGGCAGGAGGAGAAAGGGACGACAAAGGATGAGATGGCTGAATGGCATCACTGACTCAATGGATATGAGTCTGAGTGAATTCTGGGAGTTGGTGATGGACAGGAAGGCCTCATGTGCTGCGATTCATGGGGTCGCAAAGAGTCAGACACGACTGAGCAACTGAACTGAACTGACACAAAAAATAAAGCTTTCTAGTTTGTTAAATCTGATACAACTCTCAAATAAGCTGTAATGAGCTATTGTGTATGAGCATATGTGTATTTACTTATGTTCATTTTCTATTTATTAATGGATCTTTGGACAAATCTCCAGTTGATAGAATTTTAGTGTGTTCTGTAGGTTTAGTATTTTGAATTTATTAATGAATAATTCCTTTAAAACATATGCAGTATAACAAATAATGTCAGAATTATTGATAAAGTATAAAAGACATATTTGCTTGTTTTCTTTATTCTCTGGGCTTCCCTGGTGGCTCAGAGGGTAAAGCATCTGCCTGCAATGCAGGAGACCCAGGTTCGATCCCTGGGTTGGGAAGATCACTTGGAGAAGGAAATGGCAACCCACTCCAATATTCTTGCCTGGAAAATTCCATGGACAGAGGAGCCCGGTGGGCTACAGTCCACAGGGTTGCAAAGAGTCGGACACAACTGAGCGATGTCACTTTAAGAATTNTGGGAAGATCACTTGGAGAAGGAAATGGCAACCCACTCCAATATTCTTGCCTGGAAAATTCCATGGACAGAGGAGCCCGGTGGGCTACAGTCCACAGGGTTGCAAAGAGTCGGACACAACTGAGCGATGTCACTTTAAGAATTATTGATAAACTATAAAAGATATATTTGCTTGTTTTCTTTATTCTCTAGAATACCTCTATGACAGGGGAGGGGGGGGGACTCATGTATAGATGTTTTGACATTGTAAGAATCAGTCTTTAGTTGAAATTTGAGACATGATTTTCACATGTATTTAACAGTTATATTTTGAGAACAGTCAACCACTCTTTCCAGAGTTACCTGATTTCTAATTTTTCTAATATTTCTAATGAATAACCAGAAGTCACACTGCTTTGTGAAGTTTATGAGCAATACTTTAAAATTTAATTGATATAATTTGCCAAGTACAAACGCTAAGTAATAAAAAGTGAAAGCCTTGTGAAGATGCCCTGATATGAAAACCTGTATTTTCAAAATGAAAAGTAAGGAAAAAAATTTAATATGTTGATGGTAGTGAACTACTTGCTCCTCAAAAAGATATATATGTCTTTAATATATAGATTCTTCTTTATATATTTACATATAATAATTTCATACATATATAATAATATATATGTTCTTGTTTGTTTGGATTTAATTTTAGAAAACAACTGTAGTATTTTTAGCATTTGTTATCATCACTATGGAAATGTGTAATTGCTTTTATATATTTCTCCAATAAAAAACATGAGTTAGCTATTTGGTTACTCGGAAACAGTGAATCTGAGAAAATAAGCAAATTCTCCAGGACTAGAGAAATAATATTTTTGAGCTAACAATCAAAATTTTTTGTCAAAGTCTGTGTTCTAATGACTGGTGTTCCTAAAATAAGTGAAAGTCATT
This sequence comes from Neotragus pygmaeus, assembly GCA_006410875.1. Lineage (NCBI taxonomy): Eukaryota > Metazoa > Chordata > Mammalia > Artiodactyla > Bovidae > Neotragus > Neotragus pygmaeus. The sequence goes on from SJYV01020007.1 coordinate 1,065,291, forward strand.
GTTCTGTGTTGCTGAATATAAATTGGTATTAAAACATATGTTGAAAGTCTATAAAGCTTGAGATTTTTCTCTCTACTTTTAGGAAAAGAACAAACACTTAATTGGACTTGCATGTAAGAGAAAGACTGCCTTTACCAAAGATAGGTGTTTTCTAAGATTAGTTTTAAGAAGCATTAAAAATATAAATTTCACATGAATTTATCCACTTATGTAAATCTTGGTATATAAAATCCACATAAAATAAAGCTATTTGTCAACTCCTTAGCATCAATATATTTGTGTGTATTGGTACCATATAAGGAAGAGACTCTTTTATTTCAAGCAATATTTTGTAAACACGAGACAAACTTTTGAAAAAGATGCAGCATTTAAAATATTTTGCTCTCTACCAGACCTTGTATATATATATATTTCTTTTTGTCATTTAATGCACACATCCTCATCATAAAAAGCACTGCACGGCCCTTCAAAGTAGACCATGATTTTTCACCAAATAAACATGAATTTGAAGTTAGAAAGTAATTAACTGAAATTGGAGGATCATAACAGATTTACTCATCTTAAAAAGAAGAGAAATTCTGGACATACATTTCTTGCCCAGTGTGTTATGTAGGATTCTGTTTCTTGATAATTTCAAGAGATTTGAGATCTGATAAAACACTGGAAGGAAAGTTATGACCAACCTAGATAGCATATTCAAAAGCAGAGATATTACTTTACCAACAGAGATCCGTCTAGTCAAAGCTATGGTTTTTCCAGTGGTCATGTATAGATGTGAGAGTTGGACTGTGAAGAGAGCTGAGCACCGAAGAATTGTTGCTTTTGAACTGTGGTGTTGGAGAAGACTCTTGAGAGTACCTTGGACTGCAAGGAGATCCAACCAGTTCATTCTAAAGGAGATCAGTCCTGGGTNTGGGGGCAGGAGGAGAAGGGGACGACCGAGGATGAGATAGCTGGATGGCACTACGGATTTGATGGACGTAAGTCTGAGTGAACTCCGAGAGGTGGTGATAAACAGGGAGGCCTGGCGTGCTGCGATTCATGAGGTCGCAAAGAGTCGGACACGACTGAGCAACTGATCTGAACTGAACCAAATAAGTAAACAAAGGACAGGAGCAATTTAGCATCAAAGCATCTTTGCTCTCAGCCTTCTCAACCCCTTTGCCTTTTGATGGAACCTTACTCAGAATGAGTGAGGCCTCTTTGTGTTATTCCAAGGTGATCTCTAAGCAAAGCTGTTGGCACGAAAAGGAGGAACACATGGGGAATCTGAGTTTCTCCTCCACAGACAGGGAGGCACCTACTCCAGACAACAAGGAAAAAGACCTCTAAACAGAATCTCCTACACAGCACATTTCTGTCAGGATGACGGCACTTGGATTCAAACAGGACTCAATCACAGGCCTGTGCCTAACAGGAATTTTCAAAATTACATGAGAAAAAATAACTCGATTAAAAAATGGGCAATCACACAACATAGCCAAAAAGGATAGTTTACTTTGTCAATATTCAATCAAGCCACTGAATCCTCATTTTATGTTGGTAAATTCTGAGATACACTATGTAGACAAAAAAAAAAAACAAAAAACCAGATTTAATTTGAATATGATTATCTTAAAGATCCCCGTTGAAGCAGAAACTTATAGTTAAAATTAAAAAGGATTTAGGGCTTTGAGGGGAGAAAATTCAGCAATCAGAAACANAAAAAAAAAAAAAACAGATTTAATTTGAATATGATTATCTTAAAGATCCCCATTGAAGCAGAAACTTATAGTTAAAATTAAAAAGGATTTAGGGCTTTGAGGGGAGAAAATTCAGCAATCAGAAACACATTACCAATGAAAAATTATAAGATAGATAATAAAACATCATGTTTTAATGTTCTAAATCATATAAATAAACAAAATAAATAAACATAAATATAAAAATAAATGTAAAAACATAAATTTAAAAAATAAAATGGAAGTCACTCAGTCGTGTCTGACTCTTTGAGACCCCATGGACTGTAGCCTATCAGGCTCCTCCATCCATGGGATTTTCCAGGCAAGAGTGCTGGAGTGGATTGCCATTTCCTTCTCCAGAATAAAACATCATATTAAAGTGGCTTTTTATCATCACAGTGTACTGTCAATTTTAGACAATATCAATGCAAAAATAGTTTCCCCATCCCACAAAGTCTTTTCTTGGTCTAAATTCTAAATAATTTAGCCACATGTGTAAAGGGCTACACACATTTGCTTTGATAGTTAGCTCCTAACAGTGTTGAAATAATCGTACTTTTTTTTTGGCTGGAGTTTATATATTCAGTCTCTGTACAGTTAAAAAATCCCTGTATTTAAATAGTAGATTTGAAATAAATAATAAAGAAGATGCAGAACTTCAATTCTACCCATCTTTGTGTAGAAAGTTCTCTGAAGCATGTGGAACTAATTCTCTGTTCTTGGAAACATTTCTTCTGTCTTTAAAAATGCACATTAATGTTGTGAAAAGTAAATTCATTGCTTTTCAAGAAGTTGTATTTTATTTACTGGTATATACACACATATGCACACAAATTTCAAGAAAAGGAAATTTTATTTCTGTACTTCTTTAATAATAATGATAATTATTTATTTCATGAGTAGCTTGCTAGGGCTGCCATAATAAAATACTGCAGACTGGGTGGTTTAAATTTTGTTTGTTTTTTCTTTTTCCTGAGTTCTGGAGGCTAGAAGTTCAGGTTCAATCTGGTGGCAGATTTAATTTCTTGTAAGGGCCTTTCTCTCATTGACTTACTGATGGCTGCCTGTCACTGTATCCTCACACGGCTGCCCCTCAGTCTGTGGGTCTGTGTACTAGACTATTCTAGAAGGACACTGGCCAGCTGGAATGGAGTCCACCTATATGACCTCATATGTCTTTGAGTGAGTGAATGAGTTTTTAATCACCTCTTTAAAGGCTCTTTCTCTATTTCCAATCAGATTCTGAAGTGCTGGGGGTTAGAAGTTGAACATATGCACTTGAGGGGAGAAGGGTCAGCACAAAATAGAAGGGGTATTTACAATAATAATGAAAATGATCCAATCCACTTGTGATATTACTAGGCCCACCACCAATAGATGTCAAAGAGTATTTATAACAGTTCATTTTTTTAAGAAAGAATCTTTCATCAGCACTCATTTCCTAGTCAATCTCTTCTTAATATTGTGCCATGACAAGGCAAAATTATGTTTGCTCCAGTGGGGAGTTGGTGCTTCAGAGTGCTAGAGTGCTTAAGTGGGATAATGTTTATCTCCATGAGGACAAGAATGACCCTAGTGAGGAGCTGAGACTGGAAGCCAAGTGGCCTCTTCCAAGACCTATAATCATGGGAAACTAACTTCTCATGCCCTAGTTTTCCCATTGGCGAATGAAAGTTCATTCATTCAGCAAAAATTGAGTGACAGTGAACACATGCCAGGCACTGTTCTAGAGGTTTGGAGTCTACCAATGTGTTAAACAGAGATCTTTGCTCTCATGAAATATTAGAATATCAGTAAGTGCTGAGGAAAGCGAAAAACAAAAGTGAGATAAAAGAAGAGGATGGAAGGGCAGCAACTTCAAACAAAGCCATCAGGGTAAGCATTAACAAGGAAGTGAAATTAGCAAACTGAATGGTAGAGAGATATGTAGGTGTGAGCCACATGAAAAAGGAGTCTGCCCAGCTCTCTCAGAAATAGTAAGGCACTTATAGACAATGTGGCTCTTTTTTTTTCATCCTCCAATTATTCTAATGGGTAAGAGAAGGAGCATGTGCATGGGATGATCAGTTAATTAATTGTGTGGATGTGTCACAGGAGTCGTACAATCAAAGGATCAGTTGGAGAATTATTAAATAGGTTATTGCTAATTTCATTTTCTAAAATGTCATGCTTAATATAGTCAGCATGGTGTTTAGAAATGAAATAAAATAACATAAGTGTGTTACTGCCCTAGGAAAATGTACATGTTTATTTTTCTTCTCAAAGCAAACCTATTCTCATATGTTCAGGTGTGGCAGCTATGTAGCAGATGATGGAGAATTTGCACACATTCCAGAGACCACACGGGCATGTGCTAAATATCAATCCACTGTACTTTTCAGCAAAGAGCTCTGTAATTAGAAACAGATGAGAACGGTGCTAAATTGTTTTAGGAATCATTCTAAGGTTCACTGAACTGAAAAGAAAAAAAATATATCATTTTGAACCAACAAATAAGTCTCTGAATGTTTTTAAAACTAAAGCTCCACTTTTCAGTATGAATTATGCATTGCCTACAGCGCTTCTTTTGATATGTGGTGAATCTGTCCCTTCTGGACATTTCCATAAGACCTTTTCCAAATGAAAGATTCTCTGCTTTTCAAAGAAAAAAAAGTGCATAAGAAATTATCCACTAAATATTTCACCAGAGAAAGAATTTAAGCATAAAGTATATTAGTTATGAGAAATCACATATTGTATTTTGAACTCAGAGCATTTATCAACTAGGACTCTGAAACATTTTTATTGAATAGTTTTTGTGTATATACCCAAGCATCAGAAATGCATATAATGGAATCATATAAAAGAACTCTTATTTTTTTATGTCAGCACAAATCGATGTGAAGGAAAAAGAGTAATTACTATGATTCACAGTTTTTATTAATTACACAGATAGTATGCCAATATACTAGTATTTAGTGGAATTATTTGGAATTTCTAATAATTCTGAAAACTATATAGAACAAACTTTATACCTTCTATTTTAGACATGTTGTGGTTATACTTAAAATTCATATTGTATAGTTAACATTTCTCTGACAGATTCTTCTCTCCCTCTTGCTTTTCCCATCTTGTTGTTCTTGTCTTCAGAAACTATTAATGTACATATTAGGTGTATGAAAACTCTTTGATTAAATTAATGAAAGTATGTATATATACATACACATACATACACACACACACACACACACACACACACACACATATATCAACTCATCTGTCCTAGATATTTGTGCTTGTCCCTTTTGGGAATCTTTCTTACTTTTTACAAAATCTGGAATATTACTGAAACATTCAAATAAGCCTCATATCTGATCAACGTCTGAGCTTTTCTTTTAGAATCATAGAGGAGAGCTAATAAAATGGTGATGTGTACTTTTTGTTAGTAGATTTGAGCACAAGATGATGTAGAGGAAGGGGCTCTGTAGCTATAAACTTGAATTGGACAAGATCCTGCTTCTTAGCTCAAGCTCAGTGAAGGCCATCAGTGTCCATCTCTGAAAGATGAACAACCACCCTTCTTAAGGACTGTGCCTTCACTTAGAGAGTGCCAAGGAGCAGCCTGAATGTTGGTCTCTGGTGCTTTACCAGAGAGATCCAGGACCAGATCAGAAGGAACAGACAGAGACCCCGAACATGAATGACCAACACTGAGACAAGAAGCATACTAGAATCAACTTGTTTCTTTCTCTCCTTCAGAGAATGGCCAGTGATACTTATTGATCAGTGACTGAAAGTTACTATCCAGACCAAGTACTCAAAGTTCTAAAAATACCAAACATTGATTTAGTGATCATTCAAATGCATTTCTATATTCACCCCATGTAATGTCCTACAGTCAACTGACTATTGTGCCAAAGTTTTCTTAAGTATGTGAATGTATATTTACCTCATTAGTTTATATGAGTTGAATTCTGACATATTAAAAAAAAAACAAAAAAAAACCTGTTTGTCTCTGGCCCTTTGGAGGTTATTTTAAAAGATAACCTCAGAAAGTTATTGGATTATTCACCCTCTATCCCTGCAAAGATAGCATTTTTGTTTTCTGGGTATCTTAAGATTCATACACATGTGTATGCATATATTATCTGTGTAAATGTGTATCAAGAAAAAACTTATTGTTAAAAAAATTAAAGATCCAAATAAATTAATCAACAATGTTCCAACATGTTGTTGTTGTAGTCACTAAGTCATGTCATATTTTTTGCAACCTCATGGACCGTAGTCCACCAGGCTTCTCTGTCCATGGGATTTTCCAGGCAAGAATACTGGAATGGGTTGCCACTTCCTTCTTTAGGAGATCTTCCCAACTCAGGGGTCTAACCCATGTCTCCTGCATTGGCAGGCAGGTTCTTTACCACTGCACCATCTGGGAAAGCCCACCCCAATGTAAAATAAACATTAAGAAAAAGATTCCAAAGAAAAACACATTGAGAAGTGGCTTCTTGTAACAGCTAAGTTTGAAGTCTTGGAATCCAGTAGAACTGGAATTCCATAATGTGCCTTGAGGATGTTTCTGAGCCTTGAGTATCCCTTAACCAGGATGAAATCTTAGAAAACACCATGAGCCTCTAGGGCTGATGTGAGGAGTTAATGATCCCAGTTGGGTGAGACAGGCAACCTCCTTTTGCTGCTCTCTTTGCTCTTCGGTCTTTTCATAAAGATTTTTTTATATAATTCTTAGAACCTGCCATTTCTATGACATGAAGTTCTGTACTCAGCAACAGTCTAGATAAATAGCATATGTGCCTGGAAACAGCCTGGAAAGAAATATTCCAAACTGTTTTCCATAATTGTCTCACAAAGGGTCATCACGGGACCAGGTGTGAGTGGGTGGGCATGACGGTAGGGTTCGTCACAGAGATGGGTTTGTACTGTACCTTCTGTATTGTCTGATTTTGTTTTAACAAGGAGCATGCATTCATTTTACTGGAGCAATTTTGAATAAACTAACACCTAGGGCAAAAACAATATTGCCTTAATTACTTAAACTCTATTTTGAACAATTTGTTCAGGAAGTAAGTCACCAGTAGAAAAATGTCCTATTTTTTTCTTTCAAATTAGGTATAGTTTTTGTGGTGTTTTTCTGTTTTTTTTTGCTAATGTCACTAAATCACCTTTGCAGTCTTCTTTTTCAGTCATGAAGACGATTGAAGTACCTGCTGAAACAGTTTGCAGGGGTGTGATTTTTTCATTCAGTTCTGTGATCATTAAATCACATAAATTTGTGATTTGGTCATTAACCAAAATGAAAGGCCCATGGAAGGTCATCATTCAAAAAATGATGAAGGGGCAAAAGGGAATAACAATGAGGCAAGAACTTGAAGGGCCATTTAAATTACCAGATGTTAGTCAGTCCTTGAGCTCTAAAAGTATCATCAGGAGCTGCAGAAATGAAAGAAAGGGATCTTTTACTATTGATTTATAAATAGTGCATTAAGAAACCTACATTGGGTGATCTTGCCTCTTCCTTGAGAAAAGCACCAAATAAGAGAGAAATTGTTCTATTCAATTTTTTTTCAGTTTTATTTCCTGAAAAATAATTGACATACACAACTGCATTTAAAATTATGCACAGTATACTGGTTTGATTTACATATGTTGTGAAATAGTTACTACAACAGTTTTAGTTAAAATCCATAGTCTCTTATAGATATGATTTTTTAAAGAAGAGAAAAAAAGTCCTCCTGTGATGAGGATTGTTATGATCTACCCACTTAAAAAAAATCATTTCTATGTATCATACAGAAGTGTTAACTATCATCCTCATGGTATACAATATGTACATAGTATTTAGTTATCTTATATATATCTTATTATATCTTATATATATATATATCTTTTGACCACCTTCCTTTACTCCTCCCCTCCTATCTGATCTCTTTTCCTATAAGTTTGGTGTTTGGCTTTGTTTTTAATTAGATTACACATACAAGTGAAATCAGACAGCATTTGCCTTTCTCTACCTGACATTTACACAGAACTGTACAAAAAAGAGCTTCACGACCAAGATAATCATGATGGTATCATCACTCACTTAGAGGCAGACATTCTGGAATGTGAAGTCAAATGGGCCTTAGAAAGCATCACTACAAACAAAGCTAGTGGAGGTGATGGAATTCCAGTTGAGCTATTTCAAATCCTGAAAGATGATGCTGTAAAAGTGCTGCACTCAATATGCCAGCAAATTTGGAAAACTCAGCAGTGGTCACANTTGGAAGAAAAGTTATGACCAACCTAGATAGCATATTCAAAAGCAGAGACATTACTTTGCCAACAAAGGTCCATCTGGTCAAGGCTATGGTTTTTCCTGTGGTCATGTATGGATGTGAGAGTTGGACTGTGAAGAAAGCTGAGCCCCAAAGAATTGATGCTTTTGAACTGTGGTATTGGAGAAGACTCTTGAGAGTCCCTTGGACTGCAAGGAGATCCAACCAGTTCATTCTAAAGGAGATCAGTCCTGGGTGTTCTTTGGAAGGAATGATGCTAAAGCTGAAACTCCAGTACTCTGGCCACCTCATGTGAAGAGTTGACTCATTGAAAAAGACTCTGATGCTGGGAGGGATTGGGTTCAGAAAAGAAGGGGATGACAGAGGATGAGATGGCTGGATGGCATCACCAACTCGATGGATGTGAGTTTGGGTGAACTCTGGGAGTTGCTGATGGACAGGGAGTTCTGGCATGCTGCAATTCATGGGATCGCAAAGAGTTGGACATGACTGAGCTGATCTGAATTGATCTGACATTTTACACAGCCTGATGCCTACAAAGTCCACTCATGTTATTGCAATGGTAGGATTTCCTCTTTTTTATGGTTGTGTAATTTACTCGTATACATACAGACCACAGCTTTTTTATTCACTCATCTGCTGAGGGCACTTACATTGCTTTCATATCTTTGGCTGTTATAAATAACACTGCTGTGAACATGGGGATGCAGATATCTTTTTTAGTTAATGTTTTCATTTCCTTGGATGTATTCCCTGAAGTGGTATAGATGAATTATATAACATCTATATTTTCAGTTTCTTGAGGAACCTGAATGCTGTTGTCCATAGTGGCTGCAACAATTTATAACCCATCAACAGTGGGCAAGGGTTTCCTTTTCTCCACATATTAGCCAGCACTTGTTTCCTGTCATCTTTTTGGTGATGGCCATTCTAACAGGTGTGAGGTGACAGATCATTGTGGTTTCAATTTGCATTTCCCTAATTACTGATGACACTGAGCATCTTTTCATGTACCTGTTGGCCATCTATAGTCTTTGCAAAAATGTCTATTCAGGTCCTTTGCCCATTTTTAAATGGATTTTAAATTGGATTATTTGTTTTTTTATTATTTCCTATTGATTTATATGCATTCTTAGTGTGTTTTGGATATTAACCATTTACCAGATACATGGCTTGCAAGTACTTTTTCCCATTCTGAAGATTGTCTTTTCACTTCGTTGATGATTGCTGTTTCTATATAGAAGCTTTTTAATTTGATATAGTCTCAAAATCATGCTTCTTTAAATCTTCTAATATACCACAAAACAAGTATCTTTCTAACAAGTATACTGATAAAGAACTGAAGGGACAATTAAGTTATTAGATGCTCGTGACAACTTAAAAAATAACACTAATGCTTTTTTAGTATGTCCTATGTGTCAGTATTAAATGTATTACCTAGCTTATTTTAAATTATACACATTACTATGTATAAAATAGATAACCAAGAAAGACCCACTGTATAGCACAGGGAACCATATTTAATACCTTGTAATAGCCTATAATGAGAGATAATGTAAAAAAAAAAAAAGAGTATATACATATATACACACAAATATGAAAGTGAAAGTGTTAGTCTGTCAGCCATGTTCAACTCTTTTAGACCCCATAGACTGTAATCTGCTAGGCTCCTCAGTTCATGGAACTCTCCAGGCAAGAATACTGGTGTGGGTAGACATTCCCTTCTCTAGTGAATTTTCCTGACCCAGGGATAGAACCCAGGTCTCCCACATTGCAGGCAAATTCTTTACCATCTGAGCCACTAGGGCGCCACATATGCACATATATGTATATAATTGAATCACTTTGCTGTACATCTGAAACTAACACAATATCCTAAATCAACTATATTTCAAAACCCAAATCTCTCTATATATATTCAAGAACCAAATATATGTATGTACTTATATTTATATATAAAATACTCTTAGCTATAATATGAGTCTGGTATTTTTATTATCCACCGTTAATAAAAGAGGGCAAAGTTCAGACACTTGCCTGAAGTTACTTGAATAATAAATGGAAAAGTCAAGAGAACTGAGTACTGTTTGATGCCAAAGCTTGTAATGCTGCATAAGATGAGAAAAAATAATTTGAAAAAATTGGTCTTGATGATTTTTTAAAGTCCTAAAAATATCTGTAGAAATTGTCCCCCTGCAAAACCACTAAGCTATTAGGAAACATTCAGTAAAAGTAGAACATAGATTCTGGAATAGATTATATAATAAATAAAGAGAAGAAGTTGCCAAAATATTGGATTATTTTGTATTCAATTTTTAATTGTTTAAAATCAATACATGAAAATTTTACCATATATCACAATAGTTATTTACTTCTAATATCTATTTTTAAGGTCTTTCTACATCAGTAAGTATTCAGCTTTTTATTTTTGGGATAAATTGTCAGACGGGCAGCTATCTGTTTTACTTGACTATCATCGCTCTTCTTAAAAATTGGATCTGTGAAAAAAAAATGATATCCTTGAACACACAGACTTAATTAGTCATTATGTTGTTTCATGACTATTGTATTTTATTACCACAGCCTGTAGCAGCTGTTACAATGGACTGATTTATTAAGCTATAGCTAGAAGACAATTGTTTCTTTCCACATTATAAATTTAGCCCAATATATTTAAATTAAGAGCAAGTATGTTGCATCATCCTAAAATTTAAATGCAAGAGAGAAATTATTTCTAAGATATGTTATACGTTAGAGTAGATCAATAATTTTTTAATTAATAAAAACTGAGAAGAAAGGGTGATTTGAGAGAAACAAAGAATTTTAAAGATTTTGTAGNGTATGTTGCATCATCCTAAAATTTAAATGCAAGAGAGAAATTATTTCTAAGATATGTTATACGTTAGAGTAGATCAATAATTTTTTAATTAATAAAAACTGAGAAGAAAGGGTGATTTGAGAGAAACAAAGAATTTTAAAGATTTTGTAGAAATCAAAGGGTCTTCTTTGAGTTATTAAAAATAAGAAAATCTTGGGAATTCTTTTTGCTGTTATTTAATACTGAAGAGTTTTATCTCTTATTTTAATTAAAACCTTCAACTGAAATAGTGGCAGTGTGAACACAGGATTGGTAGAAGGAAAAATAAAGCCAAGTCATTTTTCTGACCAGATTATTAGTACCTATGCTAGTTATACGGAGAAGGCAATGCCACCCCACTCCAGTACTCCTGCCTGGAAAATCTCATGGATGGAGGAGCCTGATGCACTGCAGTCCATGAGGTCGCTAAGAGTTGGACACGACTGAGCGACTTCACTTTCACTTTTCACTTTCATGTACTGGAGAAGGAAATGGCAACCCACTCCAGTGTTCTTGCCTGGAGAATCCCAGGGATGGGGGAGCCTGGTGGGCTGCATAGTCCAGTCTATGGGATAGCATAGAGTCAGACACCAGTGACACAACTTAGCAGCAGCAACATGCTAGTTATAAATCATATGATAATGGATTTTGTTGCTACTGAAGCCCACAATACACACACAGTATGTATTAAACAGAGGTAAAGATAAAAACTTTTCCTATAAAATTTCATATTAAATATGTATTAAATGATTTTATGCCACATCAACTAATTAACGTCTGCAAAAGTCAGGCAAAATACAAAAAAGTGTTTGGGTGAACTGAGCCAAAAATCAACAGGAAAAACTGGAATTCAAATAGTGCAGATAGAAAAATATTAATTTCTAAGAATAAGAGCTAGGCATCAAAACTGAGGTTACGCAGTCAAGAGTCAGAATTAATGGAAGACATGAATGGAGTCTGTAGAACTGGGGCATTATGGAGGAAAAACAGCAGAAACAACTGGGCAAATCAGTAGGAACAAGCTCATCGCTACTCGACGACGGGCCAGTGAGGAGCTGGCATGGGTGGAGGCAACTTAAAGCAGTAGGGCCATAACTACTAGCTTTGAAACTGGAAACTCAATAGAAATAGATGAATGTTTGGAAGGAGAAACATCTTTGCAGCTGCTGTCATCCTTCTGTGTGGGTGAAATTTGAATTGATGCTGCAGGGTCTGTTCAGGGAGAGATGTTGAATAGAGAACACAGTAGATATGAAGGGGTAAGCAAGGGAGGAGGGGTGTGCTGCCTGTCTGGGTAACAGCAACAATTTAGCCAAAGCACAGGGTTCAGTTCAATTCAGTCACTCAGTCATGTTCGACTCTTTGCAACCCCATGAACCACAGCATGCCCGGCCTCCCTGTCCATCACCAACTCCTAGAGTTTACCCAGACTTGTGTCCATTGAGTTGGTGATGCCATCTAGCCATCTCATCCTCTACTGTGCCCTTCTCCTCCTGCCTTCACTTTCTTTCACTTTCATCAAGAGGCTCCTTAGTTCTTCACTTTCGGCCATAAGGGTGGTGTCATCTGCATATTTGAGGTTATTGATATTTCTTCTGGCAATCTTAATTCCAGCTTATGCTTCATCCAGCCCAGCATTTCTCATGAAGTACTCTGCATATAAGTTAAATAAGCAGAGTGACAATATACAGCCTTGACGTACTCCTTTTCCTATTTGGAACAAGTCTGTTGTTCTAAGTCCAGTTTCCAGTTCTAACTGTCACAGGGTACATGCTGAGAAATATGGGGATATAAGGTTAAGCGTGGTTTGTAACTANTAAATAAGCAGAGTGACAATATACAGCCTTGACGTACTCCTTTTCCTATTTGGAACAAGTCTGTTGTTCTAAGTCCAGTTTCCAGTTCTAACTGTCACAGGGTACATGCTGAGAAATATGGGGATATAAGGTTAAGCGTGGTTTGTAACTAAATTGTGCAAGGGTTCTTTCTATAAATGTTTTTAAGGGTATCATTAATAAGTGCATAATTTAATGGCATGCTGTGTTGCACTTCAAGGACAAACTAATTTAGTAATGGTATTGAATCAGTGGTTCTGTTATTTTACTGAAATTACATTAGGCAGCTAAAATTGGATGCTTACATTTACACTCCAAATTGACACTTTTAGCAAAGCCCAGAATTAGACATTACTTACTGTCATGGCTTTAATCATGTGTTACAACTTTGCCTCTCATTTTTAAAATTTATTTAATATACTCATCTTTTTCTTTATAGATTTGGAGACATTGAACAAATTTTATACATTTATCGATTTTAGATCATTAATTGTACACGTAAGGAAAGTGGATTTAGAAGAGAAAAAATAAGTAAAGTGCCCCCAATACTGAGCTAACTAATAAAAGAGACAACGAAACAGATAGTTCTGGAGTCCCAGCTATGCTCTCCTCTGTGTGGATATTAGGAGGAAACATGAAGATGATGGATAAACCTGCAATTCTTGGCTTAGGATAAGGTTTGGACAGATACAAGAACAGGACTGTGCAGCAGGTAACAGATGTGAGTGTGATACTGTGGTGCCTGTCTCATTCTTTCTGTGGAGTTTCCTCATCTAATGATGTACCTAATTATTTCTCTTTTCAAGCGAGTAACTGAAATGGAGACCTTGGCAGTCAATCTGCTTTCTGAGAAGGGTTATTAACTGCCTCATGGCCACTTAGACCCCAAGGGCCACAGCCCAGCTTGCGAGAACAATTCCATGAAGCTGGGAAAATTGATTAGCAGAAATATCTTTGCTTCCACTCACTTCTATGAAGCTAACTTCACTGTGTGTGCCACAGTCTCCAGTTTAACTGACCCATGTGGGTAGGTTAGAGGAGGGGTTCATTTTCCTCCTATCAACTGTTTTTTTTTTTTTTTTTTCTGTTTAGATCCCCCGGCTAGTTTTGGAAAGTCATTCACAAATCCTCTGAGCCTCATATTTCCTCATATATTATATGCTCCTTGTCCTGACAACCTCAGAGTCTGGATTATCAAGAGGGCTAATTCACATAAACAGATTTGTGCATTAGAAGAAAACATAAAAGTGTGCTTTATATCTCCTTAAGTATGATATGATACCAATGCTGCTGCTACTGCTGCTAAGTCGCTTCAGTCATGTCCGACTCTGTGTGACCCCATAGACGGCAGCCCANTTTTTTTTTTTTTTTTTTCTGTTTAGATCCCCCGGCTAGTTTTGGAAAGTCATTCACAAATCCTCTGAGCCTCATATTTCCTCATATATTATATGCTCCTTGTCCTGACAACCTCAGAGTCTGGATTATCAAGAGGGCTAATTCACATAAACAGATTTGTGCATTAGAAGAAAACATAAAAGTGTGCTTTATATCTCCTTAAGTATGATATGATACCAATGCTGCTGCTACTGCTGCTAAGTCGCTTCAGTCATGTCCGACTCTGTGTGACCCCATAGACGGCAGCCCACCAGGCTCCCCCATCCCTCGGATTCTCTAGGCAAGAATACTGGAGTGGGTTGCCATTTCCTTCTCCAATGCATGAAAGTGAAAAGTCAAAGTGAAGTCGTTCAGTCATGTCCAACTCTTAGCGACCCCATGGACTGCAGCCTATCAGGCTCCCCCGTCCATGGGATTTTCCAGGCTAGAGTACTGGAGGGGGATGCCAAAAAGTTATTATGCTTTAAGGCCTTATGAAACATGGGAAATGATATATTCTTGCCTATTAAGTGTATTTTTAATCATTGATAAACTCATATAAGAGGAGTCCAGTGTATAAGCCAGGCAGTGTGATTGCTGGGTGGTGTGGTAGTTTTATTTCCAGTTTTTAAAGTAATCTTCATACTGTTCTCCATAATGGTTGCATCAATTTACATTCTCACCAACAATGCAAAAGTGTTCCCTTTTCTCCACATTCTGTCTAGCATTTATTGTTTGTAGATTTTTTGTAAAATAGATGGCTAGTAGGAGGTTGATGTATACCACAGGGAGCCCAGGCTGGTGCTCTGTGACAACCTACAAGGTTGGTATTGGGATTGGAGGTGAGAGGGAGGTTCGAGAGGGAGCAGATATATGTATAATTGTGGCTGATTCATGTTGATGGATGGCAGAAACTAACACATACTGTAAAGCAATTATCCTCCAATTAATTTTTTTTTTTAAAAGGACTCCATGAGCAACAATTTAAAATATTTATTATAAAAACCTGGAATTCATTTTGAGATTTGTATAGCTCACTGACATAAAAGCACTGCATTTTAAATGGACCATGATTAAATTTTGTTATCATTAATCATATCTCCTAAAGTGACACTTTGTTGGGCACCTTGGCATTTATAGATAGTGGGGAATCAGCGGCGTTTCTTCAAGAAGCACTTAGAGGCAGAAGGAAAAGATTACAGTGGTGCTCAGACTTTGCCCAAGGTACCTTCAAGATGCTCAGAAGATCAAACAAGAAGGACAGGTCTTCAAAAACAGTAATCTAATCAGCTATAACATTTGAAACAAAGTCTAAATAACAGACTTCTAAAGGATGTGAGGGACCCATTGAGATTAGAATATAGTTAATCTTTTAACATAGCTGATTATTCAAAGTTCTTTCCCCACCATACATTTTGCCTCATAGCAGATTCCCAATCAGGTTTTTCTGGATAATGCCACTGTAGAAAGTCACCTCTTCTTTTCTCCCATCACACACTGATTTTCAGATGAGCTAGTTGCCTGTCAGGGCAAACCTACATGTAAATCTTTCAGGACTAACTAGTGTCTTGTTCAGCACTGCTACACTAGACAGATTTCAGCAAAAGGATGTTATGCCTTTGAAGTAATTATTTTGCTTAAATTGAATTTTCCTTTCAGAAAATCAATGGGATGTCTTTCGTGGGAAAACCTCTTTTCTACTCTTGGCCGCAGAAAGTTTACAGATAAAATATTATTTGACAGCTGCTGCTTAGAATAGTTGGTAATTTACATAAAACAGCAACACTAACCCACTACAGATGCTCTTGTTTTAAGGGTTCAGTATTTTTGCATATCATATTTGATTTGGGTCGAAGTATATTACTCAGGTGATACAATTACCCAAAGTTAGGGATAGAGATAATTCTTTTAGAGTATTTGAAAAAGTTGTTTCTACAAGAAGTATTTCTTGTCAGGAAGTTACATGTTTCTTAAGCAGTTATACAAGGCATGTGACCCCCAAAATTGATTCATTTCTTTGACAGAAAAGGCTATGGTCACAGTCTGTCTCTTTGAAATGATTTAGTTCAGTTGCTCAGTAATGTCTGACTCTTTGCACCCCCGTGCAATACAGCATGCCAGGCCTCCCTGCCCCTCACCAGCTCCCAGAGCTTGCTCAAACTCATGTTCATCAAGTTGGTGAATCCATCCAACCATCTCATCCTCTGTCATCCCTTTCTCTTCCTGTGTTCAATATTTCCCAGCATCAGGGTCTTTTCTAATGAGTCAGTTCTTTGCATCATGTGGCCAAAGTATTGAAATGATTTCCTCACCTTTAAATAAACTTATGCTTATGAAAAATGTATTTTGTGGCTATACTTTGGCTCACCACAAAACACTTATCTGTCAAAGTGAAAACTGCATTTGTGTATGAGATTTGATAAATTTCCAGTTGGAATTGCACTTAAAAACTCCCACTTCGTGTCGATGTATGGCAAACCCAATAGAGTATTGTAAAGTTAAATTTAAAAATAAATAAATTAAAAAAAAAATAAATAAAAAAATAAAAAGCAAAAAAAAAAAAAAAAAAAAAAAAAAAACANCATTTGTGTATGGGATTTGATAAATTTCCAGTTGGAATTGCACTTAAAAACTCCCACTGCATTATAAAGAAATCATGAGACTTACACCACAGCATCTTCTGCAGGAGCTTAATTTCTGCCTGTATTGCTTCAAAATAAAGAGAAAAAGAAAACAATATCCTAAACAGACTTGAAAAGGAAAAGACTTTTAATTTTCTATTTGTACTTTCAAGAGTAAAAACGTATCAGTCAAGGACAGAAATCTTGGGCAGAACATGCCTTTATTCTGTAGGACACTTGACTAGATAATATGTTAATCTCTCTTTTTACACTTGTTACTATCAGAAAGATAAGAGGGTTTTTTTTTTTTTCTAATGGTAGTGATTTTAAAAATCTTGTATGATTTCTTGCCAGTGTTCCATAAGAGGCCAGAAACAAGATGTTCAATCAATGTAGAAAGCTAATTTATTGTCTCTGGGAAGGATATTTCATACAGATTTTGCAATGGTAAACATTTCCTATAACCTCATTTCCTTGAAACACTATCAAAGACTAGCTATCAAAAAGTGCAATCCACTTCAATCTGCCTACCATGTGGGTGGTACATCTAACAGAGGAGATAAAAAATACAAGGTTGAAGGAAAGATAAAGCAAGAATGCAACAGGAGGAAGAGAAAACTGGATGAGCCCTGGATGTGAGGGACTCATATTGGGAGGGGGGAAAAAAAGCCAGAATACAAGTTTATATCTTGGGAGTAAAACTAGACCTAGAAGTCAAAAGTGATTTATAACCTAGTCATATGTTAATGGGATCTTCTCTAAACACTGAAATTTATCTACAGTTGCTTCAAAGCCCCAAATCCAAAGGCTGAGAAAGGCCACATCTCCAAATTTTCTACTTATTCTTGGGGTTTAAGTTATAGAGCCAATATGTGCTGCTGTCTAATTTTTATTTCCTAGTTTTCAGGAGGGAAGGAAGGAGGGAGGCAATGAGGGAAGGAGGGATACTTTAGGAGAGTAGGAGGCAAGGAGTCTAAGGACACTAGAGGCTGCTTAGTGAGATATGATTGTCTGCAGATAATCCAGGAAAGGACTCTGATATTGTGATATATGGTTAGCAATCTGAATGAAATATCAGAATAAATTGTGTATCTGTTGGAAGAAAGAACATCCTAGTCAAAGGAGGAAAGAGTCATGTGCTCTGAGACCTGGTGTGACTGTTCTTGTGCTGTGTCCTTCTTAGAGGACTGCACGTAGTATGTGGAAGCAAAGAGTCAAGGGCACTGTAAACAATTTTTTGTCTGAGCAAATGGCAGAACATCTCCCTTTTTGGAGGTAAGGAAGACCAAGAAAGGAGCTACTTTATGAGTTAATGGGGATCCAAACCAAGAAGTTGCTTTTGTGNAAATCTTGGGCAGAACATGCCTTTATTCTGTAGGACACTTGACTAGATAATATGTTAATCTCTCTTTTTACACTTGTTACTATCAGAAAGATAAGAGGGTTTTTTTTTTTTTCTAATGGTAGTGATTTTAAAAATCTTGTATGATTTCTTGCCAGTGTTCCATAAGAGGCCAGAAACAAGATGTTCAATCAATGTAGAAAGCTAATTTATTGTCTCTGGGAAGGATATTTCATACAGATTTTGCAATGGTAAACATTTCCTATAACCTCATTTCCTTGAAACACTATCAAAGACTAGCTATCAAAAAGTGCAATCCACTTCAATCTGCCTACCATGTGGGTGGTACATCTAACAGAGGAGATAAAAAATACAAGGTTGAAGGAAAGATAAAGCAAGAATGCAACAGGAGGAAGAGAAAACTGGATGAGCCCTGGATGTGAGGGACTCATATTGGGAGGGGGGAAAAAAAGCCAGAATACAAGTTTATATCTTGGGAGTAAAACTAGACCTAGAAGTCAAAAGTGATTTATAACCTAGTCATATGTTAATGGGATCTTCTCTAAACACTGAAATTTATCTACAGTTGCTTCAAAGCCCCAAATCCAAAGGCTGAGAAAGGCCACATCTCCAAATTTTCTACTTATTCTTGGGGTTTAAGTTATAGAGCCAATATGTGCTGCTGTCTAATTTTTATTTCCTAGTTTTCAGGAGGGAAGGAAGGAGGGAGGCAATGAGGGAAGGAGGGATACTTTAGGAGAGTAGGAGGCAAGGAGTCTAAGGACACTAGAGGCTGCTTAGTGAGATATGATTGTCTGCAGATAATCCAGGAAAGGACTCTGATATTGTGATATATGGTTAGCAATCTGAATGAAATATCAGAATAAATTGTGTATCTGTTGGAAGAAAGAACATCCTAGTCAAAGGAGGAAAGAGTCATGTGCTCTGAGACCTGGTGTGACTGTTCTTGTGCTGTGTCCTTCTTAGAGGACTGCACGTAGTATGTGGAAGCAAAGAGTCAAGGGCACTGTAAACAATTTTTTGTCTGAGCAAATGGCAGAACATCTCCCTTTTTGGAGGTAAGGAAGACCAAGAAAGGAGCTACTTTATGAGTTAATGGGGATCCAAACCAAGAAGTTGCTTTTGTGGATTTTGCATGTGAAATCTTGAATTTTGCTTAGATATCCAAAGGTCTTGTAGAAGTTTGGTGTTAAGTTTTAGGTGGAAGTTCGACTGTTTATTTAGTTTTAGTCATTAGCAATTCACAGAATATAAAATCACGAAGCACAAGAGGTTATGTTTAGGGTGAATTGACTAAAGAAACCCAAGACAACCCCGGTCTTCTCAGTAATACAGAGTTGAGGAGAGTGAAGTCAAGAACATAAGAGGACAGTTAGGAGAAAGTGAATCCTGGAGGACATGTGAAAAAAACATTTAACAAATAAAGTGTGATAAACTGTCAAATGCTGATTGATACATAGAATGTGTGCCTGCTGAGTCGCTTCAGTTGTGTCTGACTCTTTGTGACCCTATGGACTTTAGCCCACTAAGCTTCTCTGTCCATGAGATTCCCCAGGCAAGGATACGGGAGTGGGTTTCCATGCTCTCCTCCAGGGAATCTTCTCAACCCTTTGATCTAACCGTCTCTTTCGTCTCCTGCATTGGCGGTCAGGTTCTTTATACCACTAGTGTCACCTGGGAAGTCCAATATATAGGATAGGAAGATCAAACATTACCATTGCTTTTGGCAGTCAAAAATGGGTGACCTGGATGAGAGAAGTATCAGGGTAAATTCAAGAATAGTTGTAGAAAATAGTTGGTTAGAAAATAGAAATAGAGCAAATAAAGACAGAAAACATTAACAACTCTTACGAGATATGTTGCTGTAAAAGGAATAGTGATATTAAGCAAGACCCGTAGAAGTTTTCTATGGTATGATACTTATAACTGTCCTACCAATATATATATATCCTTAATGGAAAGATATTAAAAATGCAGCTACTGCATACTTCAATGATGATGGAAATGAACTAATTCAGGGCAAAAAAAATGAGTTAGAGTATCAAAACACTGGGTAAATGCGATAAAATTGACTGTAGCACTCCTGGACGCTGGGAGTTAGTGATCATGTATTTAAATTTAGATCCATTGACAAGTGTGTGAATATTTTTAAACCATGTTGTAGAGACAATATGGAAGAATTGTAATACATCATGGAATGTGAGATTTTTTTTGTTTGCTATCTTATTATAGACATTGATAAATCCTTGGTGAGAAAATGTCTAATTAAAAACTTGGCTTTCATTGTTCACTAGAATTTCCTGGAGACTGTAAACTACCAAGGATTCTCATGGGCAAAACCTAGGACACTGTTGTGACAAATAAAAGAAAAATTCTGCCTATAGACATATTTATTCTTAATGATGTGTACCTTTTATTCTTTACCTGTGTTTGCAAGTTGTTTTGTGTTGGGAGGAGAATGGTATTGACAGCAGAATGGGGATATTTGGCTAATTAATTTTTAATAAAAATCTGTTCTCTCTGATTAAGGCTTAAACCAAGACATTGTTTGACACATAGTAAAATGTTATATATAAAATTATGTATGTATTCTAAAGTGTGCTAAAATTTTGCTGGCAATGGTCTTAGTCTATATGACCTCAGAGGGTAGGACTACAGCAAGAATTATTTTCAAACATTTCAGATTTTGTTGACTTATTTAAAATTTTTATATTTCTCCAACATTCCTACTTTGGTATTAGAAGACTGGAATTCCAATAACTTTTCCATAAATGATTTACAGAGCATACTTCTTGTCTCCCAGTTCAGGTATTCCTTCTGGAGTTATTAACTCTGAAAGGCACCCCTCCACCACCACCACTGTGAACTTTCAAGTTTGTATGTGGTGTATATTCCAATGTGTTTCACATTTTAAAAAAAGAGGGGATTCTCTGTGACTAACCCATGACTACAATGGCAAATCTAGAAGTAAACAATTCTCTCTAATCAAGACAGAGAATGAGCTACTTACACTTAAATGCAAAAAACACACCATGTAGCCAAATGATGCAATTCTTTCTCCCAGTTCACAGCCCCCCAAGTGCCTACACACTTACTATCACCTCCTACTCTCCATCATGGCTGACCCTCTCCAGCATGCTTGTCCATCTGGGGCTCCAGCTCACAGAGAACACAACAGCCTGTTAACTTCAGGAGGATGCTTTTGGATGGAGTGTTTTCTTTTGTAATTCACTCATCATTTGCACTTCCCTCATGTCATATCCTTAAAATATGAAACATTTTGTTCTCATAATCCATGGGTTTAATAAAAAACCCAGGTTCTACAAAACACGAAGATTTATTCACATAAAATCTAACTATTTTGAACAGTGTCTAGAAGCAGGCAGTAAGTTCAACAGGAATATTTGTTTACAAAAGGATATGACAAAAACCCGTCTACAAATTCTTGCTTCTTGTTGCCATTTCTTCCTTCATTCAAGTTTTGATTTTTGATGTGATATCACCCATTTCAATTAATCTTGAAGAACGGTTTCATTTTAAATTTTGAATCAGCCATAAACATTCACAGATTTTAAGCATCAAAAATTATGGAATGGTGCACAGTGAAATGTTTTTTTCTTCTATGGATTGAATATTGGTGTCCTTCAAAGTTCATGTTAATGTGGAGGTGCTTTGTTGTGGGATCTTTGGGAGGTGATTGGGTTTAGATGAGGTCATGGGGGTGGAGCCCCCAAGATAAGATTGATGCCCTTGTATATGGAAGAACAGATAAGTTCTCTCTCTCTCTCTGCCATGTGAGGATACAAGAAGAGTACTTCCTGCAACCAGGAAGTGTGTCCTCATCTGACACCAGAACTGCAAGAGCCTTGACTTTGGACTTCCAGCCTTCAGAACTATGAGAACAATGGGTATTTGTTGCTCAAGGCCCCCAGTCTCTGGTATTCTGCTACAATAGTCTAAACTAACTACCCTAAACAGCTTTCTACCCTCGATCCCTGCTGCTGGCTTAGCACCTCCACCCAATAGGTCAACCAATATTGCTACTTAAAAAAAAAAAAAAAATTGCCTGGTTCTTGGTAATTTTTATATATTTTTAAAATTAATTTTTAATTGGAGGATAACTGTTTTACAATGTCGCATTGGTTTCTATTGCAAAAGAATGTGAATCAATATAACAATATATATAACCCCTCCCTCTGGAGCCTCCTTTCCCTACCATCTTAGCCCTCTAGGTCATCACAGAGCACCAGACTGGGTTCCCTATGTTATATAGCAGCTTCCCATTAGCTATCTATTTCATATACACTAGGATAGATGAGGTCATGGCAACCCACTCCACTGTTCTTACCCAGAGAATCCCACGGACAGAGGAGCTTGGCAGGCTACAGTCCATGTGGTTGCACAGAATCAAGCACAACTAAAGTGACTTAGCACATACAGTGTATATATATATATCAATGCTACTTTCTCAGTCCATCCCACCCCCTCCTCCGTCACTGTGTCCACAAGTGCATTCTCTATGTCTATGTCTCCATTTGTTCCCTGCAAATAGGTTCATCAGTACTATTTTTCTAGATTCCGTATGTATGTGTTACCATATGATCTGTATTTCTCTTTCTGATTTGCTTCACTCTGTATAACAAGCTCTAGGTTCATCCACCTCAGTAGAACTGACTCAAATTTGTTCTTTTTAATGGCTGAGTAATATTCCTTTGTATATATGTATCACATCTTCTTTATCCATTCATCTGTGGATGGAAATCTAGGTAGATTCCATGTGTTTACTATTGTAAATTGTGCTGCAATGAATATTGAGGTATGCATGTCTTTTTGAACTGTGGCTTTATCAGGGTATACCCACAGTTGTGAGATTGTTGGGTCATATGTTAGATTTATTCCTTATTTTTTAAGGAATCTCCATGTTGTTCTTTATAATGACTGTATCAGCTTATATTCACACCAAAAGGGTAGGAGAGTTCCCTTTTCACCACATCGTCTCTAGAATATTCTTTTCTTAGATTTTTTGATGCTGGTAATTCTGACTTGTGTGAGGTGATGCCTCATTGTAGCTTTTATTTATATTTCTTAATAATGAGCCATGTTGAGGATCTTTTCAAGTGTGTATTGGCCATCTGCATGTTTTATTTATCCATTTCTTTCTGATTATTTTGTGTGTGTGTGTGTGTTTGAGCCAGTACAGATTATATATTATGTTCCCCTCCCTTTTCTACAAATGGTAACATTTGTTGTTGCTGTTCAGTCACTCAGTCATGTCTGATTCTTTATGACCCCATGGACTGCAGCACGTCCCTGTCCTTCACTATGTTCCAGAGTTTGCTCAAACGCATATCCATTGAGTCAATGATGCCACCCAATCATCTCACTCTCTGTTGCCTGCTTCTCCTCCTGCCTTGTCTTTCCCAACTTCAGGGTCTTTTCCAGTGAGTAGCCTTTTTGCATCAGGTGGGCAAAGGATGGGAGCTTCAGCTTCAGCATCAGTCCTTCCAATCAATATTCAAGGTTGATTTTCTTTAGGATTGACTAGTTTGATCTCTGTGCTGTCCAAGTGACACTCAAGGGTCTTCTCCAATACCACAGTTCAAAAGCACCAATTCACACGCTTCTCATTTTATATGAAATTGAAATTGAAAGTGAAAGTCCCTCAGTCATGTCCAATTCTTTGGGATCCCATGGAATGGAATTCTCCAGGCCAGAATACTGGAGGGGGTAGCCTTTCCTTTCTCCAGGGGATCTTCCCAACCCAGGGATTGAACCAGGGTCTCCTGCATTGCAGGCAGATACTTTACCATCTGGGCTACCAGGGAAGCCTCTCATTATGTATTCTTAGGAATTTTATTTTTGTTGATTTGTTTTTTCATTGTATTCCATCTATCCTGAATGACTGAATATTACAAGGATTTTTTAGCTGATTCTCTTACCTGAAAATAGTATTATCTCCTCATTTTTCATTTTAAAGTTCTTATTTCTTTTCCTTGTCTAGTTGGGTAGGCTAACTTTGGTACCATAAACAATTAGTATCAATAATAATAATATCTTTGTTCTGTGCTAATTTTAGTAGTTATGAAGTGTTATTTCTTGTTTCTCACTGTAGAAAAGATATTTCATGTGTTTCACTATTAAGTCTAGTATTAGTCTCAGTAAGAAAAGTTTTTTTTATCACATTGAGAGTTTTCATAATCTTTTAAACTGAATATTTTAAAATAGAAAATGAATGTAAAATTTTAAAATTCTCAGAATATGCAGAGATTATATTTTTCTTAACTTATTAATAAATACTTTTAGTGTTCTCCTTACTTTTAATGCCACTCATCTACTTGTCAATCAGGAGAAACTGCTCTAAAAAGTTCTCCTTTATTTATAGATGTTTTAAAATCTCTTACATTTTTCTTCTCTATATCAAAATAAGATAAAATATGGTTAAAGAGTCATACCCTAATGGGTATGAAATACATGCATTCCTGAATATATGTGTGTTCTTTTATTTACTTGTTTGCTTACTTTGCTTTGAACTCTGGTAGTACCTAGTCTAAAATTCTAAACAAACAGAAGTGAAGAATTACATTAGAGAATCAGAAGAAATTCATTAATCAGAAGGAAGAATACACCTTCATATCAGTCTATTCTCAGTGTAAGGGGTTAGGAAGTGGTAAGGGCAATAGAAGAGCATAGGTCCATTTGGAAGGAAAGGTTCAGTTTTACATTAATACCACCTATGAGCCTTAGCTTTTCCTCTAGAACCATCCAATTTACAAGGTATGAACAGCTTTTGGAGCCACACTATAGCAAACATGCACCACTATCAACATCAAAATGGTCTGTGAGATATGTACCATATGCTCTCCCAGTAAAGACTAGAACTTAGAAAAGAAGACATACATCTTACAGTAAACTTGGAAGAGTTTTAAATGGTGGTCAAAATGCCATCAGGCAGTAGAAATGTACATGATGCTTGGTGCTCTCTGAGAACCCACTGGACAGTGCTTGGATTTTCTACCTTCTACCTCCACATTCTCACCTCCATCTGCAGAAACTTTGTTGCTTCTCAAGCTCTCACTGCATACACTCACGGACTATAGCCCTGACACCATCTTACTGGAGCACTCACTGACTAAAGTTGAATTGAACAAACCTTACCTGTAGATATCTAGGTTATTACTTTTTATTTTTTTAGTCACTAAGCCATGTCTGACTCTTTGTGACCCCATGGACTGTAGCCTGTCCAGCTGGTCTGTCCATGTGATTTCTTAGGCAAGAATAACTGGAGTGTGTGGCCATTTCTTTCTCCAGAAGATCTTCCTGACCCAGAGATGGAACCCACATCTCCTGTATCTCCTGCATTGTAGGAGCCTTCTTTACTGCTGGACCACCAGGAAAGAGATACCTTTGTGATTGTTTCTTGATCAAGTTTGGCAGGAAACAAATGTTACACTCTAATATAAATCCTCTGAGAATATTTAATAAAAGAACCACATATTAAGGCATGAATAGGACAGATGAAACCACAAAGGATATTTCATCTCTGTGATGCTGGTAATGGAGAAAATTCAACCCCAGGCACAGACCACAAGAATAAAGGATGGTCACTATAAATTGAAAAACAGAATCCAGTAGAAAAGAACAGCTGAAATAAAGAAATCCAAGTTGGTGAACAAAGTTAACTTATGTGGGCTGGGAGCCATGGGAATAGATGACCAAACTCATTTAATAACTTTATAATTGTTGCTGCACTTTAGTCACTTAACCTTGTTCAATTCATTTGTGATCCCATGGATGATAGCCCACTAGGCTCCTCTGTCCATGGGATTTTGTAATAGGGAAGAATAAATCTGATTGCATATTAGATCTATTTATTTTGCTTTAACGTTTGTATTTTATTGCTTATGCTACAAGTTAAGAATGTTACTTATACCCTGAAATACACAGAATTCCTTTTCACAAGACTCTGGCCTTTAAAGGTATAACACTTTTCATTCATGTAGTGATAAAATGTTGCAGATCAGAGAATAATATTCGTCTGGTTCCAGGTTTACAGGGACATCCTGACCTGACATACACAGACAGCTACAAGAACAAAGGATTCTGCATGAAGTCTTTAGTAACAATGAGCCACGCCCCTCTCCTTTTAGTATAAAAGAAGCCTGAATTCTAACTCAGATAAGATGGTCCTCCTGGCGTGATTTTACCATCTTCTCAGTCTGTTGACTTTCTAAATAAAGTCACTATTCCTTGCCCTAATGACTGGTCTCTCAATTTATTGGTCTGTCATGTGGTGCAATCCAAGCAATATGAGCTTGGATTCAGTAACAAGCTCATATTGGATTGTCATTCTTATTCTGGACCACTTCATTGACTAAACCCTACTGGAAGTGAGAAATCAAGGGAGCACCTTGTTAATCCACAAATCAACCTCCAAAGCAGAAAATGGGGTGAACCAGGGAAAATAAATCTAAAAGTGTTCACAGAATATACTCTGCACATCCAGTGTCCCCCAACTGTGTTCTCAGCGGAGGAAAACAAGGGCTAGGCACATAAAAAGGATAATAAATACAATAGGTGAGAAAAAAGACCTCCTTACAACAATCCACTGCAGCACAGATGTTTTTTTCTTCGGAAAGACAAACATAGTCAGTAATTTTAATGTCCTATGTTATACGTAATCTTACGTAGCATTTGTGAAACAAAATGAAGCATACTGCTTAGAGGAATGCATTTTCTTTAGTTATCTTCAAATAGGAAACATTGTTTTCTAATGCCTTCATATTTTAAAAAGGTTTGTGGATTGCTTAAGATAATGTGGTTTAAGATATTCGAGGAAGTATAAATGAAACATTCAGAAACTGGTCATTGAAAGCTTTCACAGTAGGGTTTTTTCTTTAAAAGTTTTTTTTGTTGTTGTTGTTATCACTTTTAAAATCTCTGATTTATCTCATACCTCAGCTAGCCTGAAACATACAACCACAAACAGAAAAATTAACTTCCTTTATGTCATCCCCAGTGCTGCTTCTGCATACATCATGCAGCCAAAACATGTAACTGAAAATAAACTTTGCAAACTGTTATCCTTAGCATTTTCTTATACCTGGTACAAGACATAATTCCTCTAATTGGTAATGAAAATAATTTGCTTTTTCAAGGAAACAGATAAGCTAATGATATATTTAGTTATCCTTTTGAATACTGTGTTATACAAAAAGGAGTCACATTTCTTCTTTGAAGTTTGTCTCTAGTCCCAAGAAAATGTTTATGTAAATGGAACCAATTTTAAATGTCAACCAAGTATGCTTTGCAGTATGCAAATGTGCTTGCAGGAGCAAAAAACAAAAACAAAACTAGTATCTTCATAATAAGATACTGAAATTGCTCGAACATGGAAAATAATAACTTAAACATATTTGTGAACATTTTGCAAAATTAGTAGACAGATGAGAAATACTATAGCGAACCATGAAAGAAAGTCCCTT
Organism: Neotragus pygmaeus; assembly: GCA_006410875.1. NCBI lineage: Eukaryota > Metazoa > Chordata > Mammalia > Artiodactyla > Bovidae > Neotragus > Neotragus pygmaeus. The sequence goes on from SJYV01020007.1 coordinate 1,092,813, forward strand.
GTTCCTTGGAAACCAAGACAGTTGTGTATAAGGTATGCATTGGCTCTGCTTCTTCATTGAACTTGAATCTATCAAGTAAGTCTGTTCAGCATCTCCATGGGAAAATTATGTAAGACAAATTTTCAAAGAGGTAAAGTAATCTCGTTCATATGTAAATTGACAACATGTCGAAGATTTTATTTAACTCATTGATATTGAGCAATTCATTCAGATGTAAAAGCCAGTTTAAATGAGAATTAGAGCTATAAAAGATTATATTTTCTACCAGACATGTTTCGTTTGCATTGCCATGAGCAGGAATCATTTGCCTTGCCTATGGGTAGGTAACATTTGCATTGTAATTAGTTTTCTGCAACAATTCCATCTCTTCAAAATCATTAAATAGCTTGGTCATAGAAAGACATTCAAAAGTATGCAGCCCGAAAGGTTCAGCCAGTTCTGGTGAGGCCACCAGGCTTTGAAAACAACATTCCTTGAAAGGACATGCAGTTGTTGGTTTTGTTTTTTGTTTTTATGTTTTGCACATTTCCAAGTCTTGTATGATTTTTCCTGAAAAAGCATTGTAATGAGTCAAACCAACAGAGACTCAGTTGCTAAGTCAAAAACTTATGTTCTTTACAATAAAAATATTTCCCCATATTCTGGTATCATTAAAATATTCAAAGAATTTTTTTATCTTTATCTTTTCAAAACCCATTGACTTTGTCCCTCATAGCTCCTTTCAATATTGATCTTGAAAGACATACAAATAGAAAGTTCTTTGCTCTCTGTACTGTACTTAATCTTAGTGTTTGCTGGCAGCAGCCAAGAGAAAGGAGGTGTCCTACATCAGAGTATGTCTGGGGTTCTGTGGCTCAAAGGTCAGTTACCCAATCAAATCTGCTGCTAATGCTAAGTTGCTTCAGTCGTGTCTGACTCTGTGCAACCTCACAGGTGGCTTCCCCCCAGGCTCCACTGTCCCTGGGATTCTCCAGGCAAGAACACTGGAGTAGGTTGCCATTTCCTTCTCCAATGCATGAAAGTGAAAAGTGAAAGTGAAGTCGCTCAGTCACACCCAACTCTTAGCGACCTCATGGACTGCAGCCTATCAGCCTTCTCCATCCATGGAATTTTCCAGGCGGAAGTACTGGGGTGGGGTGCCATTGCCTTCTCTGAATCAATGTCTAGTCTCCTCTTTTTCAACATGTGAACTTCTTTATCATTCCAAGTGAGAATCTGCTGAGTAAATAAATTATATTTTTTATTCAGATCAGGAAAGCTAAAACAATGGAAACTGCTTATGAGCTCCAGAAAATTTCATAAACATTGGATTGATGAAAACTGGAAAACATTTCTACCAATAATGTTCCTTCTTCCTATACAGTGTATGGACCTGACAGGTAGATCAGAAAAGATGATGGAGCTTTTGACATTAGTAAAATGGCATAACAGTCACACCATCTTGAGACCAACTACCTCTGAATTTCATGAGAGAAGAATAAATCTTTGTATTAGTTGCATGTGTGCTTAATCATTCAGTCTTGTCCAACTTTTTGCAGCCCCATGGACTGTAGCCTACCTGGCCCCTTCGTCCATGGAGATTTTCCAGGCAAGAATATTGGAATGGGTTGCCATGCCCTTCTCCAGGGGATCTTCCCAACCCAGGATCGAACTCAGGTCTCCCAAATTGCAGGCAAATTCATTAAAGTCTGAACCACCAGGGAAGCTCCTAATATTATTTAAGACAGATTTTGGCCTTGTGTTAGTAACAGCTATAAGTAATTATAAACTGATCTGTGCCCACATTTCTTTAAGCTACTCTGAGTCATCCACATTGAGTCATTTTATCATCACATATCAACCACTTTTTAGAACAGAAATTCCATCATATTCTAATGTGCAAAATATTGGATGTAGAAACAGATGGATAGGTGAAGTGATAGATATTTGGAACTTTTCTTGAATATAACTTGGCTATGTTACATTTGTAAGTAAGTTTTCTCACTCTTTATAGGCCACTTGGCCAGTTTTCCTATTGTTATTGATTCAATTCATGGTCTAAACTGAAATTCTAGGCTCTACAGAGATATCATGTGAAATGTTAACCAACAGTTTCTCAATAAACTCCTTTCTATAAGATCCTCAGTATGATTTATTTTTTTCCCATTCTCCTCTTTTAAAATTTTTAATTCCAGAAAATTTCAGGCATAAAGAAAGTGGTATAAAGAAATATCATATAAGTGTTAGGTAGTTAGAATAAGAGAAAGGAGTCCAAGATGGCGGTAGCTAAAAGACAAAGAAAGGGAAAATCCCACAAAATTGGAACAAAAGAAAATCTGCAGACCAGAGTTAAAACCTCAGGTAAAACAAACAGCCTTCCCAGCTAGTCTAGTTTGCAAAGGGCAGGCTCAGTGGGGAGGAGACAAAGCTTATAAAAAGAGGAAGCCAAGAGGATTGATGCCTCTCCTTTGGGGTTGGCCCACCCACACATCTCAAGGGTGTACTATCCTTTGTTTGCCAAATAAAAATGTGAGCTGTAACCGAGCTGTAACACTCATCTGCCATTTCAAATCTTTGCTGTGGTGAAACAGAACAGAGGTAATTACACACTCTCCTGACATAAGTATCCCACTCAGCAAGTATTTTAAGATTTCCTGTTGGCGCAGATGGTAAAGAATCTGCCTGCAGTGCAGGAGACCCAGGTTTGATCTCTGGGTTGGAAAGATCCCCTAGATAAGGAAACGGCAACCCACTCCAATATTCTTGCCTTGAGAATCCTATGGACAGAGGAGTCCATGGAGTCACAGAGTCAGACATGACTGAGCCACTAACACATACATGCAAGTATCAATATTGCATTTTCTATACAATTCATCACTTCTCAGAGTCACTTTGAAGCAAATTTCAGTTATCACTTTATTTCATCCATATATATTTTATCATAAATCTCTGAAATACAAAAATTCTTTCTCTTTTTTAAACTGCTTCCACCTAACATTTAAGCAATACTTCTTTAATATTCTTTCATTATTTTTTCTTAATTTTATTTAAAGTGAATAGTCAGAACACAGAAGATATGCAGACAGGGAAAATATTGTTTATAATACTATATAGATGGATAAACATTATTATACATTTGTTCAAATTGCTAGAATATACAACACCAAGAATGAACGTAAACTGTGGATTTTAGGTGATAAAGATGTGTCAGGGTAGGTTCATCAGTTGTAACAAATGTACCACTATTATAGAGGATGTTGATAACAGGAGTGCCTATGTATAGTGGCAACAGATATGAGGACAATTTCTATGCTCTCCTCTCCTTTTTGCTGTGAACTTTATTTAAAAAAAAATAAAGTGTAGTAACTACAATGAATGAAACAGTTTAAGTTAAAATCTCTGGGTTGCTAATGACAAAACATAAGCCAAAATAAATCAAAACCCATTGGTTATATCTGGAGACTCTAAGTCAATGGTTTTTAAATTATCAACCATGAGTCTTGTCAGCCATTAAGGCTGATTTTGTTAATAAGGTTTTATTGGGACATAGCACACCTGTTTGTTGACATATTGTCTATGACTTCACTCTGTTTATAAGAGAAGAGTTGAATAGTAGTGATTGAGAATGTATGGATTGCACAGCCTAAAATATTCACTCTCTGGTCCTTTGTAAGAAAAGAAAAGTTTGCTCATTACTTTCCTAAGCATCAAGTCATTCATTCCATTGAAAACTAACAACAAAGGGAGAAAAAGTTCAGTTCCATTCAGTCACTCAGTCGTGTCCGACTCTTTGCGACACCATGAATTGCAGCATGCCAGGCCTCCTTGTCCATCACCAACTCCCGGAGTTCACTCAGACTCGCTTCTATCAAGTCAGTGATGCCATCCAGCCATCTCATCCTCTGTTGTCCTCTTCTCCTTCTGCCCCCAATCCCTCCCAGCATCAAAGTCTTTTCCAATAAGTCAACCTTTCACATGAGGTGGCCAAAGTACTGGAGTTTCAGCTTTAGCATCATTCCTTCCAAAGAAATCCCAGGGTTGATCTCCTTCAGAATGGACTGGTTGGATCTCTTTGCAGTCCAAGGGACTCTCAAGAGTCTTCTCCAACACCACAGTTCAAAAGCATCAATTCTTCGGCGCTCAGCCTTCTTCACATTCTAACTCTCACATCAATACATGACTCCTGGAAAAACCATAGCCTTGCCTAGATGGACCTTAGTCGGGAAAGTAATGTCTCTGCTTTTGAACAAGCTATCTAGGTTGGTCATAACTTTTCTTCCAAGGAGGAAGTGTCTTTTAATTTCATGGCTGCAATCACCATCTGCAGTGATTTGGGAGCCCCCCAAAATAAAGTCTGATACTGTTTCCACTGTTTCCCCATCTATTTGCCATGAAGTGATGGGACCGGATGCCATGATCTTCGTTTTCTGAATGTTGAGCATTAAGTCAACTTTTTCACTCTCCTCTTTCACTTTCATCAAGAGGCTTTTTCTTCACTTTCTGCCATAAGGGTGGTGTCATCTGCATATCTGAGGTTATTGATATTTCTCCCGGCCATCTTGATTCCAGCTTGTGCTTCTTCCAGCCCAGAGTTTCTCAATATGTACTTTGCATATAAGTTATATAAGCAGGGTGACAATATACAGCCCTGAAGTACTCCTTTTCCTATTTGAAACCAGTCTGTTGTTTCATGTCCAGTTCTAACTGTTGTTTCCTGACCTGCATATAGGTTTCTCAAGAAGCAGGTCAGGTGGTCTGGTATTCCCATCTCTTTCAGAATTTTCCACAGTTTATTGTGATCCCCACAGTCAGAGGCTTTGTCATAGTCAATAAAACAGAAATAGATGTTTTTCTGGAACTCTCTTGCTTTTTCCACGATCCAACAGATGTTGGCAATTTGATCTCTGGTTCCTCTGACTTTCCTAAAACCAACCTGAACATCTGGAAGTTCATGGTTCATGTATTGCTGAAGCCTAGCTTTGAGAATTTTGAGCATTACTTTACTAGCAGGTGAGATAAGTGCAATTTTGCAGTATTTTGAGCATTCTTTGGCATTGCCTATCTTTGGGATTGGAACAAAAACTCACCTTTTCTAGTCCTGTGGACATTGCTGCGTTTCCCAAATTTGTTGGCATATTGAGTGCAGAACTTTCACGGCATCATCTTTCAAGATTTGAAATAACTCTACTTGAATTCCATCACCTCCACTAGCTTTGTTCGTAGTGATGGTTTCTAAGGCCCACTTGACTTCATATTCCAGGATTTCTGGCTCTAGGGAAATGATCATACCATTGTGATTATCTTGGTCATGAAGATCTTTTTTGTATAGTTCTTCTGTGTATTCTTGCCACCTCTTAATATCTTCTGCTTCTGTTAGGTCCATACCATTTCTGTCTTTTATTGAGCCCATCTTTGCATGAAATGTTCCCTTGGTACCTTTAATTTTCTTGAAGAGATCTCTAGTCTTTCCTGTTCTGTTATTTTTCTCTATTTCTTTGCATTGATCACTGAGGAAGGCTTTCTTGTCTCTCCTTGCTATTCTTTGGAACTCTGAATTCAGATGCTTATATCTTTCCTTTTCGCTTCTCTTCTTTTCACTGCTACTTGTAAGGCCCTCCCAGACAGCCGTTTTGCTTTTTTGCATTTCTTTTTCATGGGGATGGTCTTGATCCCTGTCTCCTGTACAATGTCACAAACCCATTCTATAGTTCATCAGGCACTCTGTCTTTCAGATCTAGTCCCTTAAATCTATTTCTCACTTCCACTGTATAATCATAAGGGATTTGATTANGACAGAGTTTGGGGTAAATGCATAGTACATTAGCATAGCTTAAGATAAACATTTCCATAAGAAAAAGGCGATGGTTAACTTCAGGTGAAACCAGGTATCATTAGGGGAACAGAATTTTAAGAGAAACCTTCTTTTAAACATGTATAGAGAAGGAAAAAATATCGCTAGTTTGTTTCCTCCTGCCACTTAAGAGAGGTAAAAATGTCTGACACTTGCAGGCTATTTCCTCCATTTGGAGACCCCCGGCCTTCCTGCCTGTGACCCTCTCAAAACCGTGTCCCATGCATTGGCAGGTGGATTCTTAACCACTGGACTACCAGGGGAGGCTTTGTATTTCTTTATTTTTTTAGTAGGTTTTTTTTTGTGTGTGTGTGTATGGAGTCTTTAGTGTTTTCTATATACAAAAATGGTATCAGCAAATAGTGAAAGTTTTACTTGTTTCTTTTCAATTTGAGTGCCTTTTCCTTCTTTTCCTTGCCTAATTGCCCTTGCTAGGACTTTCAATGTCATGTTGAATGAGAATGGTGAGAGTAGGCCCTTGTCTTATTTCTGATCTTAAAGGGATAATTCTCAGGTTTTCACCATTGAATATGATATTTGATGTGATTTTGTTTTCTTTTTTTTTTTTCTTTAGCCATGGACTTTATTGTTTGAGTNTGCTAGGACTTTCAATGTCATGTTGAATGAGAATGGTGAGAGTAGGCCCTTGTCTTATTTCTGATCTTAAAGGGATAATTCTCAGGTTTTCACCATTGAATATGATATTTGATGTGATTTTGTTTTCTTTTTTTTTTTTCTTTAGCCATGGACTTTATTGTTTGAGTATTTGCAATTATTATTCTATACACAAACATCAATTTCTTACAAAACTCTGTATTCCATATTGCTAGGTCACTCACTCTTCATTTTATGTCACGTTTCCATCAAGAACTATTTCCCCAAATCACAATCTGCCTGATTGTGTGTTCTTGTTGTTCAGTTGCTAAGTTGTGTACGACTCTGCGATGCCATAGACCAGCCCACCAGGCTCATCTGTCCATGAGATTTTCCAGGCAAGAATACTGGAGTGGGTTGCCATTTCCTTCTCCAGGATTTTAGTTTTCTTAAGTTTACTGAATAACTTTGTGTCCTAACACACGGTCTTTTCTTGAGAATGTTCCATATGCACTTGAGAAGAATGTATTCTGCAGCTTTTGGATGGAATGTTTTATATATAGTTTTAGGTCTGTTTGGTTCCATGTTTCACTTAAGGCCAATGTGTCCCTGTTGATTTTTTGTCTGAAGTATCTATCCATTGATGTAAGTGAGGTGTGTAAGTCCCTTACAATTACTGTGTTGCTGTCGATTTCTCCTTTCCTCCCTTTAAACAATTATATTAATTGCTTCATATTTTTTGGTGTTTCCAGGTTATGTACCTATATGTTAATACATGTCGTGCCTTTCTGATGAATCATCCCTTTCATCATTATATTTGTCTCTTGTTAACCTTTTATGGTTTGAAGTCTATTTTGTCTGATGTGAGTACGGCCACACTTTTTCTTTTGGCTGCCTTTTGCTCGGAGTATCCCAGCCTTTCCCATTGAGCCTACATTTGTCTCTAGAGCTGAGTTTCTTGGGAGCACCATATAATGGGATTTTGTTTTTTAATCCATCTGGCCACCCTGTCTTTTGGTTGGTGAATTTAATTCACGTAAAATTTAGGATAATTACTGATATATGAAGACTTGTGACTGCCATTTCATCTTTTGTTTTTTGGTTGCTTTATATTTCTGATGTTTCTTCTCCCTTGTGTTTCTGTCTCCAACTCTCTGAAAGATTCCATATGCAATTGGTGTGGCAGAGACCACTAAATGTTCCCTATGTTTTGGATTCCTTTCATTTTCAATAGTAGAAGGCTTATCCTTTTATAGGACCACTGAAATGAAAGACTCTAGGTCTTAGCCTTTTTTTCAGTGTATATCTTCATCGTTCTCCTAATAATCATATATATATTTTGAAACAGGAAACACATAGTAGCACAAAGACTGACACACTGGGTATTATTTTTTTAATTACCTCAAATAATTATAGGTATATATAATGATAAAAAGAAATGAAGAAAGCCTTCAAAATTAGATTTTGAGAAATTTTAAAGATCAAACCAGGTCATGATTTGTGTCCGGCTGGAGGCCTCTGAGCATCCTGTGGAGCATCCTGTGAGTAAGACTAACCACCTGGAAGATGACTTTCTCTGGGCTGAAGGATGTCAGCTTCAGGGACAGATCATGAAAGTAGGAAAGCCCCTGCGCTGGGACGGTGCCTTGTGGGGAGGGGAGCGTAGCGGGCAGTGCCTGAGGGGGTGGTGTGGATGGCCTGCAAAGTGGAGGAGGGCCTGTGTCTGGCAGCGATGGAGGTCTGTGGAGAGTGACAGGCATCTGGTCAGCACCTGGAGAGTAGCCAAGGCTCTTTGGGCCACTTTTTCTTGGAGAGGCCGCAGTGGGGGTTGCTGCTGGACCCCATGTCTGTGTAGGACCAATAGGTGGGGCTCTGGGACAGGGGGGAACCACCTCCCCAGCCCCACATCCAGATGGGGGTTCACATGTCAGGTTCAGCGGACCAGCAGGAGTCAGTGCTGGCGGATCTGTCTTCCACGTGGGGTAGGTGACTTGTGCTGTGACTTCATTTACCCACATAAATGTGGGTAGAGGCGTGTTCTTTGACCCCACCTGACTTCTAGACATCTACAGAAAGGGAGAGAAAACCTCAGTGAGTTCTCCATCAGTGAGCAATGGAGGCATCCACCCCTCAAACAGCAAGGAACCCCATGGTCCCTGGGCTTCAATGAACTAACCCCATACCCTGTGGGGGTACAGATTTTCAGAAGCTTTTCCAGGAACGAGAGGTCTCCTAAACTGTCCAAAATTCATTTTTAGGTTTGATCAGACCTTCAGTCTAATGTATCCAAATCCACTCCTGGTCTAAATAACTGATACCCCTGTTTGCCAAAGGCTGTTTCCTATGCATTTGTAAGTTCTATTTCTTTTAGGAGGTATGAAGTGACCATCCTTCCTGGTGAAATCTGAAAGCCCTTACCTTCTAGGTTGGAGTATGTTTCAAGATCTGAGCAGCTATTCAGCTGTTAGGCGCTGGGTGAAAAAGGTGGGTCTGATTGAGGGGCAGTGAGAAGACTTCGGGCCTGGGACTGGAACGCTACGTGGGTTCCAAGGCCATGTTCAGTGGGTCTGAGGGAAGGAGGACTTCCAAGGAAAGGACCAGGAGGAGCAGTGGCTGAAGTCCGGTCGTCCCCTCCCTGCCCCACGGCCATCTTCTTTTATTCTCTGGCGCCAGCAGCTGGCCTTTGTGACATCAGGGTCTTCAGTCAGTCACAGGGCTCGCCCTGTGCTGTCACCATGGACCCCCCAAGGCAATTCATGGAGGAAAGCACCTTTGCGACCATTGTAAATACGTACCTCTCTGTTTTTGCCAGTTAATGTGCCTGGGCAAGGGCAATTGTTTTAGTCCTGTGAACTTTAATTTCTGGGAAATTTAATTTTGAGGAGCAGTCTTTATTTTTAAGGGTGAATTTATTTCTGCATTTTGTAAAGATGTCTTTTTGAAAAGAAGATCTATGCAAGGGAATTGCTAACAACAGGATTTAAGTGTATGCTGAAAGGACTGAGAGTTAGCAGAATAGTTTGGTGACAAGGAACCTCTACTAATGTAGTCATTTAAAAAGACTATATTAGGGTTGTCCAGAGAAATAGAGGCAACATATGTGTGTACGTGTGTGTGTGTATGTAGAGAGAGAGAGTGTGTGTGTTATTATAAGGAATTGCCTTACATTATCATGAAGGCTGAGAAGTCCAGACTCAGGACAGCTGGTACTGTAGTTCCAGTCTAAGTTGGAGGCCAAAGGCACGAGAAGACTGATATTACAGGCTGAAGACAGTCATGAAAGCTTTTTTTTTTTTTTCCTTCAGGTCTTCAATGGATTGGATGAAGCCTACTTTCCACTAAGTTATAGAAGGGAATATAATGGATACAGATTTAACTAATGAAACCAGTATAAGAAATATAGGAAGTTTGAATTATGAGAAATTTGATTTTAGACAAACCAAAATATTGTGTTAACATGTTTTTAAATGATAAATTAATGAAGACTGAATCATACCAGATTTTCTTTTAAATTGATTTTAAATTATTGATTTTTCTTTTAAATAGATTTTCTTTTAAATTCTTATTATCTCATAATAGTTACAAAGGCTACTAGGTAAATATACTTCCCCCCCCACTAGATTACTGGTTTATTATAGAAGGATATAACCCAGGAACAGCCAGACGGAAGAGGCTCACAGGTTAGCATCCATGCCCCGTCTGAGTGACCAGTGTGCCAGCATTTCTACGTGTCCACCAGCCTGGAAAGTCCAAAGCATACTTTCTAATGTTTATAAATAGAAATGCTTTAGTAACATTTCTTTCCTTTTTCTTAGACAATTTTGGCTTCATCCAACCTAAATGTTCATAGAGTATATATATATATATACACACTATATATAGTATATAGAGTATATATATATATAGTATATATATATATATATAGTATATACNGATCAACCCTGGGATTTCTTTGGAAGGAATGAAGCTAAAAGCTGAAACTCCAGTCCTTTGGCCGCCTCATGTGAAGAGTTGACTCATTGGAAAAGACTTTGATGCTGGGAGGGATTGTGGGCAGGAGAAGAAGGGGACGACAGAGGATGAGATGGCTGGATGGCATCACTGACTTGATGGACACGAGTCTGAGTGAACTCCGGGAGTTGGTGATGGACAGGGAGGCCTGGTGTGCTGCGATTCATGGGGTCACAAAGAGTCAGACATGACTGAGCGACTGAACTGAACTGAACTTGCCAGTTCAGGGCATGATGAAGCAAATTAAGTTTTGTTTATATAGATAGAGATGTAGTTAATAGAACTATTTCAGAGCCATTGACAATCTCCACTGAGGCAAGCACTGAAGATCTCTTCACTTTGTGTGGGCTGGTTGTGAGCAGTACACAGTCAATGGTGCATTTTGGAATCTCTTCAATATATGATAGGGTTTGATCAATTTACCAATTTTTTTGGCACTCCTATAACCATGTACAATTAAGTCTCTGAGTTAGGTTATTGAACAAACTCTAATGAAATTTACAGTTTAGCCTCTTGCCTCAAATTTATGGAAAATTATAATTAAATTAATTACAAATCAATTAACATAATTACTGCATTTAACTTTGTTGTTGTTTAATTGCTAAGTCCTGTCCATCTGCCAATTTCTCCTGCATTGGCAGTTGGATTCTAAATATGAGGCTTCTCTGGTGGCTGAGCAGTAAAGAATCTTCCTGCTAATGCCTGTCAATGTAAGGGATGTGGGTTCAATCCCTGCTTCGGGAAGATCTCCTGGAGAAGGAAATGGCAACCCATTCCAGTAATCTTGCCTGAGGAATCCCAAGGATAAAAGAGTCTGGCATTCTACAGTCCACAGGGTTATAAAAGAGTCAGATACAACATAGCAACTAAACAACAACAAATATTTTATTATATTAGATTAATTAATGCAATCATAATATCAATTATAGAATACTCACCACTGACTAAAGATGCACATTCTATAAAGACATCTTCAAAAGACAGAGTCTCATATTGAGTTTCTGGGCTAATACAGAACCATATCAAATCAAGTGTAATCTTAAATGAAAGGCCTATGCATAAGTTGTGATTCCTTGATTTAGAGGGTTCCTAATTGTATGGATGTGATGATTTTAAGAGCAAAATGTATTATAATGTACTAAACAAATCATCCTCAAATTAAAGTAAAACTTCAATAAAGTAATTCAATAATACCATGTTAAGGCCCTTAATGGCTTATATAATTCTTAGTAATATGCTCACCAGGTAATAGCAAAGCCATAAAAGTAGTGGTCATTTGCAAATGTGATTTTTCAGGGGAATCAGCAAAAAAGGCTGATTTAAGAAACAGATATTCAGAGCTCTGATATCTTTTATGTTAATAAGACCAGTGACTAAGGTTGATTTGCAAGTAAATTCTTCTCACATATAGTTGCCTTCTCCTTTTCCCTACAGGGTAGTCTTACAAGCATTTTTACCTGGAAAAAAATTAAGGTAGCACATCACTTTTAGAATCTCAATTGCTTATGATCATATTATTAAAAAATCCAAGAGGACCAATTCTAGAGTCAATAATTAAATGCTACAAAACTTACAGACAGCTAATACACAGGCTCAATTATTTTATGAGTCCTCTATATGAAGAAATGCTATACATGTGTAACAACCATCCATAGGTTGAAAGTTTTTGCTATATGATACTTTCCTCCTATGATATCTTACATCAAGACTGTTAAAAAAACCAAAGCCTAAAACCAGTTAAAGTGCTAAGAACAGAATTTGTAACAGAAGCATTTTAAAAGAGGAAAAGACACATCAGTGTAGAACTTGGCTCAATTCTGAATACAAGCTGGGCAGTGGGAATTTATAGGGAAGGAGCAGGGTGGGGTTCAGTAGATGAGAAGTCACTAGAGGAAACATTAGGGGTGAGGGGCCATCTGGCTAAACTGAACTAAGGGGACTGAAGGTGACCAGAGTGATCAGATATCAAGGGTGGGGATTCTCACTTAATGACTTAGCAAGATTTTTTGCTGAAAGTGAGTGATGCGAAAACAACTACAGAAATCCAAGGTCAAGGTCTTGTTGAAAATGGGGTTCAGAGGAAGCTAACTGATGTTTGATCAAGAGAAGAATCTTTGTCAAAATCTTTGTTAAAATAGATTTTTAAAAGTACAGCTGTATGAGCTAGAATGCAGGGAGATATGTTTCATCATACATTATAGCTCCCCTTCTTCCTTGGTAATTACTGAGACCCATCTGTAGAAATTTCAGAGATTCATCTGTATGAGAAATTTTGATATATTGATAATGCTGATTTTAGAGTTAGTTGGACTTAATTTCAATTTCCTTCTTCAGATCTTACTGAGTATTGACAAAATTAATGAGGCTCTCTCCAGAAACTTCAATTTCCTCATATAAAATGTGAATAATACAAAATGTGAAGAACTCAACTTACTGCATAGGACTTAATCTCATAGTATCTACTACTTATTATGGTAATTTCAATTAGTGAATTTCAATCAACACAATGATTTTAAATGTTATAGAGGAAATTTGTACTGAAAGTATAAGCAAACATCTTACAGTATGAAGTGATTATTTCAAATGGTTTTTCCCTATAAGTCTGAATGCATTATATTTTTTAAAATTGAGGAATGAGGTGAAATGAGGAATAGAGCTAGTGTTTGACTGTAAATTAATAAAATATAATGGATGAAAAAAAGAGGCAAAGTGAAAGCAATGCCAGTAGATCAGGACTTTGTACCACAGAAGGATTCCTTTTGTGTTTATTTTAAACTATTTCCCTTATATTAATCTGAAATTGAAATCACTAGGTGGTGTTTCAGGGACCTCTGAGAGATCTGATTCTTTACTTGACAGTACAGATAGAATTTGTCAAGAGGCAAAGTGATAGGTAAGAATTGATTTATTATAATAGGATGCTTGTGAGGCTTACATGTGGGTGGGTAAAATGGAGTCACACCCCAGGTACTTAGTGGGCTACAGTTTTACATCAAAGAAAAAGTGGGAAGAGAGAAAGGATCACTTTCTCCTCATTCATGGGTAGACATCAGGCTTCCATCATCAGCTCCTCCTCCAGGTTGGATAGGTGAGTTTTCTTGTTCCTACATGGTCCAGTCAGGACTATAATGCACTATGGACAATTTCAGGTCTCAGTACAATAAGGTATTTACTTTGAGACGCCGCCTTTCCATAAAGTAATAGTTTTTTATATGTACAGAGAGCATGCCTCTCATAGGTAGGATGTGGGTCTTATCATTCTTTTACTGCTTGGGAGTATGTGTCATGCTTCTGCTGCATGATTTTATTGCTAAGCAAGCATGCTTGGTTTTGTGGATACAGAAAGCTGTTTTCTTGAGTGATCATTAGTTTATGGGGGTCTCCCAAAGACCTTAAAATTCCCTGTCTGTTTACAATCCTCTAGTTGGATTTCTGAGCTAACTATATGATTATCTTATTCTATCCTTATAATTATGGAGTATAGTTTCAAGGAGTTTAGAGTCAAATGGAGGAAACAGGTTTATACTCAGCAACCACACTGTTAACACAGCATGGCTTCCTGAGGAGGACTTACAAAAAATGTAGTAAAATAATGTGCTGAAATATTGATGAGATGAGACATTACCTGAGCCAAATTTTAAAGCATAGTTATGCCAATTTGGGTTTTCATTCAAAGAATGAAATTCTTTCTAAATTGTTCAAAGAAAAAAGGATTTGTCATGGGCCATTAAATGATATTCAGTCATTAGGAGTACTGATGAAATAGACCCTAGTCTAAGCTTTCAGAAAATTTTTCTGAAACTGTACTACAAGAATGGATTGTTAATTGAGTTGCTATACCTGTTATAATCAGGAAGGGATCTGCTGCTCTGAGAAATTATCACATAAGTATTCACTCTAGAACCATACTATTCTAGTACCAACAGGAAGCTGCCTGATTCAGAAGCTAAATCTGTCTTTGTATTATAACAAAACTGATGTCTTATAATCTGCCACTTTTTCTCAGTTATTAAGTTCTGATCTCAGGGTTAACAAGATTAACAGACTTGCTTGCTAAGTCACTTCAGTCATGTCCAACTCTGTGACCCCACGGGCTATAGAGCACCAGGCTCCTCTGTCCATGAGATTCTCCAGACAAGAATCCTGGAGTGGGTTGCCATGCCTTCCCGCAGGGTGTATTCCTGACCCAGGGATGGGACTTGCGTCTTCTGTGGCTCCTGCATTGCAGGCAGGCTCTTTACTGCTGGGCCACCAAGGAAGCGCCATTAATAGACTTACATGAGAGGCAAAAAATTTAGAGAAGTGTCCTGTTAACTTTCTGGCTTCCACAATTCAGAAAGGCACAAATGTTAAGCAATCACATCCATAGCATGAATTAGCTGTAAGAAATAGGGAAAGAGAACTATCAGACTGAAGAAAGAGCAAGCAAAGATATTGGGATATGGAATAGCATGAAGTATGTAAAACCATGAACAGTGATATTACTGCACTGAGTACATGAAAACTGACTAGAAAGCTGGAATAGCTAGATAGAGGCTACAAAGATTTTTAATTACAAAACCAAAATATTTTGTTTCATGGGTGATGAAAATGTTTTATTCAAGAGGACAGCATATGAATGACACTGGATCTCTGAATACATTGTTTTAGGATTGTAAAACATTTTCCTTTTTATTCAATTCACTTTACACACACTCTTTTCTTGAAGATATTTTCTACTTGTACTTGATACAATACAGTGTAAGTTATTAAAACTTAAATTGTGATGCCATTTTTTAAGAAAAAGCCAAGTTTAGGCTTATAGATGGGCTTCCCTGGTGGATCAGACAGAAAAGAATCCATCTGCAATGTGGGAGACCTGGATTTGATCCCTGGTTGGGAAGATCCCCTGGAGGAGGGCATGGCAACCCACTCCAGTATTCTTGTCTGGAGAATCCCTGTGGACAGAGGGGCCTGGCAGGATACTGTCCATGGGGTCAGAAAGAGTCAGACATGGCTGAGTGAGTAACCACAGCGTAGCACAGCACGAGGTTATATTATATATACCTTTCTGAATTCCTGCTTTCATTGAATATTTAACCTCTGAAGATTATTACTTTTTTACAGAAATATTAAAGTCCGAGATATATTATTTCCCTCAACTCTCTAAAAAAAATTTATTTATTTATATTTGCCTGAGCTGGGTCTTCATTGCTGTGAGAGGGTTTTCTCCAGTTGAGTGAGCAGGGTCTCCTCTCTAGTTATGGTGAGAGGGCTACTCACTGCAGCGACTTCTCTTATTGTGGGGCATGGGCTACAGGCACAAGGGCTTGTAATTGTGGCACATGGGTTCAGTTGCTCTGTGGCATGTGGGGTCTTCCTGGACCAGGGATCCAACAGGTGTCCCTTGTATTGCAAGGCAGATTCTTAACCACTAGACTAAGAGGGAAGCCCCTCCTCACCAACCTTTTTAAGCAGATTTTATCAACAGAGTTTTCAAAATATATCATATTTTCTGAAATAGAAGAAAATCAAAAATATAATTAAGGAGAACATGACTCCTAAAAATGAACAAAGAATTTTGAAATGGAACCAAATTGAACCTGTAGAATGAATATATTAAGATAAAACATTTTATTTCTGCTAGGATGTGGCAGGAAATGAAAACTATTGCTCTCAGTGCGACAACTGGAAAACACTGATGCCCTGCAGAACCTCAGAAGACATCATGAAGACATCAGAAGTCTGGAGAAGCCATGAAGATAGATGAATTAAAACTGTAGATAGAAAGAGACCTTCTGAGGTGTGCTGATGTTGGCTGGCTATTTCCTTCCCTAATGGCATTTACTTACACTGCGTTCAAGATGAAGACCAAGCTTGCAGCCTTTAAGATGGTCTCCAGGCATCACCATTCCTGGTATTCAAGCCTTTGTGTTATTACTTCCCCTGGACTGTGGGCTGGTCTTAGAGTCTGGCTTCTATCAAACAGAACATACCAGACTGATGTGAAATGGCTTCTGTGATTAGGATTTTAAAGGAGAGTTGCTTATGTTTCAGATTCCTGCTCAATCATCTGTGGGGAAACCAGAAGCTTTGTCATGTGGTATTCCTAAGGAAAGACTTACCTGGTGAGGGGCCAAGGCCTGCCAATACGAGTAGACTTGGATGTGGACCCCATCATAGTCAAGCCTTCACATGTGACCGCTACCATAGATGTGTTAACATATAATTGAAAATTCATGTCAGATCTTCAGACAGAGGTACCAACTGAGAGATACCAGGCTTATGACTCACATACTGTTGAGATAATGTAGTTTTATTTTTTAAGATGCTAAATTCTGGATGTATTTGTTATGCAGCAGAAAGCAACTAATAGATACAGTGATTAATTCATCAAAAGGATATGACAATCCTAAAGGTGTATGCAATTTATAAATTGCAAAATAAAGTCTCAAATGAAGCAAAAGTTATAGAAATAGGAGGAAAATAGATGAAGACAAAACTATAGTCTGAGGCTTCAGCACTCTGCTTTTAATAGCTTAAAGAATAACAATTTAGAAAATTAGCAATGATTTATAAGACTTGAACAACATTGTCAAAAAAACTTGACCTAAGTGACATTTATGGAACAAACTGCTCCAAAACAGAAGAATGCACATCTTTTTAAAGTGAACATGGAATATTTAACAAGATAGAAAGTATTTTTGCTGGAAAAAAATTTTTAAAAATTCAAATTATACAAGATATCCTATCTTACCAAAGTAATTGATACCCAAAAAATCAGAAAAGTAATTTTTAAAATGTCTTAATATTCAGAAACTAGAAAATACTTCTAAATAAACTCTATGTAAAATACAGTATTAAAAATAAGTATTAGAAGTATTTCTAAGAGAATGAAAATAAACACAACAANTACCCAAAAAATCAGAAAAGTAATTTTTAAAATGTCTTAATATTCAGAAACTAGAAAATACTTCTAAATAAACTCTATGTAAAATACAGTATTAAAAATAAGTATTAGAAGTATTTCTAAGAGAATGAAAATAAACACAACAAATTTGTGGGAAAAAAATGTTTGCAAAATAATTAAAATACTTCTTAAATGAATGTGTAGAGCACTAAAATGCCTGAAGAAAAGAAATTTAATTATGGAACTAATGATCTGAACTTTCTCCTTAAGATGTAGAAGATGAAGAACAAATTGTACATTAAACAGAAGAGAAAAAGTAACAAATGTAAGAATAAAATTTATGAAATAGAAAATCAATTGATGACATATAAAATTTTGCCTGCAACAGTTGAAAAGTGCTTATCATTTTCAAATATCCTGACAGCTTCTTCAACACAGTTTTAAGTAGTTGTGAGAGACATCTTTAAAGTCTTTATTAAAGTTCTTACAGTATTGCTTCATTTTAGGTATGTGGTTTTTTATTTTTATTTTTTTGGCTGTGATGTATGTGGAATCTTAGCTCTATGACTAGAGATCAAACTTGTACTCCTTGCACTGGAAGGTGAAGTACTGGACCACTGGCCCACCAGGGAAGTCCCTGGATTTTTTTTTACCCGTGAGTAAACCTGACCAAATTTCAGGTTATCTGCTTTCCTTCAGATACTGTAACTGACAATAGTATACTTAAGATGATTAAATAATAAAATGAAGTAAAACAAATAACACCTCATTAAGAAAACAAAATATTAGGAAATAATTTCTTATTGAGTTTAAAATCATAATGGAAATTAAGATAGAGAGCTGATAAATAACAAAAGCACTCCATATCAGTATTTATTGATGCAGTTAAAGTAACACTAAAAGGAAATGTATAGGTTTAATATGAAAAAAAGGTAAAGATAGATAAAAATAGGAAAATAAAAGGAGAACAAAAGTACAGAAAAGATATAAAACAAATATATAATATTTAGGATCATATTAGCCAAAGTTTATTCTTAAGTGTAATATAAAATCAGTAGGATCAACTCCATTAGGAGTGAAAAAGAGGATATAGTGCCAGATGCTGCAGAAATAAATGTGATAAGAAGATATTATTAACCTGATGTCAGTGCATTTTGAAACTTAGATGAAGAGGGCAATTACATTACCAAAATTAACTGAAGAAGACATATGAAACCTCCAGTAGATAACCATTAGAATAATTGAGTCAGTAGTTTAAAAATCTTCCAACAATTGTAAAACAACTCAGAAATGGCATTAGCAGTGGATTCTAAAAATATTTAGGGAACAAATTGTGATATTAAATCTACTATCTACAGAAAAGGAAAACTAAGGAATCCACAGCTATTTTATGGGACTAGGGTAGCTCTGATGTCAAAATCAGCTCAAAATATTAAAATAAAAGTACTACCCACTAAGCTCAATTATAAATATGGGTCAAAATTCTAAGCAGAATATTAGCTACTAAATATAGCGATTTATGGAGAATATATATATACCTCATAGCCAAATGAGGTTTAATTGAGTAAGTGAATTATTAAGTAAATTATTAAATATTGAAGTATTGGAAACTAAATCAAGTTGCTATTTTCACATGGCATAATGATTTCAGGAGAAATCTAGATAACAACATGGTTAAAAATTTAGGATTGGAGAGCTTAGAATAAGTTTTAGACATTCAGTGTACGGAATCAGTTTAGTTACATTTCCTCTACCAGAAAAAAAAAAAANTTTCACATGGCATAATGATTTCAGTAGAAATCTAGATAACAACATGGTTAAAAATTTAGGATTGGAGAGCTTAGCAAAAGTTTTAGACATTCAGTGTACGGAATCAGTTTAGTTACATTTCCTCTACCAGAAAAAAAAAAAAGGAGAACATACTTTTATAAAAGACAATATGTTAACTCCCAATGTTTAAAAAAATCTGAGGTCTTAATCTAACAAAATATATACAATATTCTGATGTATAAAATTATTGGAAAACATTGAAGAAGCCCTAAATAGATATGTCTATGTGTATCTTATAAAGTCAAAGGAAAATGACACAAACAGTAGAAAAAGAATGGATCATCTTTAGTAGAAATTAGGAAATACTTCCCTGGTAGCTTAGATGGTAAAAAAAAAATCTGCCTGAAATGCAGGAAACCCAAATTCAATCTTGGATTGGGAAGATTCCCTGGAGAAGGAAATGGCAACCCACTCCAGTATTCTTGCCTGGAAAATCCATGGAGAGCGGAGACTGGTTGGCTATAGTTCATGGGGTTGTAAGAGTCAGACATGACTTGGCGCCAAAACCACTAGTGGATCAAAAATTAAAACCGCAATGAAGAACTTCCTTGGTTGTCTAGTGGCTAAGACTCAGCACTCCCAATGCAGGGGTCCTGAGTTCGATCCCTGGTCAGGAAACTAGTTCCCACATGCCACAACTAAGTGTTGACATGCAGCAAGTAAAGATCCCACATTCTGCAACTAAGACCTGGTACTGCCAAATAAATGAGTAAAGTAAAGAAATATTTTTAAAAAGCTTCAGTGAGATATCCTTTAACCACTATACTGGCAGAAATTCAAAAGTCTGACAAACATAAGGATGTGGAGTAAAGTCATGCTTACTCTTACTGGTTTGTACATTTGTAGAAACATTGTGAGAAAATGGTTAATATTATCTATAAGTGTTGAAATAGTCTCATTATTTATGGTTCAGGAGCTAGGTGGACACCCAAAGAAATTGTTGCAAATGTTCAGAAGACACCGAACATCCATGGTTAATGCAAGTATACATATATATATAATGCCAAATGTTTATATGAGATGCTCACAACTTGTGTGTGTATGGCTTAAAATTTTTAGTACTTTTTATCTTGCTTTCTTTTATGTATTTTTAAATTTTTGTCAATTCCATCAATATCTTATCCAAACATTTATTTGTAAGCACTCAACATATCTAACATAAACGGAGTATTAAAATTTTTTTCTTTTAGAAGCTCAGCTATTATATCACTTTGTGTTTGTTTTTATTCCCAACTTAATCATTAAGTTCTTAATGATTTTTAACTTTATGTTTTTCTTAAATTTTTGAATATTTTGTATTTTTTTCTTATAGTAATCTATAAACAATTTACCAAATGATTTGTTCATTAATTTTTGTTCTCAATTTTCATTTTACACTGTCTGACATCTGTTCAGTAATATTACTTTTGCTTATTCAAGACTCTATTTGCCTTTGAAATAGCTTTCTCATTTCTCATCACCGTGCTTCTCTTTCTCTGATTCCTGTCCTAATGATCTCTCTTTAAGACTCTACCTACTTCCATCCTTTCCTCTGTACTCCTTCAGTACAGTACCATATATTTATTTTTATCTAGTCAAAAACTTGCAAAGTTTTCCAATTTTCTGCGAAGTAAAACACATCACAGCAGCATTCAAAGATATTTTGATGTGGGCAAAAACTACTTTTTCAAACATCTATTACTGTGCTTTTCTTAATGTTTTCTATATCCAACTAGAGAAGAACACTCATTACTACCTACATCATCCCTAAAATTTCCTGATTTAAGGTCAACTCATGTCCTTCTGAACCAAAATTCCCTCTCTTCTTTCTATTCTCCATGTTCAGTTTTCACTCTTCTTTCAAAATCAATTCATTTGTTATCTTCTTTATAAACTGTAATAGGTGAAAGAATACAATGTTTGAAATAGTACAACTGTTCAGAGTTTTGCATATCTCATTTATTAGCTAAGAAGATCAGGGCTAAAAACTGATTTAAAAATCTTATTAATAAAGTAAATCTAACATCTCTCTTTTCTTAAAATGTTTGTGCATGTTAAGTCTCTGGAAATGTATGTAATATCGATGAATCTTCATCTCTGAAAGAACTACCTTACTCCTGATAACACCTCGTACTCCAGACAATCTTTTTATTTTATTAAACATACGTGTGTGTTTATTTCCTCTAAAAACTTTAATTCAATGACTATACTATCTGACTTTCATATTCCAAACAGTACCCCAAATAATTCCCTGTACATAGTATGTTCTCAAAAACTGTATTGACGGGAAGTGTACTGATTCTTACTATGGTTATTAAAGAACAATTTTGTTCAAAATATATACTAAATTATTTTCCCACTTAGGTTGCTGCATTATCTTGAGCAGATTATTCCTTGGGATTGGGATTGACATATATTTACTATATGCCTGTGGGCATGCTAAATGGCTTCAGTTTTATATGACTCCTTGTGAGCCTATGGACTCTGTGGCCTGCCAGGTTCCTCTGTACATGGGATTCTCCAAGCAAGAATACTGGAATGGGTTGCCATGCCCTCCTTCGGAGGATCTTCCCAACCCAGGGACTCATACTAGCACCACCAGGGAAGCCTCAAGAGTGGAGTACAAGCCAGGACTGGAAGACCAGATGCCATTGTGGGACAGAAGGCATGAGTGGAGACAGAAATGATGACTGTGAGAAGAAAGAGATGTACAGTGGGAATGAATGGTTGTTAATAAAGATACAGGGAAGAGACTGAAGGTGGGGCAGAAAGTCTGACATAATAAAAGTACAGGAGAAAGACAAAAGGTGTACAACAAAACAGGGGCTTTTAGCTCTGAGGCTCTGACCCTCACCTCCAAGCTCGCTATTTATGTCTCACATTTCTGGCAGAAAAAAAGTGTTAGTAACCTACATCAGAGTGCCAGTTGACCTAGAATTTAAGTTCTGCTTTATTTTTCTTTAATAAATATAACTGTTCCTATTCTACAAGTGAGATTGTACACTGCCTCAATGTATGATTGGTGTTTAAAGCATAGACTTTTACTAGAAAAATCATCCCTTTCCTTTCTTTCAAAGAATCAAAGTATAGAGGATGAGAATCCTGAATTTTAGGGCAATGTTTCAGCTTGAAAAGAAATCAGCCTCTCAGCCCATTATTTAGATACATTGTATTTATGGTGTTTGCTATTTATATTATTTTAAATGATAAATATCTCTTTTCTCATTCCCAGTATCTTCACATCATTTATATTTTCCTCTGCTTTTTCTTACATAGATTTTACCTTTTTGACTTGTAAAATTACAAAAAATTAACAGAAGCCCTGATAATAATGCTTTAACTGGGAAATAATGCACTGTAATATGGATTCTGATATTGGCTGAATGTTCCTAGTTGTATAACAAAATGCTTCCAATAATTTAATGTAATATATGGAGTCCTTAGAAGGAAGTAAGCTTTATTCATTTGAATTCACAAAGGCAAGCTACTTAGATTTTTTTCTTTTGATGAAAATCAGATGATGATCAAAAATTTAAATACAAGAATATGTAACTCAGGGCTGGATGAATATAAGAATTAGATTCAAAAAGATTATCAGAAGTATACAATTTTGCAGTGCATAGAATGATTATAGTGGCAAGTCGTCTTTATTAAGGAACTGTAATGATTCTTACCAATGGAAAAATGATTCACCTACTTCATATTAGCTCTTTGCTTAAACATTTTCCATCATTTTTTGGGTTTGTAGCAAACAAAGAAAAGCATTCCTTCTTTCTCATATTTCTGCAAATGCTAGATCTATATCCTCTATTATCTGCTTTTTCATGCTCATTGGATTAGGAAATCTTTTTTTTGTTCTCTTCTCATTAATTGCTTTATTTTGACTTTTTAAAATGATTTCTCCTCATGTGGTTAACATCAGTTCAGTTCAGTTCAGTCACTCAGTCATGTCCAACTCTTTGTGACCCCATGAGTCGCAGCATGCCAGGCTTCCCTGTCCATCACCAACTCCTGGAGTTTACTCAAACTCATGTCCATTAAGTCGGTGATGCCATCCAGCAGTCTCATCCTCTGTCGTTCCCTTCTCCTCCTGCCCCCAATCCCTCCCAGCATCAGAGTCTTTTCCAATGAGTCAACTCTTCGCATGAGGGGGCAAAGTATTGGAGTTTCAGCTTTAGCATCAGTCCTTTCAATGAACACCCAGCACTGATCTCCTTTAGAATGGACTGTTTGGATCTCCTTGCAATCCAAGGGACTCGCAAGAGTCTTCTCCAACACCACAGTTCAAAAGCATAATTCTTCGGCACTCAGCCTTCTTCACAGTCCAACTCTCACATCCATACATGACCACTGGAAAAACTGTAGCCTTGACTAGATGGACCTTTGTTGGCAAAGTAATGTCTCTGCTTTTGAATATGCTATCTAGGTTGGTCATAACTTTCCTTCCAAGGAATAAGCATCTTTTAATTTCATGGTTGCAATCACCATCTTCAGTGATTTTGGAGCTCCCAAAAATAAAGTCTGACACTGCTTTCCCTGTTTCCCCATCTACTTCCCATGAAGTGATGGGACCAAATGTCATGTTCTTAGTTTTCTGAATGTTGAGCTTTAAGCCAACCTTTTCACTCTCCTCTTTCACTTTCATCAAGATGCTTTTTAGCTTCTCTTCATTTTCTGCCATAAGGGTGGTGTCATCTGCATATCTGGTGATCATAAGAGCCATTTAAAGACTCTATGGGGGACAGCTTATTCATACTGGAAACCTGAAAAGAAGGAAAGATCACTAAAGTAGCTTTGCAACAACAGCAGCTTGCAAACTTACTGTTAAGAGCAGTAAGTTTCTTAAATCTCTTATCATGATACCTATTTTAGAGAAGGAGAAAGAAGATCTTGAATCCAGTTTTATGTAAATCTTCCTTTGCCAATAACAATTTTCATGTCTGATCTACTGATCCTGGCCCCTACAACCCTTTCCCTGGCCTATCCTAGGGGAGGAAGGTGGAAATAGACTCCAGTGGCACATCTGAATAGGGGCTCTAGCTCATACTGTATCATGAAGGAAAATAAAAAAGATTTTGAAATTAATCTATCCATTCAAAAGGACAGTCTTGTTCATAAAATGAGTTTTTCTAAATAAGAAAGTCTTTGATCAGTGAGTGCATTCCCACTTGTGAATGGGCCCTTTCTGGAAAGAAGTCAAGGAGATACTCCTAATTCTCCTCCTCATCCTGGTTTCTTATATACTCACTTCAAGAGTGAAGACTGTTGATCACAGGAGCTGGGAGAGGCAATGTGGCCATAGCAAGCACTCGAGTGTTTTATGTTGACCTCATTAGGAATTAGTTTGGAAGATAAATCCTCTCCTCCATCAGTTATCTTTGGCTTGGAGATACAGATGCTAACAATGCCTAGCCATGCTAGAAGGAGCCATTAACTTGCCATTTCCCATAGCCCATATGCATCCAGAGGGGAACTAAGCTGGGATTTAAGTAGCTTTCTGTCCAGGCACCCTGTCAACCACTGCTTCTTAAACTGTGTGTTTGAATTGCTTCAAATCTTAAGATGTGGAAGCTGTAAAGCTAAGATGGCCTCACCTACTTCTCCAACAAGCCTCTGGGCAATGCCAATACTGCTGGTTAGTCAACATGATGTAACTAACAGGGTTCACAGTGGACTCGAGATAACTTCTTTTTGTTTCTCCAATAACGGGCTTATTTTCCTTAAGCGATGTGTAGGAAAAAGTCATCCATGTGCCTTAAACATACAGGTGTGCTAAGGAGAATGGTATTGGGATATCTGTCAATTAGTTGGTAATTTTTCAATACTGATGAGTCACTGGATGCCCTGTAGTATGCCTTATAGGATGGACATCATATAACTAAACTTGAGCATTTAATAACTGGGCTAGGACTACAAGCAACACAGAAACTACAGATAGTTCACCCTACTAAGTGTGACAAATGCTAAAGAACTCTGGGTAATTTATTTTGGCTTTACCAAACAGAAAATCAACATTTAAAAATGATCTCTGTAACTACCATCCTTCCCCAAACAGCTTATGGACATTGTTGCTTTCTTCCAGCATATGAGTGTTGTAGATGTCAACCGTTCTATTTATTTTTAAAATTTTGTTTATTTATTTTCTATTGGGATATAATTACTTTACAATGGGGTGTTAGTTTCTACTGTACAACAATGTGAATCAACTATACCTATACATATAGCCCTTTCTTCTTGAACCTCCTTCCTACCACCCCCCCATCCCAATCCTCTAGGTCAACACAGAGGACCCACCTGAGCTCTCTATGCTGTATAGAAGCTTCCCCCTAGCTATCTATTTTACACATAATAATATATATATGTCAAATGCTGCTATGTTTTTAAATATGTATCCTAAGATAGAAAGGAATTTTTTAAAATACATCCCTTTATAAGCCTCTTTCTGAAAACATGTAAAAAATATGATTTGACCAAGACTTCATTTGAGTTATGATCATGAGATTATTTTAGTTTTCCTAATAGTTGATTTGGAGAAGGCAATGGCACCCCACTCCAGTACTCTTGCATGGAAAATCCCATGGACGGAGGAGCCTGGTAGGCTGCAGTCCATGGGGTCACGAAGAGTCAGACACGACTGAGCAACTTTACTTTCACTTTTCATTTTCATGTATTGGAGAAGGAAGTGGCAACCCACTCCAGTGTTCTTGCCTGGAGAATCCCAGGGACAGAGGAGCCTAGTGGGCTGCCGTCTCTGGGGTTGCACAGAGTTGGACATGACTGAAGCGACTTAGCATAGCATAGCATAGCCATAGTTGATTGAAATAATTTTCCTGAAGACTTGGGTTGACATTACTCTATATTCACTAAGAAAAATATGAATATTGTTCTCCATATCAAGCTAAAATATGTTGTGTTTTAATGAACCCTTGGCAGGTGTTCTTCAGCCTTGATCCTGATGATAATTATTGCTGGTGATAATGACCTGCTGTTGTCTTTCTTAACAGGCAGGTAAATGATGTCCTGGTTATATGACTAGCATTTCTAATGAATTCAATGTATTTTATGGAGTGTCACTGTGTGTTTTGCATGAGAAGTTTGCCACATTTAGGGAATATCTCTTAATTCCATGATAAATATTGATCTAAAGCCTGCCAATTTTAAGAGCTTGGCCTTATAGACAAACTATGTGCTCATATTTTGCATTGGGCATTGAGGATTTTACTGTATGCTCATGGTTCTTAAGCAAGATTTGTTTAAAAATTGTTTCATTTTATCTCAAGTGATTTACTTTTATATACTCTGACTGAACTTTGTGTATGGGGAATTGCAGTGCATCAACTTTAATACTGCACTATAATGCATGGTTTTAAAATCCTTTGAATCTTAAGAGAAACAGTAGAAGCCAAACTCAATTGCCTGCAGTTGGATTGCAAGAGAGAAAGTCTTTTTTTCCAGGATAATTAACTAGATTGAAGGTGGCATACAGTAATTTGTCAGCTAGTTCAGTTCAGTTGCTCAGTTGTGTCCAACTCTCTGTGACCCCATAGATGGCAGACCACCAGGCTCCCCCATCCCTGGGATTCTCCAGGCAAGAATACTGGAGTGGGTTGCCATTTCCTTCTCCAACGCTTGAAAGTGAAAAGTGAAAGTGAAGTCACCTAGTCGTGTCAGACTCATGGCAATCCCATAGACGGCAGCCTATAGGCTCCTCCGCCCATGGGATTTTCCAGACAAGAGTCCTGGAGTGGGGTGCCATTGCCTTCTCCTCCAGACTTCCCTATCCTTTACCAACTCCTGGAGCTTGCTCAAATTCATGCCCATCAAGTTGGTGATGTCATCCAACCGTCTCATCCTCTGTCATCCCCTCTGTCATCAGGGTCTTTTCCAGTGAGTCTGTTTTTCACATCAGGTGGCCAAAGTACTGGAGTTTCAGATTCAGCATTAGTCCTTCTAATTCAGTACTGGTTTCCTTTAGGATTGACTGGTTTGATTTCCTTGCAGTCCAAGAAACTCTCAAGAGTCTTCTCCAACACCACAATTTGAAAGCATCAATTCTTTGACACTCAGCTTTCTTTGTAGTCCAACCTCACATCCATAAATGACTACTGGAAAACCCAAGCTTTGACTAGACTGACCTTTGTCAGGTAGAGAGAACCCTTTATTAACACTTTTAAAAATATAGATTTCAAATATAAATTTAAGATGCTTTCTTCCTTAAATTAGTAGTTCACAATTGATTTGTGGTTTTAGAACTATATAGTTTTCATAATTCACAATGAATAGTTTAAATAAAGCTTCCTAGTGTACAACTACCACCAAGAACATATTCTTTCTCACCTTTATAATGTTTCTTTCATAGGAAACTGAGTAATTAAAACTTTTTATTATGCCTTCAATTTATCTATTCTTCTCCCATAAATTACAAAAACAACAAAAAAATTTGAAGTGATATTTTGGTAAGACTTTTGTCCTTTTCAATGCAAAACTATCATATCAACACATATCATATGTGTTTTTTAAACAATAATGCAAAATAAGTATTGGGCTGACCAAAAAGTCCATTTGGATTTCATAAAATAAAATTTGTTTCTTCATAACATCTAACAAAAATCCAAGTGAAATTTTTGGCCAGTCAATAGCTAAAAATTGATGACCTGTTCCTTCCCTGAAAACAGGTTCCTCAGTACCATTTTTTTCTAGATATCATATATCTGTATTAATATACAATATTTGTTTTTTTCTTTCTGACTTAACTTCACTCTGTACAACAATCTCTAGGTTCACCCACCTCAGGACAACTGATTCAATTTGTTTCTATTTATGGCTGAGTAATATTTCATTGCATATATGTACCATGTTTTATCCATTCATCTGTCGATGGACATCTAGGTTGCCTCCATGTGCATATGTAGAGGACAGACCTGTTGACACAGCAGGGGAAGGAGAAAGTGGAACAAATTGAGAAAGTAGCTTTAACATATATAAACTCCTATGTGTAAAATATATAACTGAAGGGAAGCTGCTGTATAGCACAGGGAGCCCAGCTGGCACTCTGTGATGACCTGAAGATCTAGAGGTGGGGGATGGTAGGAGGGGAGGGAGGCTCAAGAGGGACAAGATATTTCAGAAACCTACACAACACTGTAAAGCAATTTTCCTCCAATTAAAAAAAAAATAATTGGATGATCTAAACTTCTATTGGTTAGCCAACAAAAAAATCCAATCTTTATTTAAAGTTACTTGAAATGCACCTACAACCTATTTTCACTTTTTCCTCTGGTGAATTATTTTTATATCTCCTGAAAGTATGTTATGCTTATGTCAAATTATTGCCCTATATCTATATATTAACAAATTCTCATTCTTAAATTATTTTTCCTCTTGACTTTTATTCCAGAAATAAAAATGTGTTCTTTGCCATATCAGTATTTATGTTAACCTAGTCATTAAATTGTGGGTGGGCAGGATTCCCCAGAGAAAGAAATAGCAACCCACTGTAGTATTCTTGCCTGGGAAATCCCATGGACTGAGGAGTCAGGTGGGCTACAGTCCATGGGGTCACAAAGAGTTGGACACAACTTAGTGCACACACACACACAAAATCGTTAAGTTGCTCAATTCTTTAATTTATCTAGAAAAAAAGAAAATCTGCCCAAATGCAAAATTTATAAATTTATTGTTTTTAAGAGATTCTACATTTTTAATGATTTAACAAAGATTTTCTTTCCTTAAGTTCATTTTTCTAATCTGCTTTTAGGTTTTAACTTTTTTTTGGAAATGAAATCAGGCACAGTAAATTTGCAAAAGCTGATCACAAAGGTCTCTATTATACGAGCCCACAATCCTCAAATATAAACACATTCCGGAATCATAATTGAATTATCAAAACCAGAAAGTTAATAATGGTATATCTGTAAACTACTTTTACAGAATCTATTCAAATTTCATCAATTGTCNATTTGCAAAAGCTGATCACAAAGGTCTCTATTATACGAGCCCACAATCCTCAAATATAAACACATTCCGGAATCATAATTGAATTATCAAAACCAGAAAGTTAATAATGGTATATCTGTAAACTACTTTTACAGAATCTATTCAAGTTTCATCAATTGTCCTTTCAATTTTCTTTTTATAGATCAGAGTACACTCCAGAATAACACTGCTCTACACTGTTATGTCTGTTTTCAATCTAGGATAGTTTCTTATCTTTGTCTTTCAGGACTATCTTAGTTTTATAATTCTGAAGGATTATTTTATGGAATGTCTATCAATCTGCCTTGTCTAATGTTTCCTCATGACTAAATTCAAGTTGTATACTTCTAACAAGAGTACTATAAAAGTGATGACCCACGTTTCTCAGTGTATTATGGTAGCATGACGTTGATTTGTTTCATTTTGGGTGCTAATTTTTATTGCTTTGACTAATGGGTGTGACTCAGTTTCTTCACTATAAAGTTACACTATCCTCTTTACAATTGGAAACTATATAAATATCTCTTTTTATCTTATTTAACCTACAAAGTTCATCATGAATCTCTGATTCTTGCCTGAAACAATTATTGTTGTGGTGTTTGCCAAATGGTGATGTTTACTTAATCATTCATTGAAAGTTATTTGTAAAGTGTGTTGCAAAGTAGTCTTTTATGATTTTTAAAAATAGTTTCTTTTCAAATGACTATCTCCCCTTTGACATTTCTCATTTTTGTATTTGTACTTTCTCATTTTTTCTTGGGAAAATTACATGATAATTTGTTTCATTGGTTACTTTAAAAATAACAAAGGAAACAAAACCCAAAACAACATTTTAATACATTAAATAGGCCTATTANATTAAAAAAAAACACAAAAGATTACAGTTTGGTGTTCCCACTTATAATCCCAGGATGGTTGCAAACTAATATCATTATCAATCTGTGACCAAATTGAAGCTCTGGTTTCATGTTAATGCTGTTTGTTCTGTTGTATAAAACTTGGAATGTAGTTATGTCTGTGATTTGGTTGGCCTGGCCACTTCCAGGGTCTCAACAATCTCAAGATTTCTCCCCCATCTTTTCTATGGTGCTGCAAGTCTTGCCCTTATACCAGGCAGTCATTCCCAGTTACTTCCAGTCAGGGCAGTGTCCCAGGCAGGGTAGAAGCAAGGTCAGAGGTCTGTTCTGCTTTGTCCCTGAAATCTAAACAAGACTATGTAAATTGCCTAACACCTGGGAAATTTGCCTTGAAGCTCAGCTGGTAAAGAATCCACCTGCAATGCAGTAGACCCCAGTTCAAGTCCTGGATTGGGATGATCCGCTGGAGAAGGGATAGGCTACCCACTCCAGTATTCTTGGGCTTCCCTGGTTGTTCAGTTGGTAAAGAAAGAAAAGAAAGTGAAATTGCTCAGTCATGTCTGACTCTTTGCTGGCCTGTGGACTGTAGCCCACCAGACTCCTCCATCCATGGAATTTTCCAGGCAAGAGTACTGGAGTGGGTTGCCATTTCCTTCTCCAGGGGACTTTCCTGACCCAGGGATCAAATCTGGGTCTACCACAATGCAGTTAGATGCTTTACTGTCTGAGTTGGTCAAAAATCTGCCTGCAATGCGGGAGACCTGGGTTTGATCTTTAGGTTGGGAAAATCCCTTGGAGAAGGGAATGGCTACCCACTCCAGTATTCTGGCCTGGAGAAATCCATGTATTGTATAGTCCATGGGGTCACAGAGTCAGACATGACTGAGTGACTTTTACTTTCACTTTCCAGGGGACCTAGAATGAGGGAAGCCGAGAGTGGTAAGGATGCTGGAAATGAGGACATCCAGGACCTAAAGCAAATGAGCAAAAACCTGGAGCAAGAAAGGTCATGAGAGATCATGTGAGAACGGCAAAGTGAAGCTAGACCATGAGGTTTTCTGCAGGGACATTCAGGAATATCAACATTAACCAGGAAACAGTAGGTACCATTAAATAATCTTAATAGTAAGGAACGAAATACAGTGAAGTATCAAGCAGTGTTATCCAGACTGCTATCTTACTATGCCACTTAATAAGAAAAGTCCCAAATGAATGCAGAGTTCCAGAGAATGGCAAGGAGAAAAAAGAAGCCCTTATTAAATAAACAAAGCAAAGAAATCGAGGAAAACAATAGATCTTCTAGAGATCTTCTCAAGAAAATTGAAGCTATCAAGGAACCATTTCATGCAAGGATGAGCACAATAAAGGACAGTAATGGTAAGGACCAAACAGAAGCAGAAGAGATTAAGAACTGGCAAGATATAGTCTTAATGACTTGGATAACCACAATGATGTGGCCACTCAGCTAGAGTCAGACATCCTGGAGTATGAAGTCAAGTGGACCCTAGAAAGCCTTACTATGAACAAAGCTAGTGGCGATGACAGAATTCCACCTGAGACTTTTAAAAATCATAAAAAATAATGCTGTTCAAGTGCTGCACTCAATATATCAGCAAATTTGGAAAACTCAGCAGAGTCCACAGACTGGAAAATGTAAGTTCTCATTCCAATTCCAAAGAAGGACAATGCCAAAGAATGCTTCATCTACCATCCAGTTGTGCTCATTTCACATGCTAGCAAGGTTATATTCAAAATCCTTCAAGCTAGATTTCATCAGTATGTAAACCCAAAAACTTCCAGATATACAAACTAGATTTTGAAGAGGCAGAGGAACCAGAGATCAAATCACCAACATTTGCTGGATCCTAGAGAAAGCAAGGGAATTCCAGGAAAACATCTACTTCTGCGTCATTTACCATGTTAAAGCCTTTGACTCTGTTCATCAAAAGTAATGATGGGAAATTCTTAAAGAAATGGGAATACTACACCACCTTACCTATGTCTTAAGAAAGCTGTATGCAGGTCAAGAAACAATAGTTAGAACCTCACATGGAACAACTGACTGGTTCCAAATTGGGAAAGGAGTACATTAAGTCTGTATATTGTCCCCCTGCTTATTTAACTTATATGCAGTGTACCTCAGGTGAAATGCTAGGCTGGATGAATTGCAAGCTGGAATCAAAATTTGTAAGAGAAATATCAGCAACCTCAGATATGCAGAGGATACCATACTAATGGCAGAAAGAGAAAAGGAACTAAATAGCCTTTTGATGAGGATGAAAGAGGAGAGTGAAAAAGTTGGCCTGAAAATCAACATTGAAAACTAAGATCATAGCATTTGGTCCCATAACTTCATGGAAAATAGAAGGAGGAAGAGCAGAAGCAATGAGAGATTTTCTTTTCTGAGTCTTCAAAATCACTGCAGATGATGACTCCAGCCATGAAATTAAAAGACACTTGCTCCTTGGAAGTAAAGCTATGACAAACCTAGACAGCATATTTAAAAGCAGAGACATCACTTTTCTAACAAAGGTCCATATAGTCACTGCTATGTTTTTTCCACTAGTCATGCACAGATGTGAAAATAGAATCATAAAGAAGACTCATCACCAAAGAACTGATGCTTCAAGTTGTGATGCTAGAACAGACCCTTGAAAGTCACTAGAACAGCAAGATCAAAGCAGTCCGTTCTAAAGGAAATCAACCTTGAATATTCATTGGAAGGACTGATGTTGAAGCTGAAGATCCAATACTTTGGCCACCTGATATGAAGAGCTGACTCATTAGAAAATACTCTGATGCTGGGAAAGATTAAGGGCAGAGGAGCAGGGGACAACAGAGGATGAGATGGTTAGAGAGCATCACTGACACAATGTGCATGAATTTGAGCAAACTTTGGGAAGTGGTGGAGCACAGAGGAGCCTGACATGCTGCAGTCCATGGGGTCACAAAGAGTCAGACAGGACTTAGGTACCGAACAGCAACAACAAATAAGAAGAGTTGTCATTCAAATACTTTTAATAGCAATGATAGATTGCCTGTAACGAGTGCAGATATTCTTCAAAACAATTTTCATGAATTAGGTCATTTAGTGTTTTCCCATTTTACAGATGAAGAAATAGAGACATAGAGAAATTAAGTAATCATTCAAAGTTCGCACAGTATGTGTCAGAGTCAGGATTCAAATCAGAAATCTGACTTGAGAGTCTGAATTAATTACTGTGCTAATAATGACTCACATTTAAGAAATTCCATTTAAAGTAGAAAATAAAAACAGATGTAAAGAACAGATTTTTGGACTATGTGGGAGAAGTCGAGGGTGGGATGATTTGAGAGAATAGCATTGATACATGTAAAAAAATTTCCATTTTGTGATTTATTTTACAAAACACTTTTATTATAATTTTGCTTATTGATATACACAATATCAACTATTATCTGAAATTTCTATATTAGGAAAGAGGATTTAAGATTTTAAATAGTTATGCTATTTTGATTTCTTTAAAACATTTATTTCAAATTCATTTGTTTCCACCATTTAAACTTTCCCTCATCACAGTCAAGAGTAGAAATAGGTTTTTTCAGTATCCAAAACCCTCTTAACATTACAATATTTTCCTGGAGAAATGGGTAGTAGACTTTTCAAAATTTTGCTCTTTCCTCTTTCATGTTTCATTTCATTTCATTCATTCTTTACCATAGGTCAATTTTATTTAACTCTAAATTAAAGTCTGTGATCATGTATAGATGTGAGAGCTGGACTGTGAAGAAGGCTGAGCACCGAAGAATTGATGCTTTTGAACTGTGGTGTTGGAGAAGACTCTTGAGAGTCCCTTGGACTGCAAGGAGATCCAACCAGTCCATTCTGAAGGAGATCAACCCTGGGATTTCTTTGGAAGGAATGATGCTAAAGCTGAAACTCCAGTACTTTGGCCACCTCATGCGAAGAGTTGACTCATCGGAAAAGACTCTGATGCTGGGAGGGACTGGGGGCAGAAGGAGAAGGGGATGACCAAGGATGAGATGGCTGGATGGCATCACGGACTTGATGAACCTGAGTGTACGACTCTTTGTGATCCCATGAACTGCAGCATGCCAGACCTCCCTGTCCATCACCAACTCCCATAGTTTACCCAAACCCCAAGTCCATTGAGTCGGTGATGCCATCCAATCATCTCATCCTCTATTGTCCCCTTCTCCTCCTGCCCTCAATCTTTCCTAGCATCAGGGTCTTTTCAAATGAGTCAGCTCTTTGCATCTGGTGGCCAAATTATTGGAATTTCAGCTTCAATATGAGTCCTTCCAATGAACACTCAGGACTGATCTTCTTTAGGATGGACTGGTTGGATCTCCTTGCAGTCCAAGGGACTCTCAAGAGTCTTCTCCAACAGCATCAATTCTTCAGCACTCAGCTTTCTTTATAGTCCATCTCTCACATCCATACATGACTAATGGAAAAACCATCAACTTGACTAGATGGACCTTTGTTGACAAAGTAATGTCTCTGCTTTTTAATATGCTGTCTGCTGCTGCTGCTGCTAAGTCACTTCAGTCGTGTCAGACTCTGTGCAATACCATAGATGGAAGCCAACAAGCCTTCCCCATCCCTGGGATTTTCCAGGCAAGAGTACTGGAGTGGGTTGCCATTTCCTTCTCCAATGCATGAAAGTGAAAGTGAAGTTGCTCAGCCATGTCCGACTCTTAGCAACCCCATGGACTGTAGCCTACCAGGCTCTGCTGCCCATGGGATTTTCCAGACAAGAGTACTGGAGTGGGGTGCCATTGCCTTCTCTGAATATACTGTCTAGGTTGGTCATAACTTTCCTTCCAAGGAGTAAGCATCTTTTAATTTCATGATTGCAATCCCCATCTGCAGTGATTTTGGAGCCCCAGAAAATAAAGTCAATCACTGCCTCCCTATCTATTTGCCACGAAGTGATGGGGCCAGATGCCATGATATTAGTTTTCTGAATTTTGAGCTTTAAGCCAATATTTCACCCTCCTCTTTCACTTTCATCAAGAGGCTCTTTAGTTCCTCTTCACTTTCTGCCATAAGGGTAGTGTCATCTGCATATGTGAGGTTATTGAGATTTCTCCCAGTAGATGGACCTTTGTTGGACCTTCCTTTTTTATATATGTATACCTTTTTCCCTTGTAGAGTATTATAATATGTTGAATATAGTTCCCTGTGTTATAAGTAGGTCCTTGCTATTTATGTATTATATATATATGAATGTATATTTGTCAGTCTAAAACTCCTAATTTATCCTTCCTTCCCTTTCCCCTTTGGTAACCATATAAAATTGTTTTCTCTATCTATGAGTCTGTGTCTGTTTTGTAAATACTTTCATTTGTACCTTTTTTAAGAGTTCACATATAAGTGATATCATATGGTATTTGCCTTTCTCTGACTTTACTTACTATGATAATATCTAGGTCCATCCATGTAGTTTCAAATGGCATTATAGTATTTAATTCTTTTTTGTGGTCAATATTCCATAAAAATATATATCAAATCTTCTTTATCCATTCATCTATTTATGAACATTTAGTTTGCTTCCACGTTTTGGCTATTTTAAATAATGCTTCTATGAACACTAGGATGCATGTACGTTTGAGTTAAGAATTTTCTCTGGATATACAGTCAGGATATGGGATTTGGGGGTCATATGGTAGCTCTACTTTTAGTTTTAAGGAACCTCCACAATGGCTGCACCAAAGTACAGTCCCACTAACACCCTTGGAGGGTTCCCTTCTCTTCACACCATCTCCAGCCTTTGTTATTTGTAGACTTTTTAATGATGGCCATTCTGACTAGTATGAGGTGAGACAACATTGTGTGTAGTTTTGATTTGCATTTCTGTGATAATTAATACTGTTGAGCATATTTTCATGTGCCTGTTGATCTTTTGTATGTTTTCTTTGGAGAAATGCCTACTTAGGCTCTCTACTGGTTTTTGATTAGGTTTTTTGTTTTTTAGATGTTAAGCTGTATGAGCTATTAGTGTATTTTGCTATTAAGGAAATTAATCCCTTATCAATAGCATGGTTTGCAAATATCTTCTCCCAGTCTAAAGGTTGTCTTTTAACTTTCATTTATTAAACTTGAAGAATTAATACAATGGGTCTGGATTGTCACTAAAAGTATCCTATAACCCCCGATGGTGAGGTCCTGGGCAGAGCAGGGGGAGGCACCAAATCCTTGTGCTGTTGTCCATCCCACCCCAGGGAGACTGCACAGGATGCCATGGCCGCTTCCAGTGGAGATGGATTCTCTCTCTTCCTCCAGAGATGCTTCCAGTGGAGATGATATAACAGCATTGGCTTGGCACATAGACTAACCTTGCTTTCCTCTGTATCTGGGAGGGTGCCCTGCACATGAAGAGTATTTTTCAGTGCTTCAGTTAAGGGTTGCTTTTATCAAACTGCTAAACCAAAAATCTGCTTAAGAGATAAGATTGTTTCAACAGCCTGAAAAAGCAACATTTACTGGAAGTTCATTTCAAGTGTCTCATTGTTTACACTTCAAGGCAGATATCCTAATTTGATTATTTTAGATCCCCAGTAATGAAAGTGTACTTATTACTCTAAAAATATCTGTACTAAGATTTTACCATGCAATTGTCAGTAAGGATACAAGGATTTGCAACAATAGAGCCTGGTGAAGTCTCTGAGATGGGTAAGTGATGCAGGCAAAGAAGAATACCAGAGGCAGAGAGAAAAGGTTTGGCAAATGCCCTGGGGTGAGGGTAGTGAAGAGGCACAAGGAGGATAGTAGACACCAATACAAGTGCCTAAACTAAATACACCGTCAGATATAGCCGTGCCACTCCTGAAGTTTTTTGTCTATGATATGGTTTGGAAAGTGTCAATGCTCCCTTTTTTCACTCATGTTGTGGAAAATTTTATATGCATGTCCCTAGTTCTCAGAAAACATTCACCATCTTGACTGATGAAGGCTCTTGACAGTTGCTACTTACATTGGCACATAGACAAGAGATGCAAATCTTGATTGTCTTGCACCCGATTTATTAGAATCATTCTTCATTAACAAACTTTCCACCACCTCCCATAATTTATCAAAAAGAAAATACATGAAACAGAGATGAACTTTGTGGATGAAAAAAAAAAAATCACTGAGGAGTAATCACAGTATTTCTTGCATCTGTTGGTTTTCTTTTGTCTCCAAAATACTAATTTATAGTATATTCTATTAACAGAATAACTAGCGGCAGATTTCCTCATCAGCTATATCACAGACTGACATAATTAACAATGGCATAGTTCGTTACCCCCCAAATCATCTTTAATAATGTAATATTTCACATTATTTCCAAAGTACTTGCCTTCTTTACAAATACATTACTAATGCCATCAACTTTCTCATTTTCACTTGTTATTTATTAGCTTTCAATTTTAGAAGTTTCAATTTCAAACATCTTAGAAGGTGACTGAACAAGCCAGTAAGAATTCAAAGAATATACACACTCAAGCATACTGATGCTAAGATCTATTTGTATACGTAGACACTGCCTATAGCCTAAGTGTTAAGCTCTTCTTAGGAAGCCATTCTAAATATATGCGATCTTAAAAATAGCACAAGCCTGTGGAAAATGCGAATACCACATGCTTATGAAAAGTTTTTGCAACACCTATCACCATTATCTGATTTGTAACAAACAAAAATTATTGACAGGGGAAGGTTTGTTGTAAACCTTAAATCAATTCAAAGAATAGTTTAGCTTCTATTACAATTCCTCAATAGACCAAACAAGAAGCTTATTTCAAGGAGGCATTTATGGTAATAATTTACTGTCTGCATTTCTGACCTTTGAGCTCCCTCCCACCACTGCGCTTGATAGGAAAGTCTTTAATCAATCTGGGAAGTTTGGACATTGACTAAGGCCACCAAGTCATTGTAACAGATGATCATCGACGTCTGTCACCTTGTGAGAATGACACTTGATATTTATTTTTATGGATCTGATCATTCCAGTTGGAGAAATTAACAAAACGACCTTGTGAGGTTCATTTCTCTCAGCTGAACAAGTCTCATTCCTCCAACAAAGGACGCAGAGGCAGCTTTGTGCAGAAGATGAAAGAGCAGGCGTGAGCTCTTATTCTAATCATCCTATTTTTACTGTGAATATAATTAGGCCTTGCATTTGCATTCATCACAGGAAACCTGGGACAGGATCTCCTTCCATTTTAGAAGTAAAAGTCTCTGTACAATACTTGGCAAAAGCATGCTTAATGTGCTGTTTATTTATAGAACATTCAATGTGCTACTTCCACTTAGTTCTCATATGTAAAAGCAACAAGGCAGCCATCTGTTGTGAAAAACACAGAGTGTACATAAACTGTTCAGAGTGTCTGGTTTGCACAGTCTCAGAAACTGGGTCTGTAATTCAGAGGGACTGCAAGTGGAGTTTTTAGGTGAGAAGTATGCATCTTCCATGTATAGCAACAGACGTTGGCATTCACCTCATTCACCTTGCTGGTTGATGAGTTCCCTAACTAGCAGCATTTTATTGTCAATATTACATACTTTACAGCATTTGGCAGAGGAAAAGTTAAGTGAGAACCAAAAAAATGATCAACAATCTCGACTGAAATGTGATGTAAGCAAAAAACATGGCTGTGTGACATAGGCAGATGTTTCTACAGAAGGGCCAGGGAAGTGATGGGCTGAACTACTGCCAGACATGAGATGACCCAGGAAAGAACTCAGAGTAGAACAGTGGTTTCCCAGATCCATGGAGGTGAACAACCACTGTGAAACCTGAAGCTCTGGTGAGGCAGACAAACTGTGGAAATGCAGATCTTTTTTGACCTAATTATTTTGTCCCTGCAGTTTGACTTCTTGGAATGATCATACAATGTCTAAAATTGGCCCCAACAAAATTCACTGTGGAAAGAAATATTGGCTGGAGAATAATATCTTTGTAACATGTAAAAGGGGCTTCCCAGGTGGCACTAGTGGTAAGGAACCTGCCTGCCAGTATAGGAGACATAAGAGACACCCATTTGATCCCTGGGTGGGGAAGATACTCTGGAGGAGGGCGTGGCAAACCACCCCAGTATTCTTGCCTGGAGAATCCCATGGACTGAGGAGCCTGGCAGGCTACTGTCTACAGGGTCTCACAGAGTCAGACACAACTGAAGTGACTTAGCACACACACAGACTCAACATGTAAAAAATGAATAATTGCTT
Source organism: Neotragus pygmaeus (assembly GCA_006410875.1). Taxonomy (NCBI): domain Eukaryota; kingdom Metazoa; phylum Chordata; class Mammalia; order Artiodactyla; family Bovidae; genus Neotragus; species Neotragus pygmaeus. The sequence goes on from SJYV01020007.1 coordinate 1,131,992, forward strand.
AGTATAATAAAATGGCAGCTCTGGGAGAGTTTGTTATGTTTTTGAATAGATTCTGGTCCTTTGTAAACATTCAATAATGAATGGACTGATAAATAATTGTGGTTAGTTTTTCCACTTTTCAGAATTTGAAGAATTCATTGTGCTATTAATAAATGAACACCAAACAACTGGTTGGAGCGGAATAATGATTATGAAGAAGTATCACCATAATTCTGCACTCAGGTCATGAATGTGCCCATGGATGGATATTTGATTCACACTGAATAATACATGTGGAGGAATGTCTTTGAAATCCACCAAGGTAATTTCTATCACTATTCATTTTTATTTGCATTTCTCTATCTTGAGCCCAAAAAATTGGAGCAAGGTATATTTCTTAATTGTTAAATTATGTTCATGGCTTAATACAGTCTATTTAAATTTCATTTTATTAGACAGGGGTAATGTCTTATTCAACATATGTGTAGTAATTATGTTAAAATATATGTAAAATTAAAGCTTTCCAGGTGGCTAAAGTGGTTAAGAACCTGCCTGTCAATACAGGGGATGCAGAAGTAGGTTCAATCCCTGGGTGGGGAAGATCCACTGGAGGAGGAAATGGCTACCCACTCCAGTATTTTTGTCTGGAAAATCCCCCAGACAGAGGAGCCTGGTGGGCCACAGTCCATATGGTTGCAAAGAGTCAGACATAGCTGAGCATGTATGCATATTTAAAATTATAAGATCAATGCTGACTAGGTAAAAAGTACTCAGTAAAGTTTAGCTATCATTGTTTAATATTATTATTAGTTTATAGTGTCCTTTAAAAAAAAGTTCCAGCCTACACATTTATATTTTTATTATATTATAGCTCTATTATATTTTTTATTATAACTCAGACTTCAACAAGTGATATCTATATACATGCAGGTAGTTATATGAAAGATAAATGAAATATAAGGATTCAGTTCAGTTCAGTTCAGTCGCTCAGTCGTGTCCGACTCTTTGCGACACCATGAATCACAGCACACCAGGCCTCCCTGTCCATCACCAACTCCCAGAGTTCACTCAGACTCGCTTCCATAGAGTAAAGTGATGCCATCCAGCCATCTCATCCTCTGTCGTCCACTTCTCCTCCTGCTCCCAATCCCTCCCAGCATCAAAGTCTTTTCCAATGAGTCAACTCTTTGCATGAGGTGGCCATACTGGAGTTTCAGCTTTAGCATCATTCCTTCCAAAGAAATCCCAGGGTTGATCTCCTTCAGAATGGACTGGTTGGATCTCCTTGCAGTCCAAGGGACTCTCAAGAGTCTTCTCCAACACCACAGTTCAAAAGCATCAATTCTTCGGTGCTCAGCCTTCTTCACAGTCCAACTCTCACATCCATACATGACCACAGTAAAAACCATAGCCTTGACTAGACCGACCTTAGTTGGCAAAGTAATGTCTCTGCTTTTGAATATGCTATCTAGGTTGATCATAAGTAAGTCAAATATCCATGTTTCTACCTCCAGCTTAAAAGATTAAAATACTACTTATAGACCTGTCTTCCCTCCTGTTCATGTTTACTGGTGATTCCTATTGCCTCATCAAAACCTGTTCATAACATATCAGTTTTTTAAAAAGTGAGTTGTCTATCATTTTATTGTTGATTTCTGTTTTATATATTCTAGATATTAACATGTAAATGTGTATTTGACGCAAATATCTTCTCTCTTCTCTGCAAATGCCTTGTGCTTCATGTTTTGATACTTTTTAACAGTGTCTTTTGATTAACAGAAATCTTTGCTTTAACTTTTTGAAATTTATCAGTCATTTCCTTTATGTTTTATGATAAACACAAGTGTTTTATGGAATCACTCATTAATCGGATTTTTTATAGTTGTATATATATTTATTCAAATAAATTATTGGTCATCAATTATGCACCTGAATGTTTTTCTTTTTTTGCCATGTAAATGTTCAATCTGCCTGATATTCAATTTTGTTTATGGTATGAAATATGAATCCATTTTGTTTATTTTTGATAAGGATAATCAGTAATCAGAAACAAAAGAAAACTGTTTCAAGAAAACTTTTCACTGGACTGCACTGAACTGCAATGCCATTACTGTAACAACAAATGATGTATTCATGCATATGTAGAAATATTTCTATGTTCACTCCCCTGTTCAGTTTATGTCTTTTTTATCCTTATATCAATAGCACTTACTCTGAATTATTACAGCATTATAATATGTATTCATATCCATTAAGCACGTCTCTCCAAGATGTTATTCTCCATGAATATTTGGTAGAGTCTGAGCCTTATGATTTTATAAATTTTAGATCAGTTTTATCAAATCCCAAGCAAATAATTTCAAACAAAATTGCATTTTATTTATGAAGCCATTTGAAGCAAATGACCTACTTATGATAGTTCAGAAAATGGAGTATTTCTCTCTGTTTGGTTTAGGTCTTTACAACTGGTTTTCAGTTTACTTCTACAGTTATCTTTAAAAATATCTTATGTCATTTCTTATTTTTCTTTTTTAAGAGAAGTACATACTTTATTTTGTAAGAAACNTAGGAATATACCTACCTAAAGAAACTAAAGACCTATACATCGAAAACTATAAAACACTGATAAAAGAAATCAAAGAGGACACTAATAGATGGAGAAATATACCCTGTTCATGGATTGGAAGACTCAATATAGTGAAAATGAGTATACTACCCAAAGCAATCTACAGATTCAATGCAATCCCTATCAAGCTACCTACGGTATTTTTCACAGAACTAGAACAAATAATTTCAAGATTTGTATGGAAATACAAAAAACCTCGAATAGCCAAAGCAACCTTGAGAAAGAAGAATGGAACTGGAGGAATCAACTTGCCTGACTTCAGGCTCTACTACAAAGCCACAGTCATCAAGACAGTATGGTACTGGCACAAAGACAGTAATATAGATCAATGGAACAAAATAGAAAGCCCAGAGATAAATCCACACACCTATGGACACCTTATCTTCGACAAAGGAGGCAAGAATATACAATGGAGTAAAGACAATCTCTTTAACAAGTGGTGCTGGGAAAACTGGTCAACCACTTGTAAAAAAATGAAACTAGATCACTTTCTAACACCACACACAAAAATAAACTCAAAATGGATTAAAGATCTAAATGTAAGACCAGAAACTATAAAACTCTTAGAGGAGAACATAGGCAAAACACTCTCCGACATAAATCACAGTAGGATCCTCTACTTTCTCTCTTTTTAAAAATATAATCATTAGAATAGGTCTATATAGTCAAAGCTATGGTTTTTCCCAGTAGTCATGTATGGATGTGAGAACTGGGCCATAAAAAAAGCTGAGTGCTGAAGGACTGATACTCTCAAATTGTGGTGCTAGAGAAGACCCTTGAGAGTCCCTTGGACAGCAAAGAGATCAAATCAGTCAATCCTAAAGGAAATCAATTCTGAATGTTCATTGTAAGGAATGATGCTGAAGCTGAACCTCCAATACTTTGCCCACCTGATATGAAGAGCCGACTCACTGGAAAAGACCCTGATGCTTGAAAATATTGAGAACAGGAGGAGAAAGGAGTGGCAGAGGATAAGATGGTTGATGGTGTCATTGACTCAATGGACATGAGTTTGAGCAAACTCCAGGAGATGGCGAAGGACAAGGAGCCTGGCATGCTTCAGTCCATAGTGTTGCAAAGAATCAGACATGACTGAGAGTCTGAACAATAACAGTCATCACTAGGATACTAAGAACATACACACACATAATTATGTGTGTGGATGGATTATATTATCTGTGAATTTCATTTCAGGATAGTCAGGGAGTATTTGACATAAGAGGAGGACATTGGATATATTAGGATTATAAACCATTTCTCTTGCCCACCATAGCCTTTCGGAATCTTGATTCTGTTTTCAATATAACTGCCAACTCATATAGCATCTGCAAGTAAGTGAAAGTGTTAGTTGCTCAGTCATGTCTAACTGTTTGTGATCCCATGGACTGTAACCCAGCAGTCTCCTCTGTACATGGAATTCTCCAAGGAAGAATACTAGAGTGGGTAGACATTTCCTTCTCCAAGGGATCTTCCTGACCCAGAGATCAAACCCAGTTTTGCTGCATTGCAGGCAGACTACTGTTTGAACCACCAGAGATCCCTATATGGCATCTAGCTCTCTGCAAATTTAGTAAGATATCATTGCTATTTTCACCCAAACTATTGATAAAGATGCTTCCTACAGAGACAGTAACTAATATTAGATAATAGAATTCATTTCACTGCATTTTTCTATGGAATTTCCTGTCTACCTTTTAAATTACCTTTATATGACTAAGTACAAAAGATAGCTCTGGAAAATTATCATATAACAGGGCAAATTACTCATCCCAAAGAAACACCCTTTGCTGACTCATCTTCCCACTACTGAGAGGATATTTCCAGTAAATTTTCTATAAAATGAAATGGCCGTTTGAGTTATTCCTGATATCTCTTCCAGGAAAGAAAAAATAAACTTTCTAAAAAATAAAAAATCAGGTGGCAGATGTACAGTTTAGTTCAGTTCAGTCGCTCAGTCATGTCTGACTCTTTGCAAGCCCATGAATTGCAGCACGCCAGGCCTCCCTGTCCATCACCAACTCCCAAAGTTCACCCAAACTCATGGCCATCGAGTCAGTGAATTGCAGCATGCCAGGCCTCCCTGTCCATCACCAACTCCCAAAGTTCATCCAAACTCATGGCCATTGAGTCAGTGATGCCATCCAGCCATCGCATCCTTTGTCATCCCCTTCTCCTCCTACCCCCAATCCCTGCCAGCATCAGAGTCTTTTCCAATGAGTCAACTTTTCATATGAGGTTAGGGTTAGTGTACAAGGAGCAAGCAAAACAAAGGAATATACAATTGTAAGGGGAACAAATACATCTATCTGGATAGCATGAGTGTTTGACAGATTTTTTTGTTTTCAAAAAATCTCAATGACTCTATACTTAACAAAACATCATTGAATGTTCTATATCATTAAGAAGCTCAAAACAATTCTTAGAAAGCTGCATCCTTTGAGCATCTTGGATAAGGAGTGTTTAAGAATTAAATATATTCAAATAGAAATATACCCATACTATTACACATTTTAAAATATAATTTCAAATGGTAAATGTACTTCCTTTATTACAAAATTATTTTATATAAAACCAAGTCACCAATAAGACTATTTAATTCATACTGTTTTCCCAAAACTTCTTAAGTATTTAAGGCAAAGTTTAAATTCTTAGTGTTAAGAATACAATTTCTATTATAGGATACATTAACAAAAACTGTATTAGATTACAAAGTATGTGTGTGTGTGTGCACCTTAGCTTGGGGTAAAAGTGAGAGAACTACTTAAATTCTACTTTAAAACATCTAAAATAATTTCAACCTAAAGATAGTCTATACCTAAATATGACCCTGATATATTTTTTTTGTATTTTAACTTTTTAAAATTTATTTTTAATTGGAAGAAATTGTTTTACATGTTGTGTTGGTTTCTATAGTATAACAACATGAATCAGACATATACCATCTCTTGAATGTTATTTGTAAGTGATTTCACAATATTTTGCTATTTATATTGAATATGTTATTTAAAGATTTATTCCTTTGTTGCTCATCTCTAGAAATACAGTCTGTTTTCACATAGCTTCTCTCATTTTAAACATTAATTCTGATACTTTATTTATATATTATTTAACAATTTTAGCATATGTAAGGAAATATATCACTGTAACTAAGTTTTTTCTCCTTTTACAATATATATTTTTTTGTTTCTTTGCCTTTCTGTGAGGACTAGGAATTCTGAAACAATAGGTAATTCATATATAATTTATAATTTATATACAATTTACATACGATTATGTCTTTCCAGGTGGCACTAATGGTTAAGAAGCTGCCTGCCAATGCAGAAGACATAAGGGACATGAATTCCATCCCTGGGTCAGGAAAATCCTCTGCAGAAGGAAATGACAACCTACTCCAGTATTCTTGCCTGGAGAATTTGATGGACTGAGGAGCCTCGCAGGTTACAGTCCATGGGGGCATGAAGAGTTGCCCTTAATCAAAATGACTTAGAATGCACAACACATATACATTATTTGGGTATTTACATAATAAGCAGAGACTTGGATTCCTGTGATGTTGAATGGTTTGCCTTGGAAAAAAATGGAGATCATTTGAGTTCCTTGGACTGCAAAGAGATCCAACAATCCATCCTAAAGGAGATCAGTCCTGGGTGTTCACTGGAAGGACTGATCTTGAAGCTGAAACTCCAATACTTTGGCCACCTAATGCGGAGAGCTGACTCATTGGAAAAGACTGATGCTAGGAAACATTGAGGGCAGGAGAAGGGGACAACAGAGGATGAGATGGTTGGATGGCATCACCGACTCAATGGACATGGGTTTGGGTGGACTCCAGGAGTTGGTGATGGACAGGGAGGCTGGGGGTGCTGCACTTCAGGGGGTTGCAAAGAGTCAGACACGACTGAGGAACTGAACTGAACTGAACTGAACTGTCTTTTTTGAGGTTGCACCCAAATACTGCATTTTGTATTCTTTTGATGATTAGGGCAACTCTATTTCTTCTAAGGGATTCTTGTCCACACTAGTAGATATGATAGTCATCTGAATTAAATTTGTCCATTTCAGTCCACTTTAGTTCACTGATTTCCTAAAATGTTGATGTTCACTCTTACCATCTCCTGTTTGATCACTTCCAATTTACCTTTATTCATGGATCTAACATTCCAGGTTCCTATGCAATATTGTTCTTCACAGCATTGGACTTACTTTCACCACCAGGCACATTCACAATTGGATGTCTTCCACTTTGACTCAGCTTCTTCATTTCTTCTGTAGCTATTTCTCCACTCTTCTCTTGTAGCATATTGGACACCTACTGACTTGGGGAGTTTCATCTTTCAGTTCAGTTCAGTTCAGTCGCTCAGTCGTGTCCGACTCTTTGTGACCCCATGAATTGCAGCATGCCAGGCCTCCCTGTTCATCACCATCTCTCGGAGTTCACTCAGACCCATGTCCATCGAGTCCATGATGCCATCCAGCCATCTCATCTTCGGTCATCCCCTTCTCCTCCTGCCCCCAATCCCTCCCAGCATCAGAGTCTTTTCCAGTGAGTCAACTCTTCGCATGAGGTGGCCAAAGTACTGGAGTTTCAGCTTTAGCATCATTCCTTCCAAAGAAATCCCAGGGTTGATTCTCAAGGTAAGAATGCTGGAGTGGTATGCCATTCCCTTCTCCAGTGAACCACATTTTGTCAGAACTCTCCAACATAACCTATCCATCTTGGGTGGCCCTGTGCAGTATGGCTCATAGCTTCATTATGTTACACAAAGCTGTGATCATTTTGGTTAGTTTCCTGTAGTTGTGGTTTTCATTCTATCTGTCCTGTGATGGGTTAGGGTAAGAGACTTATGCAAAATTCCTGATGGGAAGGAATGGCTGTGGGGAAAACTGGATCTTGCTCTGGTTGGTAAGGCCATGCTCAGTACATATTTAATCCAATTTTCTGCTGATGGGTAAGGTTTTATTCCCTTCCTGTAGTTTGGCCCAAAGCTACATTGACCCAGGGATTGAACCCAGGTCTCCCACATTGCAGGCAGACACTTTAACCTCTGAGCCACCAGGGAAGCCATGATAGGGTCAGTGGGTCCCTACTTAAAAAGGATTTATGCCAGCAGGCTGCACCTCCCAGGACTGCTGCTGTCAGTGACTCTGACACCAGGGCAGGTCCCCATTAACCCATGCCTCTGCCAGACACTCCCAAACACTCACCGACAAGTCTGGCTCAGCCTCTTGTGGAGTCACTTTCCTTTCTGCTGGCTCCTGGTGCACACAAGGTTTTGTTTGGCCCCTCCAAGTCTCTGCTTCCCCTGTCCTGTGGACATTCTGTAATCAAACAAGGCTGAGTTTCAAAGTCAGATTCCTGGACGTTCTCAGTCCCTTTGATGTATCCCCAGCTTGGTAAGCCTATTATGGGGCCTAAAACTTTGGCAAAAGTGTAAGAACTTCTCTAGTAGATATGTTCTCCAGTTTGCAGATCACCACCCGGTAGCACTATAGCGGGGCTAATGGCAGCCTCCTCCAAGAGGACGTATGCCACACACCACGCCTCCCAAGACTGCTGCTGCCAGAGTCCCTGTCCCCGTCGCAGGCCACTTCTGACCCATGTCTCCACAAGAGACCCTCAAACAGTCAAAGGCAGATCTGTCTCATTCTCTTCTGGGGGTCATTGCTCCTTTTCCTGGTCCTGGAGCACATAAGGTTTTGTTTGTGCCCTCACAGAGTGTCTGGCAGGTATGAGGTTTGATTTTAAACCTGATTGCTCCCTTCCTGCCCTCTTGTTGTGGCTTCTCATTTGCCCTTGGGCTTGGGGTGTCTTTTTGGTGAGTTCCAACATTCTTCTTTTGACAGTTGTTCAGCAGTTGGTTGTGATTTTGGTGTTCTCATAGAAGATGAGCACATGTCCTTCTACTCTGCCATCTTGATAATAACTGTTAAAGTGCTGTGCTCAATATGACAGCAAATTTGGAATACTCAGCAGTGGCTACAGGATTGGAAAAGGTCAGTTTTCATTCCAATCCCAAAGAAGGGAAATGCAAAATAATGTTCAAACTACAGTACAATTGCACTCATTTCACATGCTAGCAAGGTAATGCTCAAAATCCTCCAAGCTAGGCTTCAACAGTGTGTGAACCTTGAACTTTGAGATAGACAAGCTGGATTTAGAAAAGGCAGAGGAACAAGAGATCAAATTCCAAACATCCACTGGATCAGAAAAGAAAGGCAATTCCAGACAAGCATCTACTTCTGTTTCATTGACCATGCTAAAGCTTTTGACCATGTGGATCACAACAAACTGGAAAATTCTTAAAGAAATGGAAATACCAGACCACCTTACCAGCCTCCTGAGAAACCTGTATACAGGTCAAGAAGCAACAGTTATAACCAGATGTGGTTCAAAATTGGGAAAGGAATTTTTCAAGGCTGCATATTGTCACCCTGCTTATATAACTTATATGCAGAATACATCATGGGAAATGCCTGGCTGGATGAAGTTCAAGCTATAATTAAGATTCCCGGGAGAAATGTCAATAGCCTCAGATATACAGATGACACCACCCTTATGGCAGAGAGTGAAGAGGAACTAAAGAGTCTGTTGATGAAGGTGAAAGAAGACAGTGGAAAAGTTGGCTTAATGCTCAACATTCAATAAACTAAGATCATAACATCTTGTCCCATTACTTCATGGGAAACAGATGGGGGATAATGGAAAGAGTGACACACAATTTCTTGGGCTCCAAAATCACTGCAGATGGTTACTGCAGTCATGAAATTAAAAGGCACTTGCTCCTTGGAAGTAAAGCTAAGACAGACCCAGATGGGATATTAAAATGGAGAGACATCCCTTTGTTGATGCAGTCTGTATAGCTAAAGCTATGGTTTTTCCAGTAGTCATGTATGAATGTGAGAGTTGGACCACGATGAAGGCTGGGCATCAAAGGATTGATGCTTTTGAACTATGGTGTTGGCGAATACTCTTGAGAGTCCCTTGGACACCAGGAGATCAAACCAGTCAATCCTAAAGGAAATCAGTCCTGAATATTCATTGGAAGGACTGGTGCGGAAGCTAAAGCGCCAATACTTTGGCCTCCTGATGTGAAGTGCTAACACATTGCAAAATATCCTGATGCTGGGAAAGATTTAGAGCAGCAGGAGAAGGGGGTGACAGAGGATGAGATGATTGAATGGCATCATTGACTCAATGGACATGAGTTTTGGCAAACTCTGGGAGATAGTAAAGGACAGGGAAGCCTGGCGTGCTGCAGTCTATTGGGTCACAAAAAGCCAGACATGACTGAGTGATTGAACCATGACATCATAGTAAGCATCCTTTTCTCATTCCTGAATATTAAATGTAATGTTTCTAACATTTTACCATTATTTCATTAATTTCTGTTGCTTTTGGTAGGCTCTCCTAATTGTAGTAATAATGTTACCTTTTATTTTCTTAGTCATTAGTAGGCATTGAATTTTATTGTTAGCTTTTACAGAACAATTACTGATGGTGGCTCATTTAAATTTTCACGTTTAAATTGTTAATGATATCATTACTAAATCAATCAAGATATGTTAGATTAAGCTGCAATAACAAATAACATCCAAGACTCGGTATCTTAAAACAATATAAACCTATTCTTTTTCATACTAACTGCTCATCAGCAGATTGGCTGCAGTCCTAGCACACACTGACTTCAATCCAAGATCTATGTTGTTTGAGTGGCTTTTGTCTTAAACATCATTGGTTTTATGAAGGAAAGAAAAATAATCACAAGGAACCCCAATGGTCATTTTGAAGTTTCTGCCTGTCCGTGAACTTGTATTTCATTATTTAGGGCAAACCATATGACTAAGGATGGGACAAAGAGGAATCATTATCTTCCAAGTTGAGGAGATGAATAGACAGGAAAAACAATACTGTCTAACACACTCTATTAAGATGTTCTGTATTGCTGATCCAATCTTGCAGCCTTGTAATAATTTCATTTAATTAACAGTATATTTTAATAAATTTCTAGATACACTATATTAATATTTTATACTTAAAATTTTTTTTGTTTTATCTTTCTCTTTCAAAGATCAAGGTAAAACTAACCTAATAAAATGGACTGAAAATTTTCTGGTATCTGGAAAGTTTTCTATGAAATTACAAAGATGGTTTACTTGAAAAGATGCCAGTGCTAACTTTTATAAAAAATTTAATTTATTGTTTATCCTTTGCATGATTAAATGATTTTAATGTATTATAAGTTTTTCTTGGAGTCATTTAAAAAATTGCTAGTTATTTGCATACATTTTAAACTTTACTGTGACAAAGTGTTTTCTAGCATCCCCTTATTGCTTTTGTATTTTTTTCATTGTTTTATTGCCTTGTTGTTCAGTACCTAAGTCAAGTCTGACTCTTTGTGACTCCATGAACTGCAGCATACCAGGATTCCCTGTCCTTCACTATCTCCTACAATTTGCTCAAATTCCATTCATGTCCATTGAATCAGTAATGCTATCTGACCATCTCATCCTCTGCCACATACTTCTTCATTTGCCTTCAATTTTCCCAGGATAGAGTCTTTTCCAATGAGTCGGCTCTTCCCATCAGATGGCCAAAGCACTAGAGCTTAAGCTTTAATATTAGTCCCTCCAATGAATATTCAGGGTTGATTTCCTTTAGGATTGACTGGTTTGATCTCCTGGGTGTTCAAGGGACTCTCAATAGTCTTCTCCAGCACCATAGTTCAAAAGCATCAGTTCTTCGGGGCTCAGCTTTCTTTATGGTCCAACTCACATTCACACATGACTATTGGAAAAGCCATAGTTTTGAGTACACAGACCTTTGTTAGCAAAGTATTGTCTGTTTTTTACTACGTTGTCTAGGTTTGTCATGGGGTTACAAAGAGTTGGGCACAACTGAGCAACTAAAATTTACTTACTTACTTACTTACTTATTAGGTTTGTCATAGCTTTCCTTCCAAGGAGCAAGTGCCTTTTAATTTCACTGCTGCAGTCACCATCCTCAGTGATTTTGGAGCCCAAGAAATTAAGTGTCCTTGTTTCCACTTTTTCCCCTTCTATTTTCATGAAGTGGTAAGGACAAGATGCCATGATTTTAGCTTTTTTAATTTAATGGTATCCCACTCTTAATTCACATTTTGTTCATATTGAGAGAGTAAATTTCTAAGCAGGTTGATAAGAAGTCTGGGGGTCCCCAAGGAGAGAGGGTTCTGGAATTCTCAATGAGGAGAAAAGGACAATTTTTTTTTTTTCCTGGACATTCCTTAGGATTATATAACAATAAGTATCCTACTTGAGGACAGTTTCAGGGAAAAACCTTCTGGCTAATCCTGTTATCTTAAAATGTAAATTATGGGAGTGGATCTAGTAAGGTCTTTACAACCTCCAGACATTCTTTTGATTCACTGTAATAAGTAATTAAAGAGTATATAACTTCATTGCTAATACTAGCCAGGGGACACTCTTTCTGCCCCCTTCTGATGTCTATGTCAGAAGCTTTCTCTCTCTTTTTTATACTTTAATAAAACTCTATTACACAGAAGCTCTAAGCAATCAAGCCTCGTCTCTGGCCCCGGATTGAATTCTTCTCCTCCAGAGGCCAAGAATCCCGGCATCTTTCATAGTTCAACAACAACCTTTCAATATGTTCATTTTGCATCTTTGCTTGATTATTCTTGATAAAATTTTTTTAATGTACTAGAACTAAAAAAACTTAATGGTTCTGATTAATGATTTCTGCTTATTTTTGTCTTCTATTTTTATTAATGTCTGCTATTATAATCATTATCTCTATTCCAGTTTTCTTGGATTCATATTCAACTATGTGCTTGGCTTCATTGAGTTTTAGCCTTTATTGTCTTCTGACTTTTAAAGTTACATATTTGTTTTCAATTGGTTCAAAATTGGGACAGGAATATATCAAAGTTGTATATTGTCACCCTGCTTATTTAACTTGTATGCAGAGTATATCATGCCAAACGTTGGCTGAATGAATCTCAAGCTAGAATCAAGGTTGCTAGGAGAAACATAAACAACTTCAGATATGCAGATGATACCTCTAATGGCAGAAAACAAAGAGGAACTAAAGAGACTCTTGATGAAGGTAAAAGTGGAGAGTGAACAGCTGTCTTAAAACTCAACATTCAGAAAGCTAAGATCTTGACATCTGGTCCCATCACTTCATGGCAAACAGAAGGGAAGAAAGTGGTCACCTGTATCTGAAGAAAAGCAAAATTTACTTGCAGATGATGAAAAGAAATGCAAAAAAGCAAAATGGCTGTCTGAGGAGGCCTTACAAATAGTTGTGAAAAGAAGAGAAGCAAAAAGCCAAGGAGAAAAGGAAAGATATAAGCATCTGAATGCAGAGTTCCAAAGAATAGCAAGAAGAGATAAGAAAGCCTTCTTCAGAATCAATGCAAAGAAATAGAGGAAACCCACAGAATGGGAAAGACCAGAGATCTCTTCAAGAAAATTAGAGAGGCCAAGGGAAGATTTCATGCAAAGATGGGCTTGATAAAGGACAGAAATGGTATGGACCTAACAGAAGAGAAGATATTGAGAAGAGGTGGCAAGAATACACAGAAGAACTGTACAAAAAAGATCTTCATGACCAAGATAATCACAATGGTGTGATCACTCATCTAGAGCCAGATATCCTGGAATGTGAAGTCAAGTGGGCCTTAGAAAGCATCACTACAAACAAAGCTAGTGGAGGTGATGGAATTCCAGTAGAGCTATTTCAATCCTGAAAAATGATGCTGTGAAAGTGCTGTCCTGAATATGCCAGCAGATTTGGAAAACTCAGCAGTGGCCACAGGACTGGAAAAGGTCAGTTTTCATCCCAGTCCCAAAGAAAGGCAATGCCAAAGAATGCTCAAACTACTGCACAATTGCATTCATTTTACACACTAGCAAAGTAATGCTCAAAATTCTCCAACCCAGGCTTCAGCAATATGTGAACCATGAATTTCCAGATGTTCAAGCTGGTTTTAGAAAAGGCAGAGGAACCAGAGATCAAATTNGAAAAAGTTGGCTTAAAGCTCAACATTCAAAAAACGAAGATCATGGCATCTGGTCCCACCACTTTATGGGAAATAGATGGGGAAACAGTGGAAACAGTGTTAAACTTTATCTTTTTTGGCTCCAAAATCACTGCAGATGGTGACTGCAGCCATGAAATTAGAAGATGCTTACTCCTTGGAAGATAAGTTATGACCAACCTAGATAGCGTATTCAAAAGCAGACATTACTTTGCCAACAAAGGTTCGCCTAGTCAAGGCTATGGTTTTTCCAGTGGTCATATATGGATGCGGGAGTTGGACTGTGAAGAAAGCTGAGCGTTGAAGAATTGATGCTTTTAAACTGTGGTGTTGGAGAAGACTCTTGAGAGTCCCTTGGACTGCAAGGAGATCCAACCAGTCCATTTTGAAGGAGATAGGCCCTGGGATTTCTTTGGAAGAAATGATGCTAAAGCTGAAACTCCAGTACTTTGGTCACCTCATGCGAAGAGTTGATTCATTGGAAAAGACTCTGATGGTGGGAGGGATTGGGGGCAGGAGGAGAAGGGGAGGACAGAGGATGAGATGGCTGGATGGCATCACCGACTCGATGGACCTGAGTTTGAGTGAACTCCGTTAGATGGTGATGGACAGGGAGGCCTGGCGTGCTGCGATTCATGGGGTCACAAAGAGTCAGACACAACTGAGCTACTGAACTGAACTGTACTGATATGATATTCATGACATCACTAAGAAAACTCTAAACAACCACGATCTCTTTTTAAATAGAAACAATGATAACTTAAGAACAGACCAAGATTTAAAAGTAATGCACAGAAATAAATACTCTTTGGATAATAACTGATTAGTAGATACAAGAAAAAAAAGTAATACATTTATCTTTTCCTCAGCCTTTCACCATGTTAACATGTAACCTTTGGTACAATGATCAGAACTAGGAAATTAATATTGGTACATTATCATTAGCTGAAGATCTTATTCAGATCTCACCAGATTCTCCAGTGATGTCCTTCTTTATTTCCAAGTTCTCTTTCAGACAACTACATTGGGTTTGGTCTTTATTTCCCCTTGTCTCTTGCAGTTCAATACATTATGGTTCTGAAGTCTTTCTTGGCTTTCACAATTTTGATAACTTTGAAGAGCATTGGTCAGCTATTTTGCTAAACATGCCTCAGTTTGTGTTTGTCTCATGCGTTCTCATCAGTCGAGGTTATAGCGTTCTCATTGTATCATATTTTCATGTTCACTATGTGCACGATAAGTTCCTTCAGTTGAACTCTTTGTGACCCCATGGACTGTGCCCACCAGGCTCCGCTGTCTCTGGGATTCTCCAAGCAAGAATACAAGAATACTGAAGTGAGTTGCTATGCCCTCCTCCAGGAGAACTTTCAGGCCCAGGGAATGAACTTGCATGTATTATGTCTCCTTCATTAGTAGGTGAGTTCTTCATTACTAGAACCACATGGGAAACCCCAAGTTCACTATGCTGCTGCTGCTGCTGCTAAGTCACTTCAGTCATGTCTGACTCTGTGCACCCCATAGACAGCCTCCTATGCCATAGACAGCTCCCCCGTCCCTGGGATTCTTTTAAGCAAGAACACTGGAGTGGGTTGCTATTGCCTTCTCCAATGCAGGAAAGTGACAAGTGAAAGTGAAGTTGCTCAGTCGTGTCTGACTCTTAGTGATCTCATGGACTGCAGCCTACCAGGCTCCTCCGTCCATGGGATTTTCCAGGCAAGAGTATTGGAGTAGGGTGCCACTGCCTTCTCCGTAAGTTCACTATATCAATGTCTTATTTTTGCTGATGTTGACCTAATTTATCTGGCTCTCCCCACTGCCAATTTTCTGCCAGCTATAGGAAAAGTCTGTATTTAACTGTAAAGTGTTTATAATCATTTCCATTGAACTTAGTGGATGTGTTGGAGGAGATTCTGGTTCTTCTCAAATGTTTTATCACTGGTTCTTCTCAAATGTTTTCTCACTCTTTCTAGCCTTGGAAATGGTGTTAGGGAACTCTATAACCATGCAGAATTGAGAAAAATACTAAAAATCCTTTGAAAAATGGCACCAATTATGAATGAACAATTCATATAAAAGTATTAAGTTGTCACAACTTCAAGCAAAATAAAAGAAGTGCAAATTAAACCTTCTGTGACATATCATTTATTGGCCTCCTATTGACAACAAAATTAAAAGCTTAATAATTCACTTTGCTGATGAGGCTCGGGGGAAATAGTGACTTTCAATCACTGACGGTGAAAAATTTAAGGTGTTACCATACTTGGGTCATGGTACATCAGAGAATAGAATACTTCACAGCCATAAAATAGACTGAGGCAAGTATTTGCAGAAATCATTATTAAGTATAAAGATAAGGATAATGAAATGAAAAAGGTATATAGTAGGCTACATATCATGTGAAGAAAAAGAAATAAAAACAAGCTAAAATGTATCTATCTGTATCTAAGCTTCCCTGGTGACTCAGCTGATAAAGAATCTGCCTGTTTCACAGGAGACCTGGGTTCAGTCCCTGGATTGGGAAGATCCCCTAGAGAAGGGAAAGGATACCCACTCTGGTATTCTGGCCTGGAGAACTTCATGGACTGTATAATCCATGGGGTTGCAAAGAGTTGTACTGAGCGACTTTCACTTTCACTATGATAGTATTAGAAGCTGAGCCTCAGGGAGATAATTAGATTTCATGCTTTCACAGAAAAAGAAGAAGGAGTTAGTTTTCTGTCTGCTTTGTGTGGTTATATCTGTGCTGCTGCTGCTGCTAAGTTGCTTCAGTCGTGTCCGACTCTGTGCGACCCCATAGACAGCAGCCCACCAGGCTCTCCCTTCCCTGGGATTCTCCAGGAAAGAACACTGGAGTGGGTTGCCATTTCCTTCTCCAGTGTATGAAAGTGAAAAGTGAAAGTGAAGTCGCTCAGTCGTGTCTGACTCTTCATGACCCCATGGACTGCAGCTGCCAGGCTCCTCCGTCCATGGGATTTTCCAGGCAAGAGTTCTGGAGTGGGGTGCCATCACCTTCTCCAGATATCTGTGCTAGAGAAATTAAATTGGAGGAAGTCTTATTCAGGTTTCAGAAATAGGAGAGAAGACCTCTAATTTCTGACCTGCCTGAACTATGTGCCTGCCTGCACACCAATTGTTATCAGCAAGTCAAATCACACTTCAGATAAGAAAGGGAGTGGGTCTTGGCATCTCTTAAGCCCCTGAAGGCCTGGCCAGATCCTCTGCCCCAGGGATCTAAGAAGTCTTATAACTCACAAGGTAAAACAAACATCATTGTAAAAGTTAAACCAGAGCTGCATTTTTGCATGCAAACTGATGATGATATCAGTGTGCAACCTGGGTTTATAAGCAGGAACCCCCAAATCTGCAATTTTAAGTCTCACCTGTGGGATCGATGCACTGTCCAGGATCCTTTCCCAATTGGAACTCCAAATTCTTGTCAGGACTTCCCAGAACTGTTTAAGTCTGGGTGTAAGTTTTCAGCCAAATTTGCTGATGTACATGCTGTTGCTTTTCTCTGTTATTTCTTTTAAAGACTGTATATTGAAGTTAAGTCAAATAATCCTCTACTAAGTATTGAAATTTTTATTGTGTGTGTGAGATGCATGGTTTCTATTCCTAACAAATCCTTCAAACCTAAAATGAAAGTAAAACTTTGGGCAAAACAATCTGCAAGTCAAGTAGAGAACAGTCAACAAACTCAACCATACTAGCATCTGGACCTCAACTTCCCAGCCTGCAGAACAGTAAGGAAATTCTGTGGTGTAGGCCTCCTCTGTGTGTGTGTGTGTGTGTGTGTGTGGGCGTGCGAGCAGTCAGTCATGTCCAACTCTGTGTGACCTCATAGACTCTAGCACAACAGGCTCCCCAGTTCATGCAATTTTTCAGGCAAGAAACCATTAGAGTGGTTTGCCACTTCCTACTACAAGGTGTCTTCCTAACCCAAGGATCCTGGTCTACTGTATTTTTTATAGCAGCCTGAGCTAAATAACACACCTACTAAAGAATTCATATATAGTTTCCTGTGTCTGCACTTTTCATAAACTTGAAATAATGTCTTAAACATATCAATTACTTAAAATTTATAAAATTGTATCTGAATAGCTTTTTTGAAACAATAAGCCATATAAAAACAACTATAATTTTAAATCAATGATTTCTTTTTAAATAATACTTATTTTGTATTCCCAAAGGCAGAATTGAATATTAAATCAAATATTATATTGAATATTGAATTAAATACAATATCTTCCATTATATAGGTAAAAAATAATGAGACCTCTTGACAGTTTATTGGCACTCAGGAAATTTTACAATCTATTCAGTCAAAAGATTTTGTATGTAAATGAAATTGATTCTTTGAAATCTTGATGTCTATTGGAGCCTGCACTTATAAAATGCTGATATATTCCTTTCTCCACAAAAAGAACTGTACTAGTATTCCAGAAATCAGCCATATGCTACTGGTCTGGATCTCCTGTGGCTTTTGAGACGTGAATTCTTGCCCAGTGTTTTAGCACTCTGCCTTTTCAGCACTGTGTCAAATCACCCTTTGAGAAATAGTGTGATAACTGTGACAGTCACCATATATCCTTCCAGTGTAGAAAGTGCAATGTTATTTTATTATCAAAAATCTTCTAATACTGAAGTGTAAAGTATTTTTTAACTTCTACTGGAGATTCCAACTACATTTAATATTGAGGCCAGAGTTTTGGGGTTTTTTAGTAGAATTAAAGAGGGGTGTGTGTGTGTTTCTTAGAGTAGATGCATTACACTTATAATAAACAGTAATTTCAAAACCTTAAGAATAGTAACATTAATAATATAATTGTTAAATATATATTAAAACATCAATGTTAGTTGTTAATATTTTGATAATATCAATATTAGTTATTAATACATATAAATATGGGCTTCCCAGGTGGTGTAATAGTAAAGAATCTGCCTGCCAATGCAGGAGATGCAGATTTAATTCCTGAGTCAAGATGATCCCCTGGAGTGGGAAATGGCAACACACTTCAGTAGCCTTGCCTGGAAAATTTCATAGACAAAGGAACCTGGTAGGCTATTGTCCATGGGGTTGCAAAGAGTTGGACAAACTTAGTGACTAAGCACACACACACATGTAGAATAACAGCATAAATTTTGTATTTTCTTAAGGATAAACACTTCCCATATTAAGGAAATGCAGCAAACAAACATTCATTTCATCATACCCAATAGCAGTGGGCTAAAAATATTTGTGAATATGTGTGATTGCTATTATATTGTGAAGGAACTTCATTCTATTAAGAAGGAATATCTCTTAAAGTATTTGTCTTTGACCATGCAGTAATTTATAGAATTTCTCTGACATCTAATAATCTATTTTTCATTTTGAAGTTTAGAGAGAAGTTCCCTATTTCACCATATGCATATGGCCAGGTAAATGATGTAGTCATGCAGGAGAAAAGAGCCCTGTTCTCTGAAATTAGCCATCATAAGAAAGAAAGAAGCATGAGGCTGAAAAAGGATAATAAGAGAAAAACCGGACTCTAATGCACAGGATCACAAGGTGCTTCCCTGCTAGGTAAAATCTTGGACATTTTTCCAGGCGTAGCCTGTATGCAATAGCTAACTAGTATTCAATATCGCTCTATTTAATAGCTAACTTAGAGGTACGAAGCCTAGACTGCTTATGCCAGAGGAAGATGAATCTGAAGGACACCTTAGCCTCAGTTTAGATTATGAATTACTAATTCAGGGGACCTCTGAAAGATAGAGGGTTCATATGGAGAGTTTTTTGGTGCACTGNGCCAGGCTCCTCCGTCCATGGGATTTTCCAGGCAAGAGTTCTGGAGTGGGGTGCCATCACCTTCTCCAGATATCTGTGCTAGAGAAATTAAATTGGAGGAAGTCTTATTCAGGTTTCAGAAATAGGAGAGAAGACCTCTAATTTCTGACCTGCCTGAACTATGTGCCTGCCTGCACACCAATTGTTATCAGCAAGTCAAATCACACTTCAGATAAGAAAGGGAGTGGGTCTTGGCATCTCTTAAGCCCCTGAAGGCCTGGCCAGATCCTCTGCCCCAGGGATCTAAGAAGTCTTATAACTCACAAGGTAAAACAAACATCATTGTAAAAGTTAAACCAGAGCTGCATTTTTGCATGCAAACTGATGATGATATCAGTGTGCAACCTGGGTTTATAAGCAGGAACCCCCAAATCTGCAATTTTAAGTCTCACCTGTGGGATCGATGCACTGTCCAGGATCCTTTCCCAATTGGAACTCCAAATTCTTGTCAGGACTTCCCAGAACTGTTTAAGTCTGGGTGTAAGTTTTCAGCCAAATTTGCTGATGTACATGCTGTTGCTTTTCTCTGTTATTTCTTTTAAAGACTGTATATTGAAGTTAAGTCAAATAATCCTCTACTAAGTATTGAAATTTTTATTGTGTGTGTGAGATGCATGGTTTCTATTCCTAACAAATCCTTCAAACCTAAAATGAAAGTAAAACTTTGGGCAAAACAATCTGCAAGTCAAGTAGAGAACAGTCAACAAACTCAACCATACTAGCATCTGGACCTCAACTTCCCAGCCTGCAGAACAGTAAGGAAATTCTGTGGTGTAGGCCTCCTCTGTGTGTGTGTGTGTGTGTGTGTGTGGGCGTGCGAGCAGTCAGTCATGTCCAACTCTGTGTGACCTCATAGACTCTAGCACAACAGGCTCCCCAGTTCATGCAATTTTTCAGGCAAGAAACCATTAGAGTGGTTTGCCACTTCCTACTACAAGGTGTCTTCCTAACCCAAGGATCCTGGTCTACTGTATTTTTTATAGCAGCCTGAGCTAAATAACACACCTACTAAAGAATTCATATATAGTTTCCTGTGTCTGCACTTTTCATAAACTTGAAATAATGTCTTAAACATATCAATTACTTAAAATTTATAAAATTGTATCTGAATAGCTTTTTTGAAACAATAAGCCATATAAAAACAACTATAATTTTAAATCAATGATTTCTTTTTAAATAATACTTATTTTGTATTCCCAAAGGCAGAATTGAATATTAAATCAAATATTATATTGAATATTGAATTAAATACAATATCTTCCATTATATAGGTAAAAAATAATGAGACCTCTTGACAGTTTATTGGCACTCAGGAAATTTTACAATCTATTCAGTCAAAAGATTTTGTATGTAAATGAAATTGATTCTTTGAAATCTTGATGTCTATTGGAGCCTGCACTTATAAAATGCTGATATATTCCTTTCTCCACAAAAAGAACTGTACTAGTATTCCAGAAATCAGCCATATGCTACTGGTCTGGATCTCCTGTGGCTTTTGAGACGTGAATTCTTGCCCAGTGTTTTAGCACTCTGCCTTTTCAGCACTGTGTCAAATCACCCTTTGAGAAATAGTGTGATAACTGTGACAGTCACCATATATCCTTCCAGTGTAGAAAGTGCAATGTTATTTTATTATCAAAAATCTTCTAATACTGAAGTGTAAAGTATTTTTTAACTTCTACTGGAGATTCCAACTACATTTAATATTGAGGCCAGAGTTTTGGGGTTTTTTAGTAGAATTAAAGAGGGGTGTGTGTGTGTTTCTTAGAGTAGATGCATTACACTTATAATAAACAGTAATTTCAAAACCTTAAGAATAGTAACATTAATAATATAATTGTTAAATATATATTAAAACATCAATGTTAGTTGTTAATATTTTGATAATATCAATATTAGTTATTAATACATATAAATATGGGCTTCCCAGGTGGTGTAATAGTAAAGAATCTGCCTGCCAATGCAGGAGATGCAGATTTAATTCCTGAGTCAAGATGATCCCCTGGAGTGGGAAATGGCAACACACTTCAGTAGCCTTGCCTGGAAAATTTCATAGACAAAGGAACCTGGTAGGCTATTGTCCATGGGGTTGCAAAGAGTTGGACAAACTTAGTGACTAAGCACACACACACATGTAGAATAACAGCATAAATTTTGTATTTTCTTAAGGATAAACACTTCCCATATTAAGGAAATGCAGCAAACAAACATTCATTTCATCATACCCAATAGCAGTGGGCTAAAAATATTTGTGAATATGTGTGATTGCTATTATATTGTGAAGGAACTTCATTCTATTAAGAAGGAATATCTCTTAAAGTATTTGTCTTTGACCATGCAGTAATTTATAGAATTTCTCTGACATCTAATAATCTATTTTTCATTTTGAAGTTTAGAGAGAAGTTCCCTATTTCACCATATGCATATGGCCAGGTAAATGATGTAGTCATGCAGGAGAAAAGAGCCCTGTTCTCTGAAATTAGCCATCATAAGAAAGAAAGAAGCATGAGGCTGAAAAAGGATAATAAGAGAAAAACCGGACTCTAATGCACAGGATCACAAGGTGCTTCCCTGCTAGGTAAAATCTTGGACATTTTTCCAGGCGTAGCCTGTATGCAATAGCTAACTAGTATTCAATATCGCTCTATTTAATAGCTAACTTAGAGGTACGAAGCCTAGACTGCTTATGCCAGAGGAAGATGAATCTGAAGGACACCTTAGCCTCAGTTTAGATTATGAATTACTAATTCAGGGGACCTCTGAAAGATAGAGGGTTCATATGGAGAGTTTTTTGGTGCACTGGGATGACCCAGAGAGATGGTATGGGGAGGGAGGTGGGAAGGTGGTTCAGAATTGGAAACTCATGTACACCCATGGCAGATTCATGTTGATGTATGGCAAAACCAATACAGTATTGTAAAGTAAAATAAAGTAAAATAATAAAAATAATAAAGAAAGAAAGAAAGAAAAATAAATAAATAGAATATTCTGCTCTACTGCAGACACAGGGCAATGTGAGCTGAAAATTAGCTCCAGAATTTCTTATCTTATGTCCTTTTTTTTTTTTTTACAAAGGAATGCTAGTCCAACGTCATGAAAGAAAAAAAGAGAAGTCTCTGAGTCATGTCTGACTCTTTGTGACCCCAAGGACTGTAGCTTACCAAGCTTCTCTATCCATGGGATTTTCCAGGCAAGAGTACTGGAGTGTGTTACCATTTCCTTTTCCAGGGGATCTTCCTGACATGGGGATTGAATCTGAGTTTCCCACATTGCAGGCAGATGCTTTACCATCTGAGCCACCAGGGAAGCCCAGGGTCATAAGGATATCTTTTTGTATTTATTTTCTGTGGAAGTCTTATTGTTTCACCTATCACATTTAGATCTCTGACTCATTTTACACTAATGAGGGAAGAGTAAGTAGATGCTTCATTTTTATTTATATGGATTTCCTCTTTGACTTGTGCCATTTATTGTTGACTTTGCCAACAAAGGTCCACCTAATCAAAGCTATGGTTTTCCCAGTAGTCATGTATGGATGTGAGAGTTGGACTGTAAAGAAATCTGAGGGCCAAAAAATAGATACTTTTGAACTGTGATGTTGGAGGAGAGTCTTGAGAGTCCCTTGGACTGCAAGGAGATCCAACCAGTCAATCCTAAAGGAAATCAGTCCTGAGTATTCACTGGGAGGACTGATGCTGAAGCTGAAACTTCAATACTTTGGCCACCTGATTCGAAGAAATGACTCACTAGAAAAGACCCTGATGCTGGGAAAGATTGAAGGTGGGAGAAGAAAGGGATGACAGAAGATGAGATGATTGGATGGCATCACTGACTCTGTGGACATGAGTTTGAGTAAGCTCTGGGAGTTGGTGATGGACAGGGAAGACTGGAGTACTTCAGTCCATGGGGTCATAAAGAGTCAGACACGACAGTGACTGAACTGATTTACTGAAGAGATCATTATATCTTCACTGCACTGTACTGTTGTATTTATGCTTATTAATACTAATACTATTATTTATGCTATTATCACTTTTTTCTAAGTGAGCAATGGGCAAGAAAGTGAAGAACACAACCAGTGAAGAAAAGTAAAACCACCCCAAGTTCTTGCCACAATGAAATCAATATTTTCCTACCTTGACTGATTTCTGGGATATTTTATTATCTCAAATGCAGAAACATGTTTGTTAAACAAATAAGTGTCAATGAGTGTACCATAGATACTAGGAACTTTCTGAATAAAATGAAGAGAAATAGTGTCTCTGACAACTTGTTTCTGCCACAAAATGGGACCATGTCTTAAAATGGTGTACATCAGAAGTGTGTGTGTGCTCACATGTTTCAGATAACACCAGGAATAAGCATTTCAAGAAAGCCTAGGGAGGTACTTTTGTGATTAAAGTGTTATTTCATAGTAAATGTTTTCCTGAGGTGGAGGCATTGCCCTAGATGACAAGAAAGTATGGGAATGTATATCTTATGATGAATTGTCCTTAATGGGTAAGGAAAAGTTAATAGTCTGTCAATTTCAGCACAAACAGAAACAAGCAGAAAAGTAAAACCTAGTTAATACATCATTCTGTAACATAACCATGCTATAGAAAAACTATATGGAATCTTTAATACAGAACTTCATGGAGATTATAAAACTATGTCTTAAAAATGCTTAAACATATATTGAGAACCAAAATTCACTGTTCATATTTTATTCACCAATAAAATTTTAATAATGGCAAGATTTTTCACAAAGCCCTATCATTTCAATTCTTTGTGTTCTCATGCCAGCTGTATATTGATGAGACTCTATTCCCAGAGAAGCTAAGGAACCATCTATTCTGGATTCCTCAGGAGTTGCTAATTTTCATCCCTGGCTCCCATTGTTCCTGTTTCACACACTATAGCAAACTTCTTCTGGCATCTCTTAGTGCTTGGAAACTTTTCATGTTATGCACTGAAGTAATTTTTCAAAATTCACAACCAAATCAACTCTTTCATCTTTTGCTTTTTCTATTTTTTATCCTCTATACTCTTCACCAAATGTGGGGTTCCTGGTTGATGTGTTAACCCCAAGGACCACATTAGCTGTTCGTGTGACACTGCAGCATCTTTCTCTCTGAGAATCTGACACTATGTGCAGGATCTTTGGCTGCACAGGCATCATTCTCTACTGTAATCATCAGAGGTCATTTTTATTTTCTTTCAGAAACAGTTTCCTCTTCTTGGATTCATCATAAGCTGAAAGTGTATTTCCTGTCATACAACTCAACAGTACTTTCTGTTTAACACTTTATTTGTTATGAGACTCGGATATATATTTGATGTTAATTAATGTTTATTTTCCAGTAGAAAGATTCCTAAATATACAAGTTGCACACATCATTTGTTTTTGTAGTTCCAAGTCCAGCATCTCAATAATACTAATAGCAGCAACAATAATTTTTTAAAAATATGTTCTTAGTAATATCTCCAAGTCCAATGAGATATAGTATTTCTGAAGTTTTATGTTATTAAACCAATGCTCAGGGGCAGTAATGATTATGTTGTAAGCTCACTTCAATGCTCTATTTTTTTAATTGTCATCTTCTCTGAAGAAGCCTAAGCACTAAAGTGGAAATGATCAGATAGCTGAGGGTGTGCTGAAGAAAAGTAGCTCAGGCTGTTGGCATTGTGTCTGCTCAGTGGGCTTGTAAAGCACACACTCAGGTAATAATGCTAGCAGTAAAGGAAATGAAAGTGTCAGAAAGAATATGAAGGCAAGAGCATGTCAACTGATGTGTAATACTAATGGGAACAATTAAAGGAGAAAAGATCAGTTCAAATGAGAATAAACCTAAGTATTTCAAATAAAAATCCAATTAAAGAAGTGCTTACTAGAGAGATAATGCATTCAGGAGAAAGATAACCATACTTCCTGTTCATTCTGGAAAAAAAGATGCTAATTGCTAATGCTTACAGCTTGGAGCCAGTGATTGAACAGACTCCCTGAATAAGCATACAGAGAGAAAAATAAAGTGCTCCATTATATTAAGAAAGTTACCAAAGCAAGATTTACCTTTTAAAGTACCTGCAACCATGGTTTGCCTTCTAGACAATAGTTGAAATTAGCACAGAGGTAGGGGAAGAACATAAAATCATTCTTTGCATATTGGGACACTCAAAATTAGGTCCAAAAGCCCGATAGCTTTTCTTTCTTTCTGCCTGCCTGCCTGACTCTCTGCCTGTCTGCCTTTCTTCCTTCATTCTCTTCTGTCATTCTGTTTTTTTTTTTTCTTTTTCAGAATGATAAAAAGATGTGTATAAGAGANTTTTTTTTTTTCTTTTTCAGAATGATAAAATATACTTGATGTCTATCTGTAATTACAACTTGAGAATTCAGATTTGACTTCAGTTCAAATTGTCTAAAAACATGTATCTAGATCTTTCTATATCTACACATCTTTGGGGCCAAAATTAAAGATAACTTGAATGGGAATGAGGGAGATGAAAGAGAAAGGAAAGTTGTTTAGACTGAGATTACCTGAGAAACTGTGATTAAGTATCTCTATTGACGTGTAGAAATTTCTCTTCCTAGGAAGGGAAAAGAGCCAAGAGAAAGGGGAATTTTCTAGGCAATAATTTGGTTCAAAAATAACAAATAACTTAAAAGAATGTTTTCTGGGAATAAAAAGCCTGCCAATGAAAGTGTATGTGTTATTTAGTGAGACAGAAACAGGCAACATCCTAGAGGTGATCACAGTTGCCAGAAACCAGGCTTTCACGTATTTGTTCCCAGAAGTAGACATTTTCTACTTGTGTCACTTTGTACAGCCCTCACCCCATCTGAAAGTAGAGCATTTCTAGGAAAACTTTTATAAACCAAAATGGTATAAAGCAAAGCAAAGCAGAAATTATCTTAGGAGAATTGTTGGTCCATGTCCATAGGGTTGCAAAGAGTTGGGCATGACTGAGCAACTGAACCAAACTGAACTGTTGGTAACAGATAAACAAAATGGAGAGAAAGCTCAGGTGCTTGCTGGGGTCCAGCCCCAGTGGACCCAGGGTAATTCGAAGTGGGGACAGCATGGCAAGAGAGAGATATAGATTTAGAGAGAGATAAGGAAAGAGTTTGCAGTTAAGAGAATAGAGGAGAGAAAGATACTAAATAACTTGGTTTACATGGAAAACCAATAAAACCTCGAGACAAGAGGTTTGCACCACCTACGTAGGCCACTGGTGCCCACTTGAATAGTGGAGGGTGCCCTGCCTTGGGCTCCCTCTTGCGTGGGTCTTAGAAGCCAGAGCAAGTAAGCAGACATTGTGAGCCTCCATGCCCCAGATGGGAATTCAGCCAGAAAAGAAGAGAAGGAGAAAAGACCACACGAGGGAAATCAGTCTTTCCAGTGACTGGCCCCTCCTTTATTGTACAGAAAAGCCTTTTATACTTTTGGTTGTACATAGAGATCAATGGATAATACAATATTATGCAGCATCAGCAGCTCTGACTCTTATCGAGACCAGGCTTTCTCTCTGCATACCTAGCTGTATACACAAGTCTTAGGTGATTTACATCATCTTCTGTCCAAAAGGCCTATTAGCATTTTACGGCCCTTTTCTGATAAGGGTCTGTCAACCAGAAAGCTTATTTGTCTTAAAAGTGTTGTTCTTCCCAAAGTATGGTGCCACTCTCAGAAAGCACTAAATAAAGTTACATTCTTACATAGCAAGGACACAACAATTTATAGCAAAGAAAGAGGAGTACAGTGATTTATAACAGAGAAAATTAATTAACTCAAAGTCTAGTATTGATAACATCAAAACTAGTATATTCCTTTTTCTATATCCCAATTACATTGATTAATATCCTTCAGGTGCCTAGAAGATAAAGAATATGGAGGCCTGGCAGCAGTCATTGACTCAACAGTGAAACCCATCACCAATATGATTTTTAGCTTTTTAGAAAAGGCTCTATATCTTTAAGATGTTTTAAGCTGCATGCCTCTCATGGTTGAGGGGCTGTAAACAATCACAAGTTGTAAAAGTCTCTAACTGTCAGGCAAGTTAGAGAGCTATCAGAGGGGCTTAAGTCGAGACATTCTTTTTACGCCCAGAAGACTGTTAACTGGAGCTCCAAGTTAACTCTTTCCAGAGAAAGGTGGTCGAGGATAGCTCCCTGTTATGTTAGAAGAGTGGAAAGCACAGTACAATAAAGCAGGCAGACTTTGGTTTTGGGGGTAGATGCTTGAGAAAATTCAGTGAGGCTCCCTTAAGGCCCGACTCGCCTTTGCCTGTCGGACCCCTTAACCCCATGACCTTTGCTATGGGTGGGACTCCTCGTGCTGGCTCCCAGCATGTGCTCACACACACAGAGTTTGAGGCCAAGATGGCTGGATGTTGAGATGCTGAATATAGTCCTTAGGAAAGGTACTTGGGGTTGCCACTATCACAGCCGGGAATGTGCTGCCTCTGTAGCAGCTCAGCTGGCCACAAAACAAATGCTGTAGTTTTGTTTTCCACCATTTTTTTTTTTTTAATAAAAAATCCTCTTTGGAATTCTTTCAGTTGGAAAAACAGGAACTAACACAGGATTTTCATAAAAGTGCAATGGTGTAAAGAAACTTTTGAAAAGTGGAAGATAACTGTATTTAGAATACCAGGTGGCTTGCTATTAGAGGTCATAGCAAATGACAAGGTGGAGAGGAGGGGACAGGGAGAAATTCAACAATCTTGTTTTGAAACGAAGCAAGATCCTATGGGGCCTTCCCAGTACAGATACTTTCATGTCTTCCGCATGCCTCTTCTCCATAGAAAAGCATTAGTCAAAGAATGAGTTTAATCAGAGAACTGAGAAAATGCAGGAACAATTGGTAATAGTCAAACAAAACAAAATAATAATAGTGTAATCACTAAACAAAGTCAGAGATCTTTAGTTCCTCCTCGAGAAAATATTATGAGCTCGTATCCTGTGAGTTGTCTTCACAATATTAAAATCTCTACCAGATGGAAGAAGCTAACTATATGATAATCAGACTGTAGCTCTGACATTTGTTGTGGTTCATTTGCTAAATCATGTCCAACTCATTGCGACTTCATGAACTGAAGCACACCAGGCTTCCCTGTCCTTCACTATCTCCTGCAGTTTGTTCAAATTCAGGTCCATTGAGTTAGTGACGCCATCCAACCATCTCATCCTCTGTCTCCCCCTTCTCCTCCTGCCTTCAGTCTTTCCCAGCATCAGGATATTTTCCAATGGGTCAGCTTTTCACATCAGGTGGCCAAAGTATTGGAGCTTCAGCTTCAGTACCAATACTTCCAATGAATATTCAGGACTGATTTCCTTTAGGATTGACTGATTTGATTTCTTTGCTCTCCAAGGGACTTTCAAGAGTCTTCTCCAACACCATAATTAGAAAACATCAATTCTTTGTCACTCAGCCTTCTTTATGGTCCAGCTCTTACATCTCTATCTGACTACTTGAAAAACCATAGCTTTTACTATATTGTCCTTTGTCAGTAAAGTGATGTCTCTGCTTTTTAACACACTGCCTAGGTTTGTCATAGCCTTTCTTCCAAGGAGCAAGTATCTTTTAATTTCATTGCTTCTAATTTTAAATTCTGAGAATTGACTCTAGGAGAGTGACTACACCATCATGTTTATACAGATCATTAATACCTTTTTTCTATTTAAGACCCTGACATGAACCACCATAGTTCTGAGAACTGGCTCCAAAACCAGTGTTGGAACTGAAGATTAACTGTACTTAAGACAAACAAGATGGTGTTGATCAGCCCCACAATGACCAATTTCAAGATGACTATCGTAGATGACTTTGCTGTTTCTGGATGGAGTCCCTTCCCTCTGCTTGCAGACTCCTGAAACGCCTCTTTAAAGCTCTTTCTTCTTGATTAGCACTGTGAAAACTGGACTTTGAACATGAATCCACTCTCTCTTTCAATTGCTGGCCTCTGGAATAAAGCAGCTTTCCCCCTCTACCAACAGCTGCCTCTTCAGCATCAGTTTTCAAGCAGCGAGGAGCCATACTTGAGTTTTCAGTAATGCATGTCCTCTGCTAGCTCAGTAACCAGCTCCATGAGGTCTGGATAGAATACTTACAACTGGCCAAACTGGGATTCTATAGCTATACACCCAAAACTATTTTAAAATTGTGAGGAAAAAATACATAAGGAGAAAAGCAATACAACGAATGAGTGAAATCTACTGTTCATGCTTGCACTTTACTTGTAAAATGGATGACTTAAGGATGAAGCTACACCTGCATTTGTAGAGTCACTTGCTCTCCTCCCAAGACACATGCAAGAGTCTTATTTCATGTAAGAATGTTGGTCCCAGGATTGTTATTCCAGAAAGTCACTGAAATCTAGAAAGGACATTTTATGCTAATCCTTCTTTGTTACAAATGAGGACATTTCAGCTTCATATAGTATACTTCATTCATAGGAACCTACACAGCTTGTTAATGGCCAAACCTATAATAGAATACTGAATTTTTGCAAATATGTTGCCTTTTTCATACCTTAGCTTTTAAAATGTATACAAATGATTTTCAACTCTTTGTTGTTATTGTTTATCCATACCAGACCACCTAACCTGCCTCTTGAGAAATCTGTATGCAGGTCAGGAAGCAACAGTTAGAACTGGACATGGAACAAAAGACTGGTTCCAAATAGGAAAAGGAGTACGTCAAGGCTGTATATTGTCGCCCTGCTTATTTAACTTCTATGCAGAGTACATCATGAGAAACTCTGGACTGGAAGAAACACAAGCTGGAATCAAGATTGCTGGGAGAAATATCAGTCACCTCAGATATGTAGATGACACCACCCTTATGGCAGAAAGTGAAGAGGAGCTAAAAAGCCTCCTGATGAAAGTGAAAGAGGAGAGTGAAAAAGTTGGCTTAAAACTCAACATTCAGAAAACGAAGATCATGGCATCTGGTCCCATTACTTCATGGGAAACAGATGGGGAAACAGTGGAAACAGTGTCAGATTTTGTTTTGGGGGGCTCCAAAATCACTTCAGAGGTGACNTTTCTTTGGAAGGAATGATGCTAAAGCTGAAACTCCAGTACTTTGGCCACCTCATGCGAAGAGTTGACTCATTGGAAAAGACTCTGATGCTGGGAGGGATTGGGGGCAAGATGAAAAAGGGGACCACAGAGGATGAGATGGCTGGATGGCGTCACTGACTCAATGAATGTGAGTCTGAGTGAACTCCAGGAGTTGGTGATGAACAGGGAGGCCTGGTGTGCTGTGATTCATGGGGTCGCAAAGAGCTGGACACAACTGAGCAACTGAACTGAAATGAACTGAATATTTTGTTGAAGATTTTTGCACCTATGTTCACTGGGGACTTTTGTTGTTCTTTTTCAGTTGCTAAGTCATGTCTGCATCTTAGCGACTCCATGGACTACAACACGCCAGGCTCCCTGCCCTTTATTTCCTAGATTTCACTCAAGCTCATGTCCATTGAGTTGGTGATGCTATTTTCTTCTGGTGCCCTGTTATGTTTTGTTTGAGGTTAATGCTCTCATCATAAAGTGAGTTTGGAAGTGCTTCCTTTTCTTCTACTTTTCGGAAGACTTTAAGTGGAGTTAATTCTTTAAATGTGTGGTATAATTCACCAGTGAAGGCATCTGGTCCCAGGCTTTCTTTTGAAAAATTGTTTGACTACTGATTCAATGCTCTTCTTTGTTATGGATCTGTTTGGATTTCTTATTTCTTCAGGATTTAATGTTGGCAGGTTGTCTGTAGGAATGCATTGATTTCTTCTAACACATGAAATTATTGGTATATAAATAAATTAGGAGTTTCTTACAAACCTCTGTTTCTGTTACACAAGCTGTAATCTCTCTTTTTATGTTCTGATTTTGTTTGAATATTTTTTTCTTTTTTCCAAGTCTAGCTAATGATTTGTAGATGTTATTTTATTGGAATGTAGCTGCTTTACAATGTTGTGTCAGTTTCTATTGAATAAGCAAAGTGAATTAGCCATACGTGTATATATATAGGTCCTCATATTTGGATTTTCTTCACATTTAGGTCATCACAGAACATTGAGTATAGCACCCTGTGCTATACAGTAGGTTCTTATTAGTATCTATTTTATATATAGTAGTATATTATGTCAACATCTCTAATTTCATATATAGGATTGTATCAAGTATAAGCTTTATCTGAAATCAACTTTAACAGCAACAAAAGATTAAACACAGTTAAACTATTGGGTTGATTGAAGTTTGTTAGATATATTTCAAAGTTAAATCACACCATTTTACTATAAGAGCACAAAACACACAGCAAATACTGAAAATTTTAAAAAATATTGAGGTGCTCCTATGTTGGGTGCATATATATTTATAATTGTTATATCTTCTTCTTGGATTCGTTGTGGGGTGGGAGGTGGGAAGG
Organism: Neotragus pygmaeus; assembly: GCA_006410875.1. Lineage (NCBI taxonomy): Eukaryota > Metazoa > Chordata > Mammalia > Artiodactyla > Bovidae > Neotragus > Neotragus pygmaeus. Next base: position 1,163,870 of record SJYV01020007.1, read on the forward strand.
GGATTCAGGATTGGGAGCTCGTGTACACCTGTGGTAGATTCATGTCGATGTATGGCAAAGCCAATAGAGTATTGTAAAGTAAAATAAAGTAAAAAATAAATAAATAAATAAATAAAAGAAGAAATTCAGGAGAACAAATTTCCTTAAGATAACATGCAAGTAAGATGTTTCATAACTAACTCTTCCTGTGTGTTCTAGCTTATACAGATGTCAGTTATCTAATCACTGCTTTATTAGGTGGCAGGGATTAGATGCCTTCTAATGACAGCTGTGCATTTTGCGCTTCACTGGCATTCTAGGACTCATCACTGTGGTCTGGATAAGAAAAATCTTCACTTTGTGTTTCAATGATAGAAGGAAATTGCATACTAAATGTTTAACAGAAGAACTCTCTTTGAGTTTAACATCAAAACTACAAGTGGTTAGTGAAGTGTGAGGCTGAAGCTCTTATTCACTGAACTCATCTTCATGCCAGAAAAGGGAAAAAAAGCCAAGATAACAAGCCTGCATGGATTTTCCAGTGATATGAATCAATTAAAATTCAGGAGGAGAGAAAACAAAAGTCCAATGCAATTTATTAATTTGTTTACAGCTGTTTGAATATGTAATATGAAAGAGGAGTTTGGGGAATCGCTGTAGATTGGGGGATATATTGATTTTGACGATAGTGCTCAAAGAGATAGACAAGTGGTTTTGATGTATAAACTGCTACAGTGTAACTTGTTTAGTCTATTGATTCATGTGCTTTGATGGAGTTGTATATGCCTGCTGTTCTGGGACTAAATGAAAAATGAGATGCCATTTCAATGTGTGGAATAAGGAGTATATTTAGATGTGAAAAGCTGCTGGTTCCTTCTGTTATTTTACTGTTGTTTATTGCTCATTCGGCAAAAGATTTTGCAGTAGCAACCACTACATCTGTTTTTTTAAAGGAGTGAAAATAATACACCAATGATAATAATAATTTAAATATGCTCAATTAGAAGAAACAATGCTGCTAGACTTCATAAAGGAAGTAGGAATTTTTGTATATAATGACAGAATCTTAAAGCAACAGTTCAGTGATCACAGAGGGAAAACAACCATGATATTATTGAGATAAACTCAATGTTAAAATTTTTATACTGCAAATAAAAAAAGATGTAAGACATCATTGTACAATAGGTTGAAAATTTGTTTTACTCTTAGGCTTCCTAGATGAGAAATTACTTACTCTTGATTTCACATCTTATATGAGACACTACCTAGAAATAGGTATGAGTGTCTTCCTCAAGAAAAAAAAGAGAAAATAAATCTTGATATATACATATTAATATAAAGTATAATTCAAATAAATATATATATTTTTTACTCAATGCTTCAAAACTAAATTACAGTAAATTCGCTGTAGTAACTGAGGTTTGGAAGATGCAACAGATTTGGTGGAAGTTACCACTAACTTAGGGCTTCCCAGGTGGCAAAATGGTAAAAATAAATCCTCTGCCAATGCAGGAAACACAAGAGACACAGGTTTAAAATATGTGGGTTCTATCCCTGGGTCAAGAAGATCCTCTAGAGTAGGAAACAGCAACTCGCTTGAGTGTTCTTGCCTGGAGAAACCCATAGACAGAGGGCCTCTTGGGCAACAGTCCATGGAGTTGCAGAAAGTCAGACATGACTGAGCAAGTGCATATCCATCACAAACCTACACCGTTCTCCACACCATAAAGGCTGCAACATTTGACATCAAGTTATAAAGTATGCAGCTAGAGAGAGTTTGATTTATAATACCTTATATATGCACTCAATTATTAAGATGTTCAAAGAAATAACATATATCTGTTCAGTAGCTATAAGTTTATCTGTATTTTATCAAAGATAAGACACTTCCTCCACTTTGTTTTACTTATATGTAAATATTTGAATATTCTGATTCAAAAACAGAATTATTAAAATGAAAATATCAATACTGAAAGTCAAATCCTCCATAGATTTATGGTGCTTTTCTATGGTCTCTGCCTCTGAGATCCTCTCCAGGGACATTTTTTGTTTTTCAGTTACTAAGTTGTGTCTGAACCTTTGTGACCTTATGGACTGCAGGCTTTGCTGTCCTTGACTATCTCCTAGAGTTTGCTCAAACTCATGTCTATTTAGTCGGTGATGCTGTTTAACCATCTCATCTTCTGTAGCCCCCTTCTCCTCCCACCATCAGTCTTTCCCAGCATCAGGGTCTTTTCCAATGGGTTGGTTCGCTGCATCAGGTGGCCAAAGTTTTGGAACATCAGCTTCAGCATCAGTCCTTCCAACGAATATTAAGGGTTGATTCCCTGTTGTTAAAACTCAATTCCTGTCTTTCCACTCTTCAGAAACATTTACTTATACTCCATTGTAATAACTCTAAGATACCTTCCCTTTTTTCCCTCGGGAGAGATTTCCTAATACATAAGGCTACTGTACAGAGATTCCCTCATGGTTCAGCCAGTAAAAAATCTGCCTGCAATCCAGGAGAACTGGCTTTGATTCCTGGGTCAGAAATATCCCCTGGAGAAGGAAATGGCAACCCACTCCTGTATTTGTGCCTAGGAAATCCCATGGACAGAGGAGTCTGGTGGGCTACATTCCATAGTGTCCCAAGAGTTGGACATGACATAGTGACTAAATTACCACCACCAAGGATACTGTGTAGTCCAACTCCTTGGAAGGAAAAACAGGATGCTATGCTACCAGACTTGAAACAGTGCAGCATCTCACAATCTGGGGGTTCTTCTACTATGGCACACTTCACTCTGTGCACAGGTAATGTCCAGGTATCATCAGAACAAGATGTTGCTCTGGTTGCTATTTCTGCTGTGAATAATAAAAGACCTATTGCTTTGCTTTAAGAATTTTGTGTCTTTGCATAACACACACACATACTTGTAGTATAACTCGTTACCTTGCAAGTAGTAATATCTTCAGTTTCTAAGTTAACAGTAAGACTCAAATCTACATTTGTAGAGATAACAATACAACATTTAAAAGCAAAGCACAGATATTCCAGTTTACAATAACTTTCGATGTGTGGAGGTTGAAAGATGACTCCGTGCTCTAGGAACATTAGAGAAAAGTTTATTCTCTAATTTACGAAACCTGTAAATATGCTACCTTACAGGGAAAAAATGAATTTGTAGGTGTGATTAAAATAGAGATAGTGAGATGGAGAGACTTTCTGGCTTGTCTCATGAATCTTTAAAGGCAAAGAATCTTTCCTGGATAAAGTCAGAGAGAGAGAAGACAGAGCAAAATGTGGAACATCCACAAGGCATGAGGCAATTTCAAATATTTGTTGTTGGCTTGGAAGATGAAGAAAGTGGGTCTTGAGTCAAGAAATGGCGACTTCTAGAAGTTGGGAATGGCCCTAAGCTGAGAGCCAGCAAGCAAATGGGGAACACTGTTTTAACAGCATCAAGAAACTGAATTCTGCCAACCACTGAATGAGCAAGGAAAAAATTCCCCATTCCCAAGGCTTTCAGGAAGGAAGGCAGCCCAACAACACCTTGACCTTAGCTCAGCAAGAACTATTTAAGTCTTCTGAACCACAGAACTGTGGTATAATGAAATTATGTTGATGTTAAGTCACAAAGTTTGTTGTGGTTTGTAATGCCTGCAATAGAAAATAAATATACAATGTTACCCTTTATCAAACTGACTTTGTTCACAATATCCATCACCCCCTTCTTCCAAGAATAGCTTCCTGATTTTCACTGGAAAGATCATAGTTCCTCCATCCAACCTGTGAGGTTGGGGTAAATTGATAATATCTTTCCCTGGTGACTCAGAGGATAAAACATCTGCCTGCAATGCGGGAGACCGCATTCAATCCCTGGGTCAGGAAGATCCCCTGGAGAAGGAAATGGCAACCCACTCCAGTATTCTTGCCTGGAGAATCCATGGACAGAGAAGCCTGGTAGGCTACAGTTCATGGGGTTACAAAGAGTCAGACATGACTTAGCGACTTTACTTCATTTCACTTTATTTCTGAACAAAAAATATTTGCTCAAAGAATCAAATATATTGAAATATTTTGAAATATATTGAAAGGCCAATTGAGGTAAAGTGAAGTCGCCCAGTCCTGTCCAACTCTTTGCAACCCCATGTACTGTAGCCTACCAGGCTCCTCTGTCCATGGAATTTTCCAGGCAAAAGTGCTGGAGTGGTTTGCCATTTCCTTCTCTAGGGGATCTTCCTGACCCAGGGATCAAACCCAAGTCTCCCACATTGCAGGCAGACGCTTTACCATATGAGCCACCAGGGAAGTCATTTTAAAGTCAGAAATAAACACATGGCCTAATAAAGAAATACTGGACCCCTCTGCTGGAATCTCTGCTAAGTTGTATTTTTCTCTCTTTCTTTTGTTTGGTGGGGTGAGATTAATTCTAAGGCTGTAGCCACGTTATGGCCATAAGTAGAGAGCCTAAAGCGAAGGGAGACCACAAGGGGCCTGAAAAGATATTGGCCCTACAGAGGTTCTTTTAATCCTCTTCCTTTAAGCCCAACATGTCCCTTTCCTTGTTCCTGTGGATTTGAGTTTCTCTCCTTTCAATAAAAGTCTAATATATATATTACAGATTTTTTTCTTCCTGCATTTTGCACTTAAAATTCTGAACTTGAAGATAAATATCAAATTTACAAACTTTCTATCACAGTATTTTAGGGCAAACAATTGAATGGGAGATTCATTTATGAGATTTATTATAAGTAAAGAAGTGAAGAATCACCATATTCTTTGTAATTAAGAATCTTTGTGTGTGGAAACAAATAATCTGCATTTTTATAAAATTCTGAGGTTATTCATGAGATTCAGTAGGATTCGAGAAAAACTCCTCTAATAATAACAAATTAAAATAGAAGACAATTGTAAATTTGAACAAATTCCAGGAGTTAGTGGAAGACAGAAGAGCCTGGTATGCTAGAGTCCATGGGGTCACAAATATTTGGACATGACTTAATGTCTGAACGACAACTTTTGTTTTCCTCTTCTTCATGTGTAAGAACATGCTAAGAATGTATTGGTTCCTGTATAAAATTATAAAAATATAATTGTAAAGATTATACATCTAATAATGACTACCTGCAATGGAGAAGGCAATGGCACCCCACTCCAGTACTCTTGCCTGGAAAATCCCATGGACAGAGGACCCTGGAAGGCTGCAGACCATGGTGTCGCTGAAGGTTGGACACCACTGAGCAACTTCACTTTCAATTTTCACTTTCATGCACTGGAGAAGGAAATGGCAACCCACTCCAGTGTTCTTGCCCCAGGGATGGCGGAGCTGGTGGGCTGCCATCTATGGGGTCACACAGAGTCGGACATGACTGAAGTGACTTAGCAGCAGCAGCCGCAGTAGACCAAGATCCCTTTTGTTCTCAGTCTTTGGTCACAACTAGTCACACTTATTTTGGTAAACGAGTAACTTAATCTTCTTCTGGAAGAAACAATTCTTTCTCTGGACTCATTATGTATACGGATAATTATCCCAAATCTCACTACAGAATGGATCTTTGATGTCCTTAAGGGACTCTGTATATTCCATTTTATTAGCTCTGCTAGCCTCAGCCAAGCAGGGCCAGTGAGGCAAGGGCAGATATTACTATAGTCAGTGGTAAAATAAAATAAATACTCTACTCNCTAGTCAAGGCTATGATTTTTCCAGTAGTCATGTATGGATGTGAGAGTTGGACTGTGAAGAAGGCTGAGTGCCGAAGAATTGATGCTTTTGAACTGTGGTGTTGGAGAAGACTCTTGAGAGTCCCTTGGACTGCAAGGATATCCAACCAGTCCATTCTGAAGGAGATCAGTCCTAGGTGTTCTTTGGAAGGAATGATGCTAAAGCTGAAACTCCAGTACATTGGCCACCTCATGAGAAGAGTTGACTCATTGGAAAAGACTCTGATGCTGGGAGGGATTGGGGGCAGGAGAGGAAGGGGAAAACAGAGGATGAGATGGCTGGATGGCATCACGGACTCGATGGACATGAGTTTGAGTGAACTCCGGGAGTTGGTGATGGACAGGGAGGCCTGGCATGCTGCGATTCATGGGGTCGCCAAGAGTTGGACACGACTGAGCGACTGAACTGAACTGAACTTTCCATATCCCAGTGCAATATTGTTCTTCACAGCATTGGACTTTCACCACCAGACATATCCACAACTAGCTCATTTCTGCTTCAACCCAGCCACTTCATTCATGCTGGGGCTATTTGTAATTGACCTTCAGTACTCTCTAGTAGCATATTGGACACCTTCCAACTTTAGAGCTTATATTTTGGTGTCATTTTTTCTCTTTTTAATATTGCTCATGGGGTTTTACAGGCAACAATTGGAATAGATCGTTATTTCCTCCTCCAGCGGATCACACTTTGTCAGAACTCTTCACTATGACCTTCAATCTTGAGTCATCCTCACATGAGTTATGCAAGCCCCTTTGCCCAGACAAGGCTGTGATTCAGGAAAAGCTTAATGACCTGGATAACCACGATGGTGTGGTCACTCATCTAGAGCTAGACATCCCAGAATGTGTAGTCAAGTGGGCCCTAGAAAGCATTAATATGAAGAAAACAAGTGGAAGTGATGAAATTCCACCTGAGCTACTTAAAATCCTAAGTGACGATCCTGATAAAGTGCTACACTCACTATACCAGCAAATTTGTAAAAATCATAAGTGACCACAGAACTGGAAAAGATCAGGTTCATTCCAATCCCAAAGAAAGACAATGTAGAAGGCAGAGGAACCAGAGATCAAATTGCCAACATCCATTGGATCATAGAGAAAGCAAGAGAATTCCAGAATAATATCTACTTCTTCATTGACTGCACTAAAGTTTTTGACTCTGTGGATCAAAAAAACCTGGAAAATTCTTAAAGAAATGGGAATACCAGATCACTTCATGAGAAACCTGTGTGCAGGACAAGAAGTAAGAGTTAGAACCTTACGTGGGATAACTGACTGGTTCCAAAATTGGGAAAGGAGTATGACCAGGTTGTATATTGTCATTCTGTTTATTTAACTTATATGCAGAATACATCATGTGAAAAGCTGGTCTGGATGAATCACAAGCTGGGATCAAGATTCCTGTGAGAAATATCCACAATCTCAGATATGCAGATAACACCACCTTTGTGGCAGAAAGCAAAGAGGAACTAAAGAGCTTCCTGATGAGGATGAAACAAGAGAGTGAAAAAAGCTGGCTTAAAACTCAGCATTCAAAAACTAAAATCATAGCATCTTGTCCAAACACTTCATGGCCAATAGAAGGGGAAAAAGTGAAAACAGTAGTAGACTTTATTTTCTTGGGCTCCAAAACCACTGTGGATGGTAACCAAAGCCATGAAATTAAAAGATAACTTACTCTTCAGAAGGATAGCTACGACAAACCTAGACAGTGTATTAAGAAGCAGACATCACTTTGCTGACAAAGGTCCATATAGTCAAAGCTATGGTTTTTCCAGTAGTCAGGTACTGACATGAGAGTTGGACCATAAAGAAAGCTGAGTGTGGAAGAATTGGTGCTTTCGAATGTGGTGCTGGAGAAGACTTGGGGACTTCCCAGGTGGCTCAGTAATAAAGAATTTGTCTGTCAATGCAGAAGACTCAGGAGACGTGGGTTCAATCTCTGAGTTGGGAAGACCCTCTGGGAGAGGAAATGGCCACACACTCCAGTATTCATGTCTGGAACAATCCAATGGAGAGAGGAGCTTGACAGACTCAAGTCCATAGGATTCAAGAATTGGACATGACTGAGTGACTGAGCATAACTAGAAGTCTCTTGAGATTTCTGAGGAGATCAAAACAGTTAATCCTAAAGAAAATCAACCCTGAACATTCACTGGAGGGACTGATGTTGAAGTTGAAGCTCCAGTACTTTGGCCACATGATGCAAAGAGCAGACTCATTGGAAAATACCTTGATGCTAGGAAAGTTTGAAGGCAAAAGTACAAGGGAGTGGCAGAGGATGAGACAGCTAGATAATACTATCAACTCAATATACCTGAATTTGAGCAAACTCAGGGAGATAGTGGAGGACAAAGGAGCCTGTTCATGGGGTCAAAAAGAGTTGGACATGATGATGATTGAGCAGCAACAACAGCAACATATTAAGAACAAATAAAATGTCTTATATCTTTGCATATAAATATCCATATTGAAATGAGCGATTTGTTTTGGGCTGAGGGACAAAAGTGCAATTCTTAAATTTTACCATTGTCTCAATCTCATTATATATTTTAGTTTACTTCATTGGCTTTAATGTATACCTAAATATAGTGAAAAATAATTAGCTTGATTTCCATGCACCTTAAAAATAAATTTAAATATGTGAACTAAGAAGTGGTATAAATAAAAGGATAAATCAACACATTTTCTATTATGTAGAAGATGCCAAGACAATTACTTTAGTAAGTCCAGCAAACAAAAAATAAAAGAATAAAATTTATATACAATTTAATAAACCTAATAAGCTTGATTCACTAGACATAAGTATATAAATATTTTACATGTAATATGTTTTTTCCAACACACATAAAATATTTGTTCAAAGTTACATGAACTAAAATATAGAGAAAATTCTAAGTAATTAGTACAAGAGAATTATGAACTTGGATTACAAAAAAATTCCATATAAATAACACTAACAACAGCAACCCTAAGCATTCAGTGTCTTTAAAAAACATAATAATGTATGAGTCAAATAAACAGTAGTATGAAAGTTAAAATAATTTATAACTACCAATAATAAGGAATATACAACATAACTAATACTTTGTGTTTTGGATAAATTAGCAATTGATGGAAATTTGTATCCTCAGATTTCATAGAAAAAATTTTTCATAATTAGTCTTTAATGAACATTGGTATAACCTAAATGTCCTTCAACAGATGAATGGATAAGGAACTCAGCCATAAAAACAACAAAATTTTGCAATTTGCCACAACATGGATGGATTTGGAGGGCATTATGCCAGAGGATGAGATGGCTGGATGGCATCACTGACTCGATGGACGTGAGTCTGAGTGAACTCTGGAAGTTGGTGATGGACAGGGAGGCCTGGCGTGCTCCAATTCATGGGACTGCAAGGAGTCGGACATGACTGAGCGACTGAACTGAACTGGATGCTAAGTAAAATAAGTCAAAAAGAAAAGGATAAATACTTTATGATATCACTTATATGTGGAATCTAAAAACTACAACAAATTAATGAATAAAACAAAATAGAAGCAGACTCACAGAAATAGAAAGCAAACTATTGGTTACCAGTAGGGAGGTGGGGGAGAGGCAATTTGGAGTTGGGCAGCAGGAGGTAAAAACTATTGGATATTAGATAAACTCAAGGATGTATAGCATGGGGAATATGGCCAATACTTTGTAATAACTATAAATGAAAAATAACTTTTAAAATTGTATAAGAAACAAAGATTGCTATGCATGCATGTGTGCTAAGTCACTTCAGTCATGTCTGATTCTGCGTGACCCTGTGGACTCTAGCCCACCAGGCTCCTCTGTCCATGGGATTCTCCAGGGAAGAATACCAGAGTGGGTTGCCATGCCCTCCTCTATCTTCTTGATCAAACCCTTGTCTCTTATGTCTACCTGCATTGGCAGGTGGATATTTACTGCCAGCGCCACCTGGGAAACCCAGGGATTGATCCCAGGTTTCCCACATTGCAGTCAGATTCTTCATTAGCCACAAGGGAAGGCCAAGAATACTGGAGTGGATAGCCTATCCCTTCTCCAGTGGATCTTCCCGACCCAGGAATAGAACCAGGGTCTCCTGCATTGCAGGTAGATTCTTTACCAATTGAGCTATCAGGGAAGCCTTGCAGCTGATACCACCAATTAAAGCAATACCTTAATTTAAAAAAAAAAAATTGCAAAGAAAACAAAACTAGTAGTTTCATTAAATTTTCATTCCTTTTCTGAATCATAATCCAAAGTAGATTGTATGTTTATATAATATTGCAGATATATGCTGCATATATATGTGTGCATGTATATATGTATGTATATACACACCAACACACATATGTGTGGCTATGACAGGGCAAAGAACCTGGAGGTGAGTCTGTTCCTCAGCAACCATACCTTTCTCCATATAAATTGTTGAATTCTTACACATCTCTCCTAACTCTCCATGTTTTCTAACTCAATCGTGCAGGCATGCTAAGTTGCTTCAGAAGTGTCCAACTCTGTGCAACCCTATGGACTGTAGCCCACCGGGCTCCTCTGTCCATGGGATTCTCCAGGAAAGAACACTGGAATGGGTTGCCATGTCCTCCTCCAGGGGATATTCCTGACCCAGTGATTGAACCCATGTCTCTTACTTCTGCATTGGAAAGCGGGTTCTTTACCACTAGAATCACTTAGGAAGCCCCTCTAATTGTATAAAATTGTATAATTTTGGACTTGGTTGCTCATAGAAAATAAATTAATTCTGTGATTTTTAATATATCTAAAAAGTGTATTTACGCCACTCTTTCTCAAAACAGAAATGTACATTGAAATCCATTATGTAAAAGGAAGATATTCTTCTTTGCAGTGGTTGAGAAGAAGCAGGAAGTCCAAAAGACCTAAAGGCAACACTTGCTAACACGTAGCTGATATAATATTTCATGTGCTCCTGACTGCACTGAACTCTCATTGCCCTGTGTACAGCAGTCACCTACATGGCAGCCCATAGAGCCAAATATGAGTTATTGCCGGGTGAACTGTAGGAAGACTCCACACAGCACAGCTCTTTGATGTGGAAATTCACTCCAGTGGACATTCCTCCCCCTTCCCCAGCCCTGTCATTGTCAGCCAACCATACCATCTCCTGCTGCTTGGTGCTCTTCAGTTGGGTCCAGCCAGGTTTCTCACGCTCAGTTGCTGTTCATGACCACTGAACCCATGAGGAACCATCAGTTGTCACCAGACCAGGCGGAGGGCAGGCAGAATGCCTCATACTGCCACCTCTCTTTGCCCTGCTCTCTCCCGTTCTGTTTACTTTTTGTTATATAAACAAAAAGAAAACAGATCTTATTGCATGGAATAAGCACATAGCCAAAGGAAAATGGGCCAAGCAGTGAGAACAGGCAGATCATACTCAAAAGACCTGAACTCCTGGATGGCTTTCAGAGAGGGGGTTTTAAAGACAGTATGAGGGACAGGTTCATCTCATGCACATTCTCTGATTGGTTGGTACTGAAATAGATGGCTGATATTTAAGAAGTGAGCATTCTCAACCTGCTGGTTCTAACCAGTCTGGGATCTAAGTGCATGCAGTTAGCTTCTTCCATATGGTGGGGGTTTTAGTATCTGCAAAACAACTCAAGGATATGGCTCAGGTTGTTATCTACAGTTCTATATCGGAACTAAACACCCTTGACTTTGTGTTATGGTTAAACCCTTATTTTGTCTGGCTTGACTGTTTTCCTGTTTCTGCATTTTCCCACTTCTCTGGTTAAGTTTGCCTTTTTGAGCTTGGGAAGGTCTAGAAGACTAAAGCTTTTGGGAGCTCGTGTACACCTGTGGTGGATTCATGTCGATGTATGGCAAAGCCAATAGAGTATTGTAAAGTTAAATAAAGTTAAAAAAAAAAAAGAAAGAAAGAAAAAAGAAAGAGTTCAAGAGAGAAAAAAAAAAAAAAGTGGAGACACACACACGGGGGCCATGAGAGGGCTCTTCATCCTTGGGAAGACCCAGCAGAGTCCTGTTCGGTTTCAGTGTCCACACCCTGAATTTGGTTACATGACAACTTTTACTCCTCTTATTTTAGTACTTGACATTTTAGTTTGAATATTCAGGAAAACACTTTTGGAAATGTATATTTCCACATTTCTAAATAAGACTTTTTTCTAATAGCCAATGTTTATAAAAAATGTCTGTGCTATATTATTTTTGATTGTGCCAAAGAGGACTTACAGAGAATAAATGGCTTTTCCCTTGAAATGAATTCTATATCACTTGATTTAATGCGTGTGTGTGTTGTTTGTTTTATGAATTCTATGTATTTAGCATGAGACTAATATTTATTTTGAAGCTCATCCTTAAAATTAACTCCATGTTTCAGTTAAGTTCAGTTCAGTCACTCAGTCGTGTCCGACTCTTCGTGACCCCATGAATTGCAGCATGCCAGGCTTCCCTGTCCATCACCAACTCCCATAGTTCAATCAGACCCTCGCCCATCGAATCAGTGATGCCATCCAGTCATCTCATCCTCGGTCATCCCCTTCTCTTCCTGCCCCCAATCCCTCCCAGCATCAGAGTCTATTCCAATAAGTCAACTCTGTGCATGAGGTGGCCAAAGTACTGAAGCTTCAGCTTTAGTATCATTCCTTCCAAAGAAATCCCAGGGCTAATCTCCTTCAGAATGGACTGGTTGGATCTCCTTGCAGTCCAAGGGACTCTCAAGGGTTTACAGGGAGATAAAACATAATAAAATGCAATGATTGATAATTTTAACAATATGTTAGATTTTATAGATATCTTAACATCATTTTATGTTTTAACTGCCTCCTACAGAAGTACAAAAGTACATCTTACATTTTAATTAAATGCATGTATCCTCTTATGCATGAAACAGCTATATATTTTCCATCATGGTTTTTTAAATCACTGTATAGTCTTTTCAAACAATTATTCTCAGTTAACTGAGAATATAGGCTTACTCTATGCAATCACCCAGGATCAATATGGCTGGCTTTTAAAAGTATATCAGATAAGTCATAAAGGGAAATATTTTATTTTTTATTGTTTAATCTATTAGACAGCTTGTACATCTGTATACTGTATCAGCCCAGTCTTCCTAGAGCACTGTGAAATATAACAAGTGGTAAAACAAAGGATGTTTTATTAAGGAATTTATGCTGCATTAAATGGAGTTTGTCACTTAAGAGAATGAATAATATCAGAAAAAAAGGCAAGCCAACATCTGTTTAAATAACTCTAATGGCCCCAAACAAGGGAAATAATGCAACCTAGACCAGACACGACTGAGTGACTTCACTTTAAATTTTCACTTTCCTGCATTGGAGATGCAAATGGCAGCCCACTCCAGTGTTCTTGTCTGGAGAATCCCAGGGACAGGGGAACCTGGTGGGCTGCCGTCTATGGGGTCGCACAGAGTCAGACACGACTGAAGCGACTTAGCAGCAGCAGCAGCAGACCAGGGCCAGTAGCCAACATGAAGTATAATTTAAGCAAAGCAGATAACCATAATGCATAGAAGGATTTAAAATATGTCATATTTTTGACATTTGTTAAAATGAATGTCAGAATATATTGAAACTATGTTCTAGAAAATTAATGGAAAAAAGAGAAGTCTCATTGACATTTCAAAAAGAGAACTTTTCCACAAACAGGATGTACAGTACCTAACTAGCAATTTCCTATCCCCCGCTTTCTATTTCTGCCAATGTTTCTATAGAAATAAAGCCTGCCTCCCCCACAAACCTTCCCTTTCACACTCAGCCAGAATCGGAGCATAATAGGGTAGCCACCTCACTGGTAAATTACAAAACTGAAAATGTTCAATTAAAGTGTCACTGTCAAACTGTAGGAAAATTTAAAGAACATTTTGCTTATTCATTACATAGTTTATTCACTTATTAATTTTGTAATATTATTTACTTTGGTTTATGGGTTTGATTATGTGGAACAACTAGAATTTCATTCCATTACTAAAATTTTAGTGAGCTTAGCTTCATGATTTTCTTGTAGTCAAAGAAACAGACTTTTTTTTTTTTTTTTTTGCTCCTAAAAGCTTTTATGCTTGAAACTATTTGGACCTCAAATATTTCATTTTATCAATGAGGAGCAGATGATGACTGTTGATAGAGCTTCATTCATTTGAATCACAATGACTGCATTCCCCTGTGGTAGCAAAGTGTGTCTTACTAGGAAATGGGCCATTTGGACCATCCTCATATCATAGAAAAAGCATAAAGGGAATTTTTTAAAATGTCAGATTTTACAATACTTTATTCAGTGGTGTTATATTCAATCAGTCAATTAACTTGTAAGACTTTGTGGACAAAATATGAATGAGGAGAACTTGGCTTAATCTCCCAAAGTGTTGGACTTTAACTCATTTAAATATTCTAAAATTCAGGTATTTTTCTTATATAATATGTAAATTGTATATAATTATGCTATAATAACACTATGCACAGTACAATAATACTATATTCATCTGTATATTATATGTATAGTTTGCATGTGTGCATGTGTGCTAAGTTGCTTCAGCTAGGTCAGACTCTGTCTAACCTATGGACTGTACCCTGACAGACTCCTCTGTCTATGGGATTTTTCAGGCAAGAATCTTGGACTGGGTTGGCATATCTTCCTCCAGGGGATCTACCCAACCAAAGGATTGAACCAACCCAGGGATTGAACCAGCATCTCTTAAGTCTCTTGCATTGACAAGCAGATTCTTTACCACTAGCACCACCTGGAAAGCCCAGAACAATATCATATAACTTGAAAACTTTAATAATTTAAAACTGTTAAAATCTTATACAAACATTATGTGAAGTAAGTACATGAAAATACCGATGGATTTTACTTGAGACTGGTACTGTGCTGTACTTTCAGCTAATTTTTGTGTTCGTATGATTTTCCTTGATAAGATATTAGGATATTTATAAATGAGAGACATGGATCCCAGTATACTATGGAGAGGGTCCTGGTACATTTGCAATGATTGGTGTATATTTTCTCCATTAATTTTCATCTTTGGCAGTCTTGACTATTTCTGATTAGTGAAGTTATTCTACATATTTGCTTTTTAGATTTCCTGTTTTTTTTTTTAATTGAATCAGAATATGTTTTCAGGACAAGCTATAATAACTTTTCTTTTATTGGCTTCTTTAACCAGAAGAGTCCACCTATGAACCCAAAGACAAGGGTTATAATACTCATAAGTCAAATTTTAAAAGTAATTAAATTAAGAAGAAAATCAATCTGATCAGAAAAATCTTAATCACCTTTGAGAAGTCACTTGAGAAATAAATAAGATTGTGACAAATAAAGTTTAGAGGAGGTTTTAGAAGGAAAGAAATATCTTAGATGTATAGCAATTTGTAAGAGTTTTATGAAAGCAGCAAGCATACTAAAACAATATTCAAAATACATGTAGGAGAAAATGGAGAGCAGCTATCTGGCTTTGAAGACCAAGTTTGTACATAGAGATTAGGAAATCATTAAGATGTTCTGAGCAGACGGCTATTAAGAAGAAAATCTGGCAGCATCATTAGAGTCATTTGTAAAGAGTAAGCTGGAAATAAGGATGTTAAAAAGCAGTGATTTATTTCAGCACTTGAAAGGGTTAGGCATGTTGATCATTACCAGATGTCAGAAAACTAAAACTGAGTTCATGGCCTTTCTGAAGACTTAAGCAGCTATAAAATCTCCAAACTTGGGTGGCTGGCACAAGTCCAGGCTGGACCAGCACCATATAGAGGATTTTGTTCTTCATTCCTATAGCCAGAGAAAGCCACTGAGAAATCTAAGAAGTAGGCCTATTAGCCAGAGTTAAGCAGGAAAATACAAAACAGATTATGTATTTCAAGCAGAAGAGATTTCATAGAGGGGAATGGACACTGATAAACCTGTTAGAAAATCTGAAAGAGTAAAAGTCCCAAACCACTAGTTTTCAGTTGTTCTTCTCCAGCTGTTCTACAAAGACAAAACTGCACCATAATGTAGAAGTCAGTAAGGTTTAGAAAGCTGGTGTCAATGTCACATCTGCCCTCTGACCCTGAGACAGGAAAAGAAAGTCTAGCTGATCACCACGAAAGCTCATGCAAGCAGAAACCAACTTATCTATTGCCTCTGCCATAAAGTGTGTGTCCACTCTTCCTTTGCCTCACTCATTCCTGAAAAACTGCATCATACTGATATAACCCAAACAATATCTGGAACCTTGCTGGCAAGGGCATCCAAGGATTTCCAGTCTCAGGATAAGTGTGAAAAATGGTAAAGACCAACAGACAACAGCCAGAAGGGCTGGCATGAGCATGTTTACATTTTATTTTATTTAAGAGTTTTTTTTAAAAAATTATGTATTTAATAGGAGGCTAATTACTTTACAATATGGTGGTGGTTTTTGCCATAACTTGACATGAATAAGCCATGGGTGTATATATGTCCCCCTTCCCAACACCCTCTCCATCCCATCCCTCTGGGTTGTCCCAGTGCGTAGCTTTGAGTGCCCTGTTTCATGCATTGAACTTGGACTAGTGATCTATTTCAATGCTATTCTTTCAAATCATCCCACCTTTGCCTTCTCCCACAGAGTCCAGAAGTCTATTCTTTATATCTGTGTCTCTTTTGTTGTCTCACATATAGGGTCATCGTTACCATCTTTCTAAATTCCATATATATGTATTAATATACTGTATTGGTGTTTTTCTTTCTGACTTACTTCATTCTGTATAATAGGCTCCAGTTTCAATCACTTCAGAACTGATTCAAAGGTGTTCTTTTTAATAGCTGAGTAATAGTCTATTGTGTGTATGTACCACAACTTCCTGATCCACTCGTCTTCCCAATGAACATCTAGGTTGCTTCCATGTCCTAGCTATTGTAAACAGTGCTGTGATGAACATTGGGGTACATGTGTCTCTTTCAACTCTGGTTTTCCCAGTGTGTATGCGCAGCAGTGGGATTGCTGGGTCATATGGCAGATTTATTTTCAGTTTTTCAAGGAATCTCCACACTGTTCTCTATAGTGGCTGTACTAGTTTGTATTCCCGCCAATAGTGTAAGAGGGTTCCCTTTTCTCCACACTCTTTCTAGCATTTATTTTTTGTAGACCTTTTGATAGCTGCTATTCTGACCAGCATGAGATGATGCCTCATTGTGATTTTGATTTGCATTTCTCTGATAATGAGTGATGTTGAGCATTTTTTCATGTGTTTTTTAGTCAACTGTATGTCTTTTTTGGAAAACAGTCTGTTTAGTTCTTTGGCCCATTTTTTGATTGGATCATTTGGTATTGAGCTGCATGAATTGTTTGTATATTTTGAGATTAATTATTTGTCAGTTGCTTCATTTGCTATTACTTTCTCCCACTCTGAAGGCCGTTTTTCACCTTGCTTATAGTTTCCTTTGTTGTAAAAAAGCTTTTAAGTGTAATTAGATCTCATTTGTTTATTTTTGCTTTTATTTCCATTACTCTGGGAGGTGGGTCATAGAGGATCTTGCTGTGATTTATGTCAGAGATGGTTTTGCCTATATTTTCCTGTAGGAGTTTTATAGTTTCTGGTCTTACATTTAGGTCTTTAATCTATTTTGAGTTTATTTTGTGTAGAGTGTAGAAAGGTGTTTTAGTTTTATTCTTTTACAAGTGGTTGACCAGTTTTCCCAGCACCACTTGTAAAAGAGATTGTCTTTTCTCCACTATATATTTTTGCCTCTTTTGTCAAAGATAAGGTATCAATAAGTGGGTGGATCTATCTCTGGGCATTCTATTTTTTTCCATTGATCTATATTTCTGTCTTTGTGCCAGTACCATAATGTCTTAATGACTATAGCTTTGTAGTATAATCTGAAGTCAAGCAGGCTGACTCCTCCAGTTTCATTCTTATTTCTCAAGATTGTTTTGGCTATTTGAGTTTTGTTGTATTTCTAGGAAGACTTACAAGACCTTACAAGCCAAAAAGATGTCCTTTTCATTATAGGGGACTGGAATGCAAAAGTAGGAAGTCAAGAAACACCTGGAGTAACAGGCAAATTTGACCTTGGAATATGGAATGAAACAGGGCAAAGGCTAATACAGTTTGCCAAGGGAATGCACTGGTCATAGCAAACAACTTCTTCCAAAAACACAAGAGAAGATTCTACACATGGACATCACCATTGGTCAACACCAAAATCTGATCGATTATATTCTTTGCAGCCAAAGATGGAGAAGCTCTATACAGTCAACAAAAAACAAGACCAGGAGCTGACTGTGGCTCAGATTATGAACTCCTTTTGTCAAACTCAACCTTAAATTGAAGAAAGTAGGGAAAATGACTAGACCATTCAGGTATAACCTAAATCAAATCCCTTATGATTATACAGTAGAAGTGAGAAATATATTTAAGGGACTAGATTTGATAGACAGAGTGCTTGATGAATTATGGATGGAGGTTCATGACATTGTACAGGAGATAGGGATCAAGACCATCCCCATGAAAAATAAATGCAAAAAAGCAAAATGGCTGCCTGGGAAGGCCTTACAAATAGCTGTGAAAAGAAGAGAAGCAAAAAGCAAAGGAGAAAAGGAAAGATATAAGCATCTGAATGCAGAGTTCCAAAGAATAGCAAGGAGAGACAAGAAAGCCTTCCTCAGTGATCAATGCAAAGAAACAGAGGAAAAGAACAGAATGGGAAAGACTAGAGATCTCTTCAAGAAAATTAGAGATACCAAGGGAACATTTCATGCAAAAATGGGCTTGATAAAGGACAGAAATTGTATGGATCTAACAGAAGCAGAAGATATTAAGAAGAGGTGGCAAGAATACACAGAAGAACTGTACAAAACAGTTCTTCACAACCAAGATAATCATGACGGTGTGATCACTCACCTAGAGCCAGACNAGCTGAAACTCCAATCCTTTGGCCACCTGATGCAAAGAGCTGACTCCTTGGAAAAGACCCTGATGCTGGAAAAGATTGAAGACGGGAGGAGAAGGGGACCGCTGAGGATGAGATGATTGGATGGCATCACCGACTCAATGGACTTGAGTTTTGAGTAAGGTCCGGGAGTTGGTGATGGACAGGAAAGCCTGGCATGCTGCAGTCCATTTGGTCGCAGAGTCAGATACTACTGAATGACTGACCTGAACTGAGGATTGACTGCTTTGATCTCCTTGCAGCCCAAGGGACTCTCAAGGGTCTTTTCCAACACTACAGTTCAAAAGCATCAATTCTTCGGTCCAACTCTCACAACCGTACAAAACTACTGGAAAAATCATGACTAGGCAAAGTGATGTCTCTGCTTTTTAATCTGCTGTCTAGGTTAGTCATAGTTTTTCTTCCAAGGAGCAAGCATCTTTTAATTCCATGGCTGCAATCATCATCCACAGTGACTGTGGATGATGATTGCAGCCATGGANAAAAAAAAAAGAAACAGCTGCTCCACCTGCTTCATTCTGCCCTGAAAACAGAAGCCTACACAGAAGGACAGTATTCTTTCAGCTTGTCTATTGAATCAGCCTCAACTTCAACTGGTCTACAGTTTGCTACTTGAACTTGAAAATCTGGGCAATCGATTAAAGTTCAAAACTCAAAGAGAAGACACATGTGGATCAATCTCTTTCACCATTCTAACTGAAGAAATGCTGTTACTGTCCTTTTTAAAAAAGGAGGAGTGACAATGTATTATTTTAAAGCTAACTGCTTCTTTAGTTTTGTTATTCATATAAACGCTATTTTCTACATAAATTACACTCCCTACCCTCAGAACCCAAGGGGTTGGGAATACCATTACTAATTTTTATTTTATATACTTTAGAGAAAATGTTCATAGCTTGGAAAATCGAAGGCATTAGATTTGAGAGTGCAGGCCACCTTAATTTTGAAATGTTTACCAATAATCTTCATGTACTGAGAGGTTTACATTGTTGACTATGGGAAACACAATAAAACACTAGAAGGCAAATTCCAGTGTCTTGATTTTTTTGTTCCTAAATTTCAGCCAAAGATAGAAGAATTCTGTGAGATAGCAATGAAATGAAACCTAGATCTCAAAGGGTCTGGCTTGTCCTCCANAAGAGGTTTACATTGTTGACTATGGGAAACACAATAAAAGACTAGAAGGCAAATTCCAGTGTCTTGATTTTTTTGTTCCTAAATTTCAGCCAAAGATAGAAGAATTCTGTGAGATAGCAATGAAATGAAACCTAGATCTCAAAGGGTCTGGCTTGTCCTCCAGCCAAGCATCCCCCATTGAATTGACGAGCACCTGTGAGGTCTGTAATGCAGAGACCATCCAGCAGGTAAAGATATACCAGCCTAGGATCTGAGGATGCCTGCGAATCTCTTGCCGTCTTGGGTCACGGTCATCTTAGACCATTCCAATCTGGTCCAACCCTATGGGAGCTAGATGTGGTACCTTCTTGATCTGCCACCTCTTCTACCATCAAAACTTTGCAACTCAAGCTGATGTGGCTATCTGATTTCTTTGTGTGATTGGTCCTGGCCCAATAGCTCCAGGAGATAGTGTGTAACTCAGAGAGATGAACGGTGAAGCTCCTTCTTATCCAGATGGGGCTTTTGCAGCTCGTGTCTGGAATCACTCTCATTTTCTCTGCATTCGTCTTTAAGAGATGCTTGGCTGCCTAAAATCATTAGTGGAAATAACTCATTGAGGATATTGGAGTTAACACAGCTGAATGTACCATTAGCGTCTTGTTCAAAATCCTGCTCCGTGTGCTTTTTCGCTCCTAACCTGACTCAGGTGCTCTGTAATCAGAGCCAAGTACAGCAACTTTTATCAGCTTACAAAATCAACACTTACATATCTTAGAGATTTTGTAAAATTACAAAACAAATGAAGAAAAATAAAGTGACTCATATACAAATTATTCAAAACTTGGAAGCATAAATATACATGGCATGTCATTTCGACATCATAGGAAGACAAAAAAAAAAAAAAAAA
>SJYV01020007.1:1189017-1207921 GCA_006410875.1 Neotragus pygmaeus
TGAGGATTGACTGCTTTGATCTCCTTGCAGCCCAAGGGACTCTCAAGGGTCTTTTCCAACACTACAGTTCAAAAGCATCAATTCTTCGGTCCAACTCTCACAACCGTACAAAACTACTGGAAAAATCATGACTAGGCAAAGTGATGTCTCTGCTTTTTAATCTGCTGTCTAGGTTAGTCATAGTTTTTCTTCCAAGGAGCAAGCATCTTTTAATTCCATGGCTGCAATCATCATCCACAGTGACTTTGGAGTCAAGAAAATAAAATCTGTCACTGTTTCCATTTTTCCCCCATCTATTTGCCCTGAAGTGATGGGACCAGATATCATATCTTCGTTTTTTGCAAGTTGAGTTTTAAGCCAGCTTTTTCACTCTCCTCTTTCACCTTCATCAAGGGACTCTAGTTCCTCTTTGCTTTCTGCTATTAGGGTGGTTGAACATAACCTTGCTAGCATGGGAAATGAGCACAATTATGTAATAGTTTGAACATTCTTACCTACTCTAGGTGGCTCAGAGTTTAAAGCGTCTGCCTGCAATGTGGGAGACCTGGGTTCAATCTCTGCGTCAGGAAGATCCCCTGGAGAAGGAAATGGCAACCCACTCCAGTATTCTTGCCTGGAGAATCCCATGGACAGAGGACCTGGTGGGCTACAGTCCACGGGGTCACAAAGAGCCGGACACAACTGAGCGACTTCACTTCACTCACTTTGAACATTCTTTAGTATGCTCTTCTTGGGAACTGGGATGAAGATTGACCTTTTCCAGTCCTGTAGCCACTGCTGGGTTTTCCAGATTTGCTGACATATTGAGGACAGCATTTTAACAGCACATCTTTTAGGGTTGTTAAATAGCTCTGCTGAAATCCTATCACCTCCATGAGCTTATTGGCAGCAGTGCTTCCTAAGGCCCACTTGACTTTACACTCCAGGATGTCTGGCTTTGAATGACCACCCCATGGTGGTTATCTGGGTCCTTAAGATCTTTTTTTTTTGTACAATTTTCTATATTCTTTCCATCTCTTCTTGTTCTCTTCTGCTTCTATTAGGTCTTTCTCGTTTCTGTCCTTTATTGTGCCCATCTTTGCATGAAATGTATCTTTGCTAACCCTTCTGTTATTTTCCTCTATTTCTTTGCACTGTTCACTGAAGAAGGCCATCTTGTCTCTCCTTGTCTTTCTCTGGAACTCAGCATTCAGTTGGGTGTGCCTTTCCCAACTGAATGCAGGAATTGTGGAAGGGATTGTGCAGTTTAATTAAATAAAGTCTCCTTTACTGGAAAGATTATCCTGGATTATCCAGGTGGGCCCAGTGTAATCACAGGGATCTTTACAAGAGGCAAAAGGTCATAGACAGAAAGAGAAATACAAAAAATATGAAGGTTCACTACTGGCTTTGAGAAAAGTGTACATTCATTTCCCCTAGAGCCTAGGAAAGAAAATCTCCCCTAAAACTTCCAAAAGGAATGAAGCCATGTAACACCTTATTTAGCCCAATGAGACCTTCTGAAATGTAAAATAATAAATTTGTGTTGTTTCAAGCCTCTAGATTTGTAGGAATTTGTTCCAGCAGCAATAGGAATCCTGTTACTGAAGGGTATGTGTGGGAGGTCCGGCTGCTCACAGGCCAGGTTGGTGGAGAGGAAAGTTTGCTTTATTTCAAGTGCCAGCAACTGGTGGGGAAGAGTGGTGAATATCTGTCCAAAGGCCGGCTCCCCCCATGGTAAGCAGGGGGTGAGAGCTTCTATAGACAGAGTTGAGGGGGTTACATGCAGAAACAGCACAGTCATCTCTAACAGGCATCTTCAGTTGGTCGTCAGTGGTCTAACTAGCATCATTTTGGTTGTTTTAGGTACAGTTAATCTTCAGTTCCGGGGTACACTTATTCCCATTTCTGCAGTCACTTCTTGGTATTGTGGCAGCTCAAGTCCTAGGTACAGTCTGGTCATCATCTAGTTAATTTCTCCACCTAGTTCACTTCACTGCAAGACAGCTTGCAGGATGTGGTTCAGGATATTATCTATAGCCCTTGAAAAAGAACTAAAGGTCTCTGACTATGCTAATGACTACATTATTATTATTAGTCTCCTTTGATGACTCTTTTCCTTTGTTTCAGCGTTTCTCACTTCTCTAATTAAACTTATTCTTTGACTGACGTTTTCCATAGGCAAAAGGCAGGCAGAGGACATGGTTAGGGGACAAGAACCATATGGTCTTGCTCCGTTTCAATCTGATCCATCTAACAGTCTGGAGATTAGTGTCCCCTTGCCTGAAGAACCTGTAATGACCTATCCTGAAGTAGGTGCTTTGCAGGTGAATGCTGATTCTCCTCAAGACCCATATCACTTCTTTCATTGCTTCTAGACTAACAACTAGACTCAAACCCTGAAACTAAGTGGAAACTAAGTGGAAACTAAACTAACCCTCAAACCCAGTGGAACAAGTACATTGCATATTTATTTCTATGGTGTTGACTGTCATTTAACAAATTTGGAAGGACATTTGTGAAGATTGTTAAATCATTTCCCAAAGGGGATACAGTATTTGGTCAAGAGGACCAGACCATAAAAGTTTTTTGGTCTGCTGATAGTTTAACATTATAGCTAACTGGCAGTCTAGATGAAACAACTCTTATTTGTGGGGGCTTATTTCTTTTTATATTATATCATGGTTGTATGATTATGGTAATAATACAATAGAAGGACAGAAACTGGTGATGTAGTATAGAAATGGGAAAATTGCAGAAACCAGGTTCTTAAGTAGGTGAGGGAAGATGGGATCAATGCACAAGGTGGGATAGAGATGATTCACATGTTGTATAGGAGGGAAGGAGGATTATATGAGTCCAGATGTAGGTAAATCATTAGGTTTGGTGATAAACGGTTCTGATTTCTTCTATTTTTATCATCTGGTTAAGAGTCATTAGCATAGAGAATGGAAGACTTTACACATGGACATCACCAGATGGTCAACATCGAAATCACATTGATTATATTCTCTGCAGCAAAAGATGGAGAAGCTCTATACAGTCAACAAAAACAAGACCAGGAGCTGACTGTGGCTCAGATCATGAATTCCTTATTACCAAATTCAGACTTAAATTGAAGAAAGCAGGGAAAACCACTAGACCATTCAGGTATGACCTAAATCAAATCCCTTATGATTATACAGTGGAAGTGAGAAATAGATTTAAGGGCCTAGATCTGATAGAGAGAGTGCCTGATGAACTATGGAATGAGGTTCATGACATTGTCCAGGAGACAGGGATCAAGACCATCCCGATGGAAGAGAAATGCAAAAAAGCAAAATGGCTGTCTGAGAAAGCCTTACAAATAGCTGTGAAAAGAAGAGAANAGTCAACAAAAACAAGACCAGGTGCTGACTGTGGCTCAGATCATGAACTCCTTATTGCCAAATTCAGACATAAATTGAAGAAACTAGGGAAAACCATTAGACCATTCAGGTATGACCTAAATCACATTGCTTATGATTATGCAGTGGAAGTGAGAAGTAGATTTAAGGGCCTAGATCTGATAGAGTGCCTGATGAACTACGGATGAATGTTCATGATACTGTACAAGAGGGAGCAAGACCATCCCTAAGAAAAAGAAATGCAAAAAAGCAAAATGGCTCTCTGAGGAGGCCTTACACATAACTGAAAACAAGAGAGACCAAAAGCAAAGGAAAAAAGGAAAGATATACTCATTTAAATGCAGATTTCCAAAGAATAACAAGGAGAGATAAGAAAGCCTTCCTCCGTGATCAGTGCAAAGAAATAGAGGAAAATATTAGAAGAGGAAAGACTAGAGTTCTCTTCAGGAAAATTAGAGATACAAGGGAAAATTTCGTGCAAAGATAGGCTCAATAAAGGACATAAATGATATGGGCCTAACAGAAGCAGGTGACAAGAGGTGGCAAGAATACACAGAAGAACTGTAAAAAAAAAAAAAAAAAAAAAAAAAAAAAACCTTCACTACCCNTTGGACTGCAAGGAGATCCAACCAGTCCATCCTAAAGGAAATCAGTCTTGGGTGTTCATTGGAAGGACTCATGTTGAAGCTGAAACTCCAATACTTAAGCCACCTGATGCAGAGAGCTGACTAATTTGAAAAGACCTTGATGCTGGGAAAGATTGAGGGCAAGAGGAGAAAGTGACGACATAGGATGAGATGGTTGGATGGCATCACAATGGACAGGGGTTTGGCTGGGATCCGGAAGTTGGTGATGGACATGGTGGTCTGGCGTGCTGCGATTCATGGGGTCCCAAAGATTCAGACGTGACTGAGCCACTGAACTGAAGTGAACTGAACTGGGCTGTTTTGCCTTGGGTTTACCCTGTTTGGGACTCTCTGGGTTTCTTGGACTTGGGTGGCTACTTCCTTGCCTATTTTAGAGAAATTTTCAACTATTATTTCCTCAAGTATTTTCTCGTGCCCTTTCTTTTTGTCTTCTCCTGGGACTCCTATGATTTGAATGTTGGGGCATTTAACATTGTCCCAGGGAATACCCTGATAGCTCAGTTGGTAAAGAATCTCCCTGCAATGCAGGAGATCCAGGCTCTATCCTTGGGTCTGGAAGATCCCCTGGAGAAGAAGGGGAATCCCATTGACAGAGGAGTCTGGCAGGCTATAGTCCATGGGGTCACAAGAGTCAGACACAATTTAGTGACTAAACCAGCACCAGGGGTCTCTAAGCTTGTCCCCNGGAGATCCAGGCTCTATCCTTGGGTCTGGAAGATCCCCTGGAGAAGAAGGGGAATCCCATTGACAGAGGAGTCTGGCAGGCTATAGTCCATGGGGTCACAAGAGTCAGACACAATTTAGTGACTAAACCAGCACCAGGGGTCTCTAAGCTTGTCCCCATTTCTTTTAATTCTTTTTTCTTTTTTCCTCTCTGCTTCATTTATTTCCACCATTCTATCTTCCACCTCACTTATCCTAACTTCTACCCCAGTTATTATTCTGTCATTTCCCTCCAGAGTGCTTTTGACCTCAGTTATTGCATTATTCATTATTGACTGTCTCTTCTTTATTTCTTCTAGGTCTTTGGTAAATATTTCGTGCATCTTCTCAATCCTTTCCTCTAATCTATTTATCTGTAACTCCATTTTTTTGTCAAGATTTTGCATCATCTTCACTATCGTTATTCTGATTTCTTTTTCAGGTAGACTCCCTATCTCCTCCTTTTTTGTTTGGCTTGGTGGGCATTTATCATGTTTCTTTACCTGTTGAATATTTCTCTGCCTTTTCATTTTGTTTAGATGGCTGTGTTTGGAGTGCCTTTTCTGTAGGCTGGAAGTCTGTGGTTCCTGTTTATTGTGGAGCCTGCACCATGTGGTTGGAATTGGACTAGTGGCTTATCAAGGTTTTCTGGTTAGGGGAGCTTTCATCTGTGTTCTGGTGGGTGAAGCTGGATCTCTTCTCTCTGGTGTGCAAAGAAGTGTCCAGTAGTGAGTTTTGGAGTGTCTGTGGGTTTGGTATGGCTTTGAGCATCCTGTCTTTTAATGCTCAGGGTTGTGTACCAGCTTTGCTGGGGAATTTGTGTAGTATATCTTGCTCTGGAACATGTTGCTTCTTGGGTGGAGCTTAGTTTCTGTGTAGGTATGAAGGCTTTTGGATGAGCTCTTGTCAATTAATGTTTCCTGGAATGAGGAGTTCTCTGATGTTCTCAAGTTTTGGAGTTAAGCCTCCTGCCTCTGGCTTTCAGTCTTATTCTACAGTAGTTTCAAGACTTCTCCATCCATAGAGCACAGAAGATAAAACATCTAGGTTAATGGCAAAACAATTCTCCACAGCAAGGGACACCCAAAAAGGTTCACAGAGTTACACGGAAAAGAGAATAGGGAGGAGGGAAATAGAGGTGCCAAGGAGGAGAAGCGGAGAAGGCAATGGCACCCTACTCCAGTACTCTTGCCTGGAAAATCCCATGGACAGAGGAGCCTGGTGGGCTACAGTCCATGGGGTTGCTAAGAGTCAGATACAACTGAGCGGTTTCACTTTCACCTTTCACTTTCATGCATTGGAGAAGTAAATGGCAACCCACTCCAGTGTTCTTGCCTGGAGAATCCCAGGGACGGGAGTGCCTGGTGGGCTGCCGTCTATAGGTTCACAGAGTTGGACAAGAATGAAGTGACTTAGCAGCAGCAGCAGCAACAGCAGCAGGAAGAGGAAGAGAAGGGGAGTCAAAAATGGAGAGACCAATCTCACCAGTAATCTGTTCTCTAAGTGCTCTCCACAGCCCGGAACACCCAGAGAGATTCACAGAGTTAAAAAGAGAAGAGAGGCGGAAGGGGAGGGAGGAGATAGAGGTGACCTGGGGGAAAAAAGGAAGAGTCAAAAGGGGTGAGAGCAATCAAGCCAGTAATCACATCCTTAAGTGAAAATGGATACAGAAGATTAGATTCTTAAAGGTACAAAATTGATAACAAATACTTAAAAGCAAGATTAAAAATCTAGGGTAGATGTTAGACTCTCAAAAATGCAATATTAAAAATAAAAAAACCAACATCAAGCACAAAAGTTATAAAAAATATACATATGAAATTTGCTTTAAAAATAGGGCCTTTTCTTTCAAGGTAAGAGTAGGTTATACAAATGAAAATTAAAGGAGTAATAAAGAAAAATATGTCTAGGAATTTCTCTGGAGCCGTTGTGGGCAGTGTGAGGTCAATTCAGTTTCAGATAGTTCCTGGTTCCATCTTGTACTTGTTCTCAAGGTCTATAGGTCCCTTCCAATGCTTAGTCAATGTTAACTACAGGTTTTTAATCTGTTGCACCTGTCAATTCCAGAGCAGTTCCCTCTTCTTTGTTTATTTTGGCTTCCTCTGTTTGCAAGTCTCTTCAGTGCCCAATTTCTGCCCTGACACAAGGGGGGTCAAGGTAGTCACTTATTTAGGCTCACTTGTTCAGTTGTGTTGTAGGGAAGGAGGAATACTGCAAACAAATATCTCTGGCATGTTGTGGAGTGCTCACAGTGTATGGACCACCTTGGGTTTGTCCCAGCTCACAGCGGTGTGTGTTGTACACTGTTTCACTACACTGTAGACCTGGACAATACTGCTCAGGCTCCAGGGTGCTCTGCAGGGCACTGTCCAAAGCGGGCTCTGCATTGCATGCACTTCCCAGGTCTAAGCCGCTCAGGTTCAGGTTCTCAGGGACTCCACAAGGGCATAGACTCCGTTGGGCAAGCGTTTTGTGCCCTTCCCGAGTCCAGACAGTTCAGGCAACCAGGTGCTTAGTGAGCAAACTGTCCCAGGTGGGCTGTGTGTCTTAATCCCCTCCTCAGTCCTGGCCGCCCGGTTTCCCAGGTGCATCGCGAGAGCACCGTATCAGGTGTGTTGTGTGTCTCCTCCGGGGAGCTGATCTCAGGCTGTGACCCTCCTGGAGAGGTCAACCATCTAGAATCCCAGGAAGACGTGGTTAGCAACTGGGAGCCTGCTTACAGTTTGGTGGAAGATGCTGGTCTCTGGAGCCGATATTGGAGTAGCCCCTTGCCTTCCACCTCTAGCTGTCAAACAACTGCCTCTCTGACTCTGGCTGGGGGAGGGTCCTGTATGCAGCTGGCTAGCTCTCCTTTGGTATTCACTCAATCCTTTGTTCTGTGAGTGGGCCAGGCTGCAGTTGGAGCCTTTTGTGGGAAGGTTCTCTCTCTTTCGGTTTTGTCTCTCTCTGGTGATCCCACAGTTTGGGTTGCTATCTCCTGTGAGCCCCCTCAGATTGTCCTCAGGGCATTCAGGCCTGATCCTTACCCTAAGGACCAATGATGAAGCCCAGGCCTTCCTGTACAGCCCCCACTTGCTGCTGGCAGATGCTAGAGTCTGGGCTACTTCTCCACTGACAGTTGTGGTTAGGCACCTAATCTGTGGGTGGTTTTGGTTTTTTTTTTTTCCTTTCCTCCTGGTTGCTGCCCTCTGAGATTCCAAAACTCCCTACAGACCCACCTGTGAGAGGGTTTCCTGCTGTTTGGAAACTTCTCCTTCAGGACTCCCTCCCCAGAACAGATCTCTGTCCCTAACTCTTTTGTCTGTTTTTGTCTTTCATATTTTGTCCTAGCTACTTTTATATTTTGTCCTACATATTTCCAAAGAGAATGGGCTGCCTTTCTGGATGTCTGGTGTCCTCCGCCAACTTTCAGAAGTTGTTTTGTGGAAGTTGCTCAGCATTCAAATGATCTTTTGATGAATTTGTGGGGGAGAAAGTGATCTCCCCGGCCTATTCCTCAGCCATCTTGGGGCTGCCCCCCATATTTACATTTTATAATGTTTACTCCAATTGACTTGTGGNCAGAAGTTGTTTTGTGGAAGTTGCTCAGCATTCAAATGATCTTTTGATGAATTTGTGGGGGAGAAAGTGATCTCCCCGGCCTATTCCTCAGCCATCTTGGGGCTGCCCCCCATATTTACATTTTATAATGTTTACTCCAATTGACTTGTGGAGATAAAAGAGGTAGAAAAAAGCTAGTATTCGTCTAAAGGATAAATAAGATAAATACTTAGATAACTGAACTTAAGCGGTGGTGCTGAAGATGATGAAAGTTAAGGTTGACAAATAATTTAAAATATAGAGGCATGTTTTAGGATCAATTAGCTTACTCTTGTTATAATTCTATGGACTATAAAATTCCATGAGTTTCAACAGATTCTTCATTATTGCACGTTATTTCTCAATTAAGCTTCTCTCAAAGGAAACAGTTTGTGGGCAAGAAATATTCTACATATAAATTATCAGAGGAAAAAATTGTCTGTAGCTTTATTACTTAGTGATATTTGAATACTGCAATATGACTAAAAACTAAATTACAAATATGCTATATAATTAAAGATTTTACTAGCCTCTTGAAATGTTCATATATGTATCCCATGCCAGAGAACTAGGGGGAAAGTCCACTGAATAAAAATAGAAAATTTTGTTTTTATGTTTCCATTTTACACAAAAACTATAAAGTAGTTTATAAAAGTTTATCTTTACTGAGAAAAATGATCAAAGGAGAACAAGATTTGAATGGGAATTCTCTTATTAAAATTTGAAAGTATTTTTAGCAAGCCATTATCTCTGAAAAATGTATATAAGCAGTGGAGATTGAAGTGTCTATAAATGGTTTATCATATGTGAATATGTATGAAAAGGTAGACTTACTCTTGCAATCCAACATTTTAATTTTATATATATATTTGATTTAAAGTGAAAGATTAAAAATGAAGTCATTCTTCTTAATTTTAGAGGACTGAAACCTTATTCTGTGGCATTTTAGAAGCACAAGTCTGGTACATTCTCTCCATTAACTTGTTTTCCATATTTTCCCTTATAGATCAGTACCAGGGAAAGCTGATGGTGAGAAATATTCACTGTGGTAAAGTATAGGACAGGATGAAATGTGTGATCTCCAAATGACCTCTTTATGCATTAATATCAGAATTTAAATAGACAGAGCTCTAATTCTTTATTAAAATGTTTCTTAGATGATTGCAGTGACAATACAACTTAAATCATCATATTAAACATGAAGACTCTACTGAAGGAAATGAATGGGTGTAGTGAATGAGGAGTTTGGGCACTGAAAACCAATAAAGTCTACTTCACAATTTTATTTAATGTCATGAGGATATCATGAGTGGAGCATGTCTTGACTCTTCAAGGGTGATTCTAGCAGGAAAGGTGGATGTGTCCAGGTAGAACTGGCAGGTTGGTGGTTATCTGCGACAGGCAGATCCCCAAAGGTAGTGTTATAAACAATGAGTGATATGGGCAAACAACTCATGGTCTCACCATAAGGCTTATTTCTCACTCCCTCATCAGGAATATCTCACAGAACTCATCATGGACAGTTCTGGTCAAGTTGATCTCCGGGCTTCTTCTCCACATGGTCCCAGCAATCCAGATTCTGTCCATATGGTGTCTTGGTCATCTCATCACCTGACGGTACAATTATTTTGTTGGAGAGAGAGACACTGAGGGGAACTCTCAGGCGCCCTGCATCAGCCTCTGATGACACACTGGGCTGCCATTCATAATTTTCTGGTCATTCGTAAGAGTCATGCAATCTATAACCTCCACCACAATCAAGATACAGGACAGTTCATTTACCCCTATAATGTTCCTTTGTCCCTTTATAATAAATCCTATATTTCCACCTCCAGCCCCTGATATTCTGCCTTTTCCAGACTGTCAAATACATGGAGTCATACAGTGTCTGAGACTGGAGTATTTCACTTAGTATAATCGAGTTTATTTTTATTTTTTATTGGAGTAAAATTGCTTTCCAATGTTATATTAGTTTCTGCTGTACAGCAATGTGAATTAGCCATATGTATACATTTGTCCCCTCCCACTTGATGCTCCTTCCCAGTCTCCCATGCCTATCCCACCCTTTTAGTTCATCACAGAGCACTGAGTTGAGCTCCCTTTGCTCTACAGCAGCTTTCCACTAGCTATTTTACACATGGTAGTGTATATATCGGAGAAGGCAATGGCACCCCACTCCAGTACTCTTGCCTGGAAAACCCCATGGATGGAGGAGCCTGGTGGGCTGCAGTCCATGGGGTTTCGAAGAGTCGGACACGACTGAGTGACTTCACTGTCACGCATTGGAGAAGGAAATGGCAACCCACTGCGGTGTTCTTGCCTGGAGAATCCCAGGAACGAGGAGAGCCTGGTGGGCTGCTGTCTATTGGGTCGCACAGAGTCAGACACGACTGAAGCGACTTAGCAGCAGCACCAGCAGTGTATATATGTAAATGCCACTCTCTCAATTCTTCACACCCCCTCTTTCTGCTTTGGCATGATCCATTTTAGAGTCATCCATGCTACTGAATATATCAATTTTCATTTATTTTTAACATTCATAAGTATTCCATTTAATTGCTATTCTACAATCAGTATATCCACATCTAAGTTGATGAATCTGAGTTGTTTCCTGTTTTTGGCACTTATGATTGAACCCGCTATAAACACACGTATCAGTAAATGGGATTGTTTATTGATTTAGTGAATATAATTGATTTTTTCAAATGTGGAGGCAACTTTGCTTTCTCAAGTTAAACTCCATTTAGTTATGATGCATATATACAGCTAGATTTAATAAAGATGTATTTTAGCAATTATGTTCACCATGGAAGTTGATGGGTAGATTTCTTTTCTTGTAATGTCTTTGTCTTTGATACCAGGATAATTTTCACATCATAAAATAAATGGGGAAGTGTTTCTTCTTCTTCCATTTTCTGTATGAATATGTTACATGCTGGTAGTATTTCTTCCATAAATGTTTGGTAGAATTTACCAGCCAAGCCATGTGCACTTAGAGTTTTCTTTGAAGGAAAGTTTTAAACTTATAAATTCAGTTTTTAAATCAATGTAAGTCTATGCATTCATATATTTTCTTTTTTCCTGAGATTTTGCTAGATTGTATGTTTCAACAAGTTGTTCTATTTCATCTAATTGTCAAAATTAGATGTTTTTCTCTTATTTTTAAGATTTGCAGTTACTTGTTATTTAGTAATATATTAATTAATATTAGATATGTCTTTCCATCTAATGAGGTGGGGAAATAATTATTAGTTTAAATTTTCTTATCAGAGTCATCTGTGTTTCATTTCTTTCTCCCTTTTGTTTCTGTTTTTAATTTTATTGATTTTTATTTTTATTATTTTTTCTCCTCCTGAATTTATCCTTAATTTGTCCTGCTTTTCTTATTATTGAGTGGAAAATTAGATCATTGGTTTGAGTCCTTTAATATTTCCTAATATAAGCACTTGATGTTCAAATTTTCCTGTAAGTATATCTTTAGTTTATCTCCTAAATTTTTATATTGTGTTTTCAATTTTATTTAATTCAAAACATTTTCTACTTCCTTCTCCTCTTTGATCAATGAGTTAGACACCATGATTTACAAAGAATTATGTTGCTTAGTTGACAAACATTTGAAGATGAATTTTTGTTGTAGATTTCTTTTGTAATCATATTGTGATCAGAAAGTATCTCTTGCACAATTCAACTGTTTTAACTTGCTGAAGTTTTTTTAATAACCTAGATTATGGTCTATCCTGATTAATATTCCAGTGTAAATGGGAAGAATGTATATTCTATCATGTGAGTAGCCTATATGTATCCATTATGTTGTGTTTTCGTACTGATTTTCTGCCTACTTCTATCAATTACAAGAACTGACTTTTAAAGTCTCTAAATCAGATTTTGGATTTATCTGTTTTTTCATCCCAGGTCTGTCAGTTTTTGCTTGGTGAATTTTGAAGCTCTGGTGTTAGGTATATACACATATAGGATTGTTTTGTCCTCTTGGTGAATTTAAATCTTTGTTTTTATGTCCTAATTTTCTTCTGAAATCGAATTTATCTGCAAAAGAGCAGCTACCCTGGCTCTGAGTGGGTCTCCACTGTCATGATAGTCTACACTAGGCATTAAGCAAGACATCCAGTTGTAGCTGATTTACTCCTAGTTATGGCTGGTATCTCTGTCATGGTGACTGGTATCCCTGGCTTCCGTTCTTCACCATTGGTATGCTGATGTGACACACCAGCCCTCCTGGAAGTTTTTTCTGGGATATGAGTTTTTGGCTGCTCCACAACTTCTGGTTTATGAAAAGTTATGATTTCATAGTTTTTGTATTCTTTCCTCTTTGCTGTGATTTTTTCACTTAACATTTTCTAGAGGCTAACTTGTAGTTAGATTTAAGGGGTTAACTGAAATAGGTTGTACTATACCTACTCCTATCCCCTGATAAAAGTAGTCCCCTACCTCAAAGACAAANCTTATACACATCTTTCTCAGTGTTTGTTTCACTTGCACATTAAAAATGTAAAACTATAACAGTACACTGCCAGTATAATCTTTCTACCAATTTCTATATAAATACAGAGATGGTGTCTAAATAAATCTCATATATTTTTATATGCTTAGTGTTTATACAGGTACTCACAGAAAAGTATGTACAATTATTTTTTACAATTAAATTTTATATTAATGACAAATTATAGTTTTTATCCTTTGACAAATTATTTTTATGACTCAGTATTATGTTTTTAAGATTCCTTCATTTTGATACAAATAATTTTTAAAATTCATCTTAACTACAGTATAGTATTGCAGGTAAGAAAAAACACAGCTTATCCATTTATCTACTAAGGGATAGTTGCATTTATTCTATTTTTCCACTGTTACACTCTGTGATAAAATTAAAAGCTTTATAAGTGTCTCATGCACAGGAATAAGTGTTTGTAAGGTAAAAACTTTAAAGTAAAATTGTAAGGATATGCAAATATAGTCTATTAGATATACATATATAATGTATATATTATGTATAATATATATATATATTTAATGCTTTCCAAAGTATGTGTTACACTTTGCACTCTCACCGCGGTTCATTTGGTAAAGAATCTGTCTGCTTTGTGAGGGAACTTGGTTCGATCCTTGGGTTGGGATGGTCCCCTTGGAGAAGGGAATGGCTACCCATTCCAGTATTCTTGCCTCGAAAATTCCATGGACAGAGGAGCATGGCAGGTTACAGTTCATGGGGTGGCAACATGACTGAGCAACTAATAGTTTGCACTCTCACCAACTATGCACAAGAGTTTTTACTTTCTCACATTTATACCAATGCTTGGGAAACCGAGATACAAATTGTTGCACATCTGAGGGTTGAGAGATGCTGTCTCGTTGTGGTTTTTACTTGTTTGATAGTGAGACTGAGCTTGAATCTCAATCTCAACTGAGATTGAGCTGGCTTGAAACTCAGCGTTAAAAAAAAAAAAAGCTGAGATCATGACATCTGGTCCCATCACTTCATGGCAAATAGAAGGGGAAAAGTGGAAGCACTGACAGATTTTATTTTTTTGGGCTCCAAAATCACTGTGAATGGTGACTGCAGCCATGAAATAAATACTTGTTCCTTTGAAGGAAAGCTATGACAAATCTAGATAGCATATAAAAAAAGCAGACCTTTGCCACAAAGGTCCATGTAGTCAATGCTATGGTTTTTCCACCTGTCATGATGTGAGAGTTAAACCATAAAGAAGGCTGAGCACTGAAGAATTGTTGGTTTTGAACCGTGTTGCTAGAGAAGACTCTTGAGAGCCTTGGATCGCAAGGACATCAGAACAGTCAATCTTAAAGGAAATCAACCCTGGTTAATCATTGGAAGGACTGATGCTGAAGCTGAAGCTCCAACTCTTTGACCACCTGATGCAAAGAGCTGACTTATTGGAAAAGACCTTGTTGTTTGGAAAGACTGAAGATGTAAGGAGAAGGGGGAAGCAGAGGATGAGATGGTAGGACAGCATCACTAACTCAATGGACATGAAGTTGAGCAACCTCCTGGAGATAGCAGAGGGCAGGGGAGTCTGGTGTGCTACAGTCCATAGGGTTGCAAAGTTGGACACGACTTAACAACTAAACCACAAATTGAGACTGAGCATGTTTTTATATGCTTATCACTCATCTGGTGAATTACTTGTTTACATATTTTTTTCTGTTTTTTAATTTGGGTGATTTATCTATTTATCAATCAGTTAAAGGTTTTTTTTTATATAAATTTATTTATTTTAATTGGAGTTAAAGTTTTTATATTCTTGGTACTAATCCTCAGTCAGCTATGGTAGCTCTCAAAATGATAGTATCAATATGTTATCATTAATATAAAATTTAATGATGAAAATTGTTAGTATGTACATTTCTATGCACATGCAAACATATGATTACTACACAGAAACATGTGAGATTTATTTCTAAATTTCAGAATAGTAAATATTTAGGGTTGGGGAGATGTTTTGATAGCTTCTGTTTTGTTATTTTTTTAATAAAAATAAAAGAGAGGTATTAAATATATTAAGTTCTATTAATCTCTGGCTTACAATTTGCTTTTCTGTTTTGGAGGGAAATTTTGAAATTTTATTATAAACAAATTTATCAGTATTTCCATTTTACTTTGTATTGCTTTAACATGTATAAAATATTATTTATTCTGATATTTTAATCTACTTTTTTTCTGAAAGGTTTATAGCAATGCTTTTAGATATTTAATCTATGTAATTTTATCTGTACCTTCTTATCTGAGATAATTTAAAACTTACAGAAAACTTGTAAGAATAACTCAGATTACTCAACCATTAATATTTTGGCATTTTGCTCTATCACTTTCTCTATGTATCTCCCCATTGAGAGATACATTTTGCCCTTTAATACTTCAAGGTGTGTTTTCTAAGAAAAGGGGCATTATCTCATTTCAGTTCAGTTCAATTACTCAGCTGTGTCAACCACATGAGCTTTACAAACCTCATGGACTGCAGCACGCCAGGCCTTTCTGTCCCTCACCAACTCCTGGAGCTTGCTCAAACTCATGTCCATCAAGTTGGTGATGCTATCCAACCATCC
Organism: Neotragus pygmaeus; assembly: GCA_006410875.1. Taxonomy (NCBI): domain Eukaryota; kingdom Metazoa; phylum Chordata; class Mammalia; order Artiodactyla; family Bovidae; genus Neotragus; species Neotragus pygmaeus. Next base: position 1,204,391 of record SJYV01020007.1, read on the forward strand.
ATCTCTTCCTCTGTAGCCCCTTCTCCTCCTGCCTTCCGTCTTTCCCAGCATCAGGGTCTTTTCTAATGAGTCGGCTCTTTGCATAATGTGGCCAAGGTATTGTAGCTTCATCATCATTAGTTCTTCCATACTATATATTTGTATACAGAACTGTGTATATGCACACATAGATTGTAGTGTGTGTATATATATATATATATATATATGTAGTAGTCCCACTCCAGTACTCTCGCCTGGAAAAATCCCATGGATGGAGGAGCCTGGAAGGCTGCAGTTCATGGGGTCGCTGAGGGTCGGACACGACTGAGCGACTTCCTTTCACTTTTCACTTCCATGCATTGGAGAAGGAAACGGCAACCCACTCCTGTGTTCTTGCCTGGAGAATCCCAGAGACAGGGGATCCCGATGGGCTGCCGTCTATGGGGTCGCAGAGAGTCAGACACGACTGAAGCGACTTAGCAGCAGCAGCAGCAGCAGCAGTGTATGATGATTTCCCTGGTGGTTCAGATGTTGAAGAATCTGCCTGCAGTGCAGGAGACCTGGGTTCAATCCCTGGGTCTGAAAGCTCCCCTGGAGAAGGAAATGGCAACCACCCCAGTATTCTTCCGTGGAGAATTCCAAGGACAGAGGAGACTGGCAGGCTATACAGTTCATGGCATCACAAAGAGTCAAACATGACTGAGTGACTAACACTTTCACTTTCAGTGAGTGTGTGTATATGTGTGTGTGTGTGTGTGTGTGTGTGTGTGTGTGTANTGCCGTCTATGGGGTCGCAGAGAGTCAGACACGACTGAAGCGACTTAGCAGCAGCAGCAGCAGCAGCAGTGTATGATGATTTCCCTGGTGGTTCAGATGTTGAAGAATCTGCCTGCAGTGCAGGAGACCTGGGTTCAATCCCTGGGTCTGAAAGCTCCCCTGGAGAAGGAAATGGCAACCACCCCAGTATTCTTCCGTGGAGAATTCCAAGGACAGAGGAGACTGGCAGGCTATACAGTTCATGGCATCACAAAGAGTCAAACATGACTGAGTGACTAACACTTTCACTTTCAGTGAGTGTGTGTATATGTGTGTGTGTGTGTGTGTGTGTATAGTGGACTGTAAACCATGCATACTTTAGGTCTTGAGAACTTACTTCACATAGCTAAAACCAGGTATTTTTTTTTAATCAGCACTACACATTTCCCCTCATTCCAGCCCCTGAAAACCAATCTTCTATTTAGTCTGCTTCTGAGATTGACATTTGGAACACTATGCCAAGTCAGTGGCCAAGTTATGGAAACAACCTAAATATCCACCAAAGGATGCAATGGAGATGTATAATTCAGATTTAATATGGAAAGTAACTCTGCCGTTTGCAAGTCAGTGAAACTGCAGGACATTATGTAAGTGAAATAAGTTGGACTCAGAAAAACAAATATTACAATATCTTTAGTACTAGTACAATCTAAAAAAAATAAAAACCAGTGGGGTTTTAATTCAACTATTCTTACTAGTTACACTTGATACGTTTGAGTCATTTTTATTTTCTGTTTTCAGAATTATTTATTTGAATTTTTCCCCAGTTGTACTGGGTTGTGATTTCTCCCCTTTAGTTGTGACATAAGTTGAAGATATTTTCTCCCACTATGCATTTATCTTTTGAATATTTGGTGTGTTTTATTTTTTTGTTTGTTTTTGCAATAAATTGCTTTTTTGTTCTTACAAAGTCAATATATCCATCTTTTCTTCTATTTATTGTGGATTTTAAGTTAAAATTAGATCCAAAGTCACCATTTCTTTCTTTTGTACTTGTATAACATTTAATTTTAAAATTTCGATTTTTTAATTTTTAATTTTAAATTTAATTATATTTTTTCTCATTCAATAGTTTGTTTCATTTTGTGAATGGTTTCCTTTGCTGNTTGTGGATTTTAAGTTAAAATTAGATCCAAAGTCACCATTTCTTTCTTTTGTACTTGTATAACATTTAATTTTAAAATTTCGATTTTTTAATTTTTAATTTTAAATTTAATTATATTTTTTCTCATTCAATAGTTTGTTTCATTTTGTGAATGGTTTCCTTTGCTGTGCAAAAGTTTTTAAGGGGCTCCCACTTCCTTAGATTTGCTTTTAGTTCCTTTATTAAAGGAAAAAATATTGTAATCATTTATGTCAAAGTCCTCTGTTTGTTTTTATATTCACTTTAATAGAAAATTAGTCAGCTCTGTAATAAGCTGATTGTTACTCACTGAATTTATAAACGAGCTTTGTAAGAACTCTCATTTTATGCCATCTGATCAGAGAACAAAGTTTTTCCATCTGTTCATTCCAATATTTGTGTCTCTGGTAAGTGTTTTTAAACTTTCTTCACATTCCTTGAGAATTTTTAAATCCTTTCAATTTTCTTTTTTGCTATTGTAGGTAGGATGTTCCTTAATATTATAATCTCTAATTTCTTATATCTGAGTATGAAGTGAAAGTGAAAGTGTTAGTTGCCCAGTCTTGTCCGACTCTTTGCAACCCCATGAATTGTAGCCCACCAGGCTCCTCTGTCCATGGAATTCTTCAGGCAAGAATACAGGAATGAAGAAGCCATTCCCTTCTCCAAGGGATCTCCCCAATCCAAGTATTGAACCCAGATCTTCTCCACTGCAGGTAGATTCTTTACCACCTGAGTCACCAGGGAAGCCTAAATCTGAGTATATGAGTTATTTATTTCTGAACATACATTTTATATCCTGACATTTGCTAAGTTATTTTGTTGCTTAAATGATTATTATTATTATTACCATCGTCATCATTATTGATTTTGTAGGGTTTTCTAAACACATTATAATCTCATCTCCAAATAAGTTATTTTACATTTTTATTACCAATTATTTTGCCTCATTAATTGATTTCTCTTATCAAATGACTTTGGTTAAGAATTTTCATGCATTGTGAAATATTACTGGAGAAAGTAGGCTCACTTGCCTTTTGCTCAATGTGAAAGAAAAGTTCCTAGTATTCTCCTATTAAGTAGGACTCTGGATGTGAGAGTTGGACTGTGAAGAAGGCTGATCGCAGAAGAATTGATGCTTTTCAACTGTGGTGTTGGAGAAGACTCTTGAGAGTCCCTTGGACTGCAAGGAGATCCAACCAGTCCATTCTGAAGGAGATCAGCCCTGGGATTTCTTTGGAAGGAAGGATGCTAAAGCTGAAACCCCAGTACTTTGGCCACCTTATGCAAAGAGTTGACTCATTGAAAAAGACTCTGATGCTGGGAGGGATTAGGAGCAGGAGGAGAAGAGGACCACAGAGGATGAGATGCCTGGATGGCATCACTGACTCGATGGAAGTGAATCTGAGTGAACTCCAGGAGTTGGTGATGGACGGGGGGGCCTGGAATGCTGCAATTCATGGGGTCACAGAGTCGGACATGACTGAGTGACTGAACGGAATGGAACTGAACTGACTTTAGTACTTTAAGAATTAGAATTATATATATACATATATGCTTGCACTATATATATGCATATATATGTGTGTGTATATATATATATATATATATAT
>SJYV01020007.1:1213788-1258395 GCA_006410875.1 Neotragus pygmaeus
AAAAAAAAAAAAAAAAAAAAAGATGTGTTTTGTGTTTAGGAGAGATGGCCTTAAAACTGAGCAAGTTGGAGGGCTTGGGAAAATGTGAAGTATGGTTCTGAAACATTGATTATAATCCAGAAAATCTGTATTTTTCTTCCTCGAGAGAACAAATTGGGAAATGTGGCATGTAATCATTAAAATAACACATGTTCAGAGGTGTATTTAATATACATAGAGGTAAGTAACTATCAAAAAGGAATACCACGTTCATATTACATTAGTTACTTTATCTTTGCTAAGAAAATTTAATCACTTCCCTGTTCCTCTAAACTGAGAGGTATTTTAAAATTGCATGGGTTCTTTGAATTTATTATTAAAAGAGATGAGGTAGGAAAGAAGAGTCCTTTTGAAATGGAAACTTCTATACAGTTAAATGGTAATATAATGGCTGCTGGCTGGTGGTTCAGTTGCTAAGTCATGTCCAACTCTTGGGACCCCATGGACTGTCACCGCCAGGATCCTCTGTCCATGGGATTTCCCAGGTAAGAATACTGGAGTGGGTTGCCATTTCCTTCTCCAGGGGATCTTCCCCACACAGGGACTGAATCCAGGTTCCCTGGTACAAGCAGTATCCTCACTGCAGGTGGATTTTTTACTGACTGAGCCACCAGCCCAATGTAATGGTTAAAGGCACTTAATGTAGTTACTGATGCCAGTGAGTGATGAACTTGAGGGAGGGCTCTGCTATTTAGTGCTGTGGAATCTGGGGTGACTTGCTACTTATCCCCAAGCCTCAGTTGCTACATTTGTCAAATGGGGACTAAGTTTCTCCCTCTCAAGATGTTTTGAGAATGAAAACAGATGCAATAACTAGTATAATTCAAAGTGCTCTCCAAATAGAAGATCTATGTTATTTTATTCCCTCCATACTAAAGTTGTGGTTACTCTCAGCAGTTTTTAAATAAAACTGTTCTAGAGGAGTAGGGCCATGAGACAAAGAGCCTGAGCAGTGTGGGTAGCAGTATCTGTTCCACAAAACCATACACTCAATGGAAGGGCAAGGACAGTAAATATTAATGTGTTAAAGCTACACTTAAAAAAACAGAGATGTGGATTTGAGAAACAGAGAAATGACCAGATTAAAGTGAGTGATACCCCTCTCTTTTATGACCTCACAAGTCTCCATAAGAGGAAGGAAGATGGTTGCAGACATATAGCCTGTGTTTAGTTCAGTTCAGTCAGTCATGTCCAATTCTTTTCAGCCCCATGAACTGCAGCATGCTGGGCTTCCCTGTCCATCATCAACTCCCAGAGTTTACTCACACTCATGTCCATTGAATTGGTGATGCCAGCCAACCGTCACATCCTCTGTCATCCCCTTCTCCTCCCACCTTCAATCTTCCCCAGCATTAGGATCATCTCCAATGAGTCAGTTCTTTGCATCAGGTGGCCAAAGTACCAGAGTTTCAGCTTCAGCATCAGTTCTTCCAATGAATATTCAGGACTGATTTCCTTTAGGATGGACTGGTTGGATCTCCTTGCAGTCCAAGGGGGACTCTCAAGAGTCTTTCCCAACACCACAGTTCAAAAGTATCAATTCTTCGGCACTCAGTTTTCTTTATAGTCCAACTCTCACATCCATACATGACCACTGGAAAAACCATAGCCTTGACTAGATGGACCTTTGTTGGCAAAGTAATGTCTCTGCTTTTGAATATGCTATCTAGGTTGGTCATAACTATCCTTCCAAGGAGTAAGCATCTTTTAATTTCATGGCTGNATCCATACATGACCACAGGAAAAACCATAGCCTTGACTAGATGGACCTTTGTTGGCAAAGTAATGTCTCTGCTTTTGAATATGCTATCTAGGTTGGTCATAACTTTCCTTCCAAGGAGTAAGCATCTTTTAATTTCATGGCTGCAGTCACCATCTGCAGTGATTTGGGAGCCCCCCAAAATAAAGTCTGACACTGTTTCCACTGTTTCCCCATCTATTTCCCATGAAGTGATGGGACCGGATGCCATGATCTTGGTTTTCTGAATGTTGAGCTTTAAGCCAACTGTTTCACTCTCCTCTTTCACTTTCATCAAGAGGCCTTTTAGTTCCTCTTCACAACATATATGTACATAAATACAAATTTTAAAATGTGTGTATATATATATATATATATATATCCTTGTTTTGGTTTCTCTAGAAACCATAATTAATACTTATGTTTTGTTACTTTTTCAAATAAATGGGTTTTAATGTAATAACTAGATATACATTTAATATATACCTCATGAGTATCTATGTTTAGCTTTATTTCTTAGATTTTCTATTGTATTACTTTATTTTTTTCTGCTAGTATATTGAATTAGACAATTAATCCATATATTTTCATTTATGTATGTTTATTGATATGTGTTTAGAGCTATAAAGTTTCCTTTCATCTAGCCTGCGTGCTCAGTCCAGTCCAGTTCTTTGTGACTCCATGGACAATGTAGCCCACCAGGGTCCTCTGTCTATGGGATTTCCCAGGCAAGAATACTGGTTGCCATTTTCTGCTCCAGAGGATCATCCAGATCCAGGGACTGAACCTGGGTCTCCTGAAATCGCAGGCAGATTCCTTACCACTGAGCCACCTGGGAAAGTGAAACTGAAAATGAAAGTCGCTCAGCTGTGACTGGCTCTTTGTGACCCCATGGACTGTACAGTCATGGAATTCTCCAAGTCAGAATATTGGAGTGGGTAGCCGTTCCCTTCTCCAGGGGATCTTCCCACCCCAGGGATCAAAGTCACGTGTTCTGCATTGCAGGTGGATTCTTTACCAGCTGAGCTACAAAAGAAGCCCCAGAGCCACCTGCGAATTGCCTTAAAATAGCCTACAGATTCCGATATGTGCTTTTTCATTCACTAGTTTGCAGAGATTCTATAATTTCATTTTGTATTTCCCCTTTCACTCAAGATCTGTTTAATAGAAGGTTTTGTAATGTTTACGATGAAGGTCTTTTAAAAGAACTCTTTACAATATCTACTTAGACTGCATTGTGGTCAGAGTACTGTTAGTAGTATTTCTATACCTAATACATAATCAACGTTGTGGATGATCCCTGTGGATGGGAGAAAAAGTTTTATTCTCTTTTATTAGAGTGCTAAGATTTTTTATCCATATTTATCTTACAGACTTGGATTTTATAGATCTTTTATATCCATATTTGATTCCTACCTGTTAGGTCTGCCTTTTACTGACAGTGGCATGTTAAAGCCTCCTATTGTAGTATTTCTATCCATTTCTTTTAGTATCTCTAATCTCAAGCATAGTTTTTAATAAATATTCATGTATTCTTATACATTTTGTGAAGAATTTAAGTTCACTAGATATGGTATATTAAATACACTGCTCATATATTTTGCATATTTTGTTATTCTTTCCCTTGACATTGTTAGCTGCAAGCAAGGCAAAACTATTATATGCTTCTGGTGAGCTTTCTCCTCATCTTTTTTATTCTGAATAACCCTGTTTACCACAAAGTCAGTTTTTATTGGCTAATACTAAAATATCAATGTTTTATTAACTTGTTTCTCATGTATTTTCTTTTACATTACTTTTACTGTTTCTGAAATATATACTTTTGATATATTTTGAAGGCATGGTTACATAGTCTTTTTCTATACATAGCTTATAGAGATTTTATTTATTTATTTATTTAATATTAACATTTTAATTTTTACATGTAGCCATTTACTTTATGTGAAGTTGATCTCAGTAAGTTTTCATATTATAGTGTAGTTCTTCTTTTTGCATTTATTAATCTGTCTTTCCCCCAATTTTGCTACTCTTCTTTACAATTTATCTAATACCCTTACATGGAGGGGTCTTTTGCATTCACATAAGTACGTGGGTCTGATATGCGATACTTCATTTATGTACCTGTTTTATTCTTCTCTGTCCTACACCACTGCCATTTCTCTGGTTTTATAACTCATCTTAATAAAAAAAAATTGTAAAGTACATCTCTCATTTTTTTACTTTTAAAAGCATAGACTTATTTTTAAGTTATGGTTTTATTATATTCAGCTGTGTTTGCATATGAAGACTGCAGATTCTTTTACCTTATTGCTTTACCCCAATCAAGCATCTTCAGTTCAGTTAAGTTACCTAGTCTTGTTCATCTCTTTGTGACCCCCTGGACTGCAGCATGCCAGGCATCCCTGTCCCTCACCATCTCCTGAAGCTTGCCCAAGTTCATGTCCATTATGTTTTTGATGGCATCCAGCCATCTTTTCCTCTGATGCCCTCTTCTCTGTCTGCCCTCAATCTTCCCCAGCTTCAGGGACTTTTCCAGTGAGTCGACTATTCGTGTCAGATGACCAAAACACAGGAGCTTCAGCTTCAGCATCAGTCCCTCCAATGAGTATTCAGGGTTGATTTCCTTTAAGATCGATTGATTTAATATCCTTGCTGTCCAAGGCACTTTCAGGAGTCTTCTCCAGCATCACAGTTTGAAGGCATCGGTTCTTTGATTATCTGTCTTCTTTACGGTCAAGCTCTCACAACCATTTCTGACCACTGGAAAGACCACAGCCTTGACTATATGAACCTTTGATTGGGAGAGTAATGTCTCTGCTTTTCAGTATACTGTCTAGGGTTGTCATAGCTTTCCTGCCAAGAAGCAATTGTCTTCTGATTTCATGGCTGCAGTCCCATCATCAGTGATTTTAGAGCCCAAGAATAAAAAATCTGTCACTACTTCCACCATTCCCCCCCTTCTATTTGTCAAATTTGCTATTTATTCTTTCATATAATTATCTTAGAATTTCCTGAGCTAAACTGAAAAAAGATTACTTATAAAAACTTAATAGCTACCAGAGAAAACCAATGTTCCAAGGAATATATTTTTGAAGCAGCACTATAGATCAACTTTAGTTGTAGATGCATAAATCCTAAATAAAATATTAGCAAATGGAATCCATCTGTGTTATTAAAAACTAATATACCATGATCAAACTGGGTTAAGTTTAACATGCGAGAGTGATTTCATATTAAGAAATCCATTTATGCAATTCACTACAGTAATTAAAGAGCAAAAATATATGATCACTTTAGTGGAATACAAAATGTCTTTGGATAAAATTCAACAACCACAAATGATGAAGAGAAAATTTACTGCTCAAAAATAAATATAATGCAACTCTCAATATGCTATAATAGAAAACCATTTATCTTTATAAAACAAACAACACATCTACTATTAAAATTATAGAAAACTTTTCATTAATATCAAGGGAAAATACTACATCTTAAACTTTTATACTATCAAAAATTTCGTGAATCATTTTAACACAAAGAAAGGTGGAATTGGATAGTTACCATATTTTTAGTTGCAAATAACATGTTTATCTACACAATAAATCCAAGAAATCAAACAACAATAAAAACAACACAGAAACATAAGTGACAGAATTCAATAATGTAGACTAATGCAATATTAATATAATTAATATTGTACAGATACACAAATGATACTAAAGAAGGAATTTGAAGGATAAATAAATATAACAAAGAATGATACATGAAGAGTCAAGAAACAGATTTTAATAGTGACCAAGAAAGTAATTAATCAAAAATTCCATTGCACTAATATGCTAAATTTTTCAAAAAAGCTAGACCCCTATTTCGCAAAATACACACAAAAAAAATCACTGGGAAATATTTACCATTTTCAAGATCAATGGTTTCTTGAATCCACTGATATTGCTAGAATTTTAACAAAGAAATAAAGATTACCAAATTTTATAATGGAGATCTCTCCTTCCTGATGGGTGATAATTTCCCCAAATCTTTAGTAATTCTTAGCTTACCAAAATTTGTGAAAAGATTGTAAGTGAAAGTGAAAGTCATTCAGTTGTGTCTGATTCTTTGAGACCCTGTGACTGTAGCCTCCCAGGCTCCTCCATCCATGGAATTTTCCAGGCCAGAATACTGGAGTGGGTAGCCTATCCCTTCTCCAGTGGATCTTCCCAACCCAGAAATTGAACCAGGTTCTCCTGCATTGCAGGCAGATTCTTTACCAGCAGAACTACTAAGGAAGCCTGAAAAGAATGAATATTTCAATTTAAATGAGAATCCCTGTTCTCTTGAACGTAAAAGAAGATCCTGTCTTTAAAATCCTACTCCTTACATGTGAGTATGTGAGAGTGTTTGCAGGGGAAAGTTGCTATAGATATGTGACTGGGGAGGGTGTGCAGATAACGTCTTCTGGATACTGAGATTCAATCTACCTGGTGAATGGGCAACCTTAAATTCACCTTTACTTTCGAAGCCACAGTACTGTCTCCTGGGTTGGAATCCCCACTTCAGGAGCTGGACTTGCAGATTAGATTTGGGACCAATTATTAGAACCTACTTCCCCTGATATTAACTTACTTTACTTTTGTAAAGATTTTTAATCATTCCAGGTTTTGCTGGCATCTCTTGCAGGTAACAACCTCATGGCTAGCTTTCTACCCAAGCAGATTGCTTCAGTTAGAAAGTTATTCTAAGGTCTATAGCTTTAAAGATGCTGTTCTCCTTGGTATAGCTCTGATAATATTTACCAAAAAAAAAAAAAAAGCTCCATTGGACTCAGCTATTCAGAATATAGTCTTTCAGTAAGTTACTCTGATAAGTGTCCCAGTGATTCTACCCTCCTCCTGAGTTTTTTTCTTTGTATCTGTCATTCGCCTGAGATTCTTGGTGGTAAAGTTTTTACTTCAGCGTTGTATTTATATTTCAAGGATCCTTGACAGAAGCTTTCTGCTCTGATTTCTTTTTCAATCTCATTCCACTTTTCCTTTTGAAAATTCTTCAAAATTTCTTGATATACCAACGGAAAATTATCTCATTACATTATTGTTCATGGTATTGTTCTGTATTTTTTCCTGTATTTATTTCCTTGAGAATTATATCTTGAATTTAAATAAATTTTCTCAGCCAGATTTATCAATTGACCAGCAATAATTTGTTAATTGCATTAAGCAGCAACAAAATGTCCATCCTTACAGAGCCTGAGGAAAAACTTTTGCCCTTCTCTCTGTCCTCTGGAGAGATTTTGCAGTGGGATAATGACCACTTTCTCTCCATTTCTGATCACAGCACTATAGACATGTCACAATCATGCCTACTCTAGAATATTGCAAAAGTGTCTAATTTATACATCTGCTTGCGGTAGTCCCCCTAAAATCTATTTCTCCCCAGGAAGCTAGAATGTTTATTTTTTAGTATATAAATAATATGAGGTCAACCTACCAATAAAAATTCCCCCACATGTTTCCTCATGTATATAAAAAAATCCAAATTCTTTATCCTGGTCAATTAAACCTTGCGTGCCAAGCACCAGAATTCATCTGTCAGTCACTTTATAAATACTGCTGTTTCCCTGCTAGGATTTTTGAACTAGCTTTTTCCTAACTATGAACTTCTCTTTCTCCTGATCTCTGCATGGCAGGTTCCAAGGTGTCCTTGAGACTTCAGCTAAAATGTCACATCTGCAAGAAAGTCTGCTATGACCTCCTAGGCTAGCTCATCTCTCCAATCAGGCTAATTCACTTTGCAGTTTACTTTTTACAGCTCTCTTCTGTCCATCCTTCTGACTATGTCTGCATTTCTGTATTTATGACGCACACTACGCTGTAAAATGTGTGAGCACAGGGACCTAGTCTCTCTTGTTCACCGCTGTATCCCAGGTGCATTCCACAGAGCCAGACACATGGAAGAGACTTGATATGTTTTGTTGCCAAAATATATAGCAGAACAAATGGGAGACTGGGACAAAAGCACAGGTGTGTGTGTCACTCATGCTGGTTTCTAGGATTGTCTTCTCTCTGCTGCTTGCTATCCTCTGATAAGAACCAGAGCTTTTCTGCCTCCTGGTCCTGAGCGGACAAGCAGACCAGGTGGTTCAGTTCACTTCAGTCACTCAGTCGTGTCTGACTCTTTGCGACCCCATGAATCGCAGCACNCTCTGGAGCTGTTTTATTTATCTGACCATTCTGAGGACTGTAAAACACGCTGTTTCACGTTGTAACATAAGCTCTTTTTTAAAGTGTGCCCTGAGTATTTGCAATTGTTATCAGGCCCAGATGTATCCGAGTGTCAGTGTGAAGCTTGGGTAGTTGGCTCAGATATACAGAACATAATTAGCTCAAAGGCCTCTGTGCTAAGTCTGTGGTAGGAGCATTGTCTGGGAATAACCATTTGCTTCTCTTCCCTCCTCTTCTCCCAGCAATTCCCCACAACCACTGCCCCCCGCCTCCAACAAAATTGTGGCAGATACAACTCTCTTTTTCCTGACACTGAAGCTGTTCAGAGAAGTGAAAATGTATGTCTCTGAGATTTTTGAGTGAGAAAGAGAGCCAATGGCAAAAGTTAGCTGGAATGAAGAAGCAAGATGAATGAAAGTTGGGACTGGAAGTAGACAGGTTTAGAGGGTCTCAAATAGAAAATGTGAGTGTTAAGCCTGTGTGCTTGAAATCCCAAATCATATTATTTTTCTTTCTTCTCCATTCAGTTTTCTCCTTCTAGACCTTCAGTGCTAAAAAATAGTTCCATGAAGGGACATTTACATTTTATAGGCAGCATTTCCCAACCAGTGCTCTATCTAATCTTATATGATGCAACCAAGGAGGGGCATGGACTAATCAGAGTTGCATTCTTCAGAAAACTGATCAGTATATTCGTTTCAGAAAAAAAGGGCAAAACCAAACAAAAATAGGTAAGGCAGTTACCCAACACAGTCCACACTGGTGAAGGCAGCATAATTCCTTCCTGACCCTTGCAGGAAATCAGTTTATGCCCTGAAGCATGAAATTTGATTGTAATTATTTTAGCTTGCTCCGCTACATATGTTATTGATGATCTTTCCTAAAAATCACCAGCCTTTTAGAAATCCTGCCACAGTACTTGACTCAATGACCTGTAAGGTATACATAATAGAAAATAAACCAGGCAGGGTTTTGCTATTGATTGTTCCACAGAACATGCTTCCTAAAGAGCAAAGCACCCATGTTATTCAACAATGATATATAAAGCAAAATTGTGTTTACAAATGTCTAAATATTTATAAAATGTACAAATTCCACAGGGAGTAATCAACAGCCTGGGAATCTTGAGTGTCTTAAAAACTCAAAGTTCGAGTTCAAGTAGACATTTTGCCCTTAACTTATAAAAAGCTGTGTGTTTTTCTTTTTTTAAGTTCACTGAAGCAATAAGTTGAGATGATTTTCTTGCTGATACAGATTTTCAAACCCACTGCTGAAAATACACATTGTGGTGAAGACTGGAACTAGTTATATGCATATAACAAAGTTCTAAATAACCTTTTGATCCCTCACTTTGCTTTCCTGCTCAATAAATGAGGAAAAAGACAGCTGCTGCTGAGTCGCTTCAGTCGTGTCCAACTCTGTGTGACCCCAGAGATGGCAGCCCACCAGGCTCCCCCGTTCCTGGGATTCTCCAGGCAAGAACACTGGAGTGGGTTGCCATTTCCTTCTCCAATGCATGAAAGTGAAAAGTGAAAGTGAAGTCGCTCAGTCGTGTTCGACTCTCAGCTACCCTATGGACTGCAGCCTACCAGGTTCCTCTGTCCGTGGGATTTTCCAGGCAAGAGTAAGGGAGGTAAAAAGACTAGGTATGTAAATAAAGAATAAAGCAATCAATAAGCCAGGTAGTACAAAATTTGAACTTCCTACCAGTGGTCCCTGAGAGTCCCCAAGTGGTCCCCAAGTCCCAACATGGAGACTTGTGATATTTGTGTATTTGTCGTGGTATTTATGAGTCTGTTGGCAGAACTAGTCTCCTCTAGCAGTGTCTTATCTTAAGAAAATCATACACTTGTCTTGGTAGGCAGGAAAGTTCTTTTTCATAATACAGGAAATGCATGACAGCATATATATGTTTTCTGTTATTTTTCTCTTTGGAGAATGTCGCCTTCCGTTCTGAACAAGAAAACCTAATTGAGAGATTTAAATCTTAATTGCAACTTGAATTCCCACCCACACCTCCTGCTAGATCAAGTTTTACTCAGGGTTTCGCTTTATTCTCAGCTTCCAAAAATTTAATGCAACCTTACTATATGGTGTATGAACAAACATATACAGTTATTGAGGGGAAAGGCGAGGAAGGATAGTTAGGGAGTTTGAACTGACATTTACTCACTGCTATATTTAAAATGGGTAACCAACTAGGACCTACTGTATGCACAGGAAACTCTGCTCAATGTTAGGTAACAACTTAAATGCAAAAAAAAAAAAGAGAAAGAAAGCATTTGCAAAAGAATCGATACATGTATAATTGAATCACTTTGCTATACATCTGAAATGAACACAACTTGTGAATCCAATATATATACATATTTTTTAAAAACTAGTGATATAGGGAATTCTTGATAATCCTGTAATAAGTAGGAAGAGGGAGCAGGGAAGGGTGTGCTCTGAGGGAACATCCAGAGAAACAGGATCCTAGATTGAGGGATGGAGGAAAGGAGGTTCTTGGGGACGGATATTGAATGAGATTTAAAGCTCCAATAGGAGCTGCAAGGTCACGTGAGAGGTAAGACACATTTCACACAGCAGTATTTCTCAGCGAAAGGCATTTGAATTTGCTTGAAGGTCTGAACTCTTCATTCAGAGAAAAAGTCAGCCTGAGTGCCTTCAGGACAAGGTATCTATGAGACACCTGCTCTGCGATTTGTCACAGGGGCACTCAGTCTCCGGGCGTCCCCTGTAATTTTTTCTGATTCCACTGTGATTCTTTTTTTCCCTAGATTTCACTCCCATAGCCCCTGATTTTGCTCTGATTAGAAAGCCTCTCATTAAGGGCTAGGATACCCCAAAGGTACAACTCAAACCAGGCCAATTTCAATACAAAGAGGTAGAAGGAAGATTTTATAAGATATCTTTGTATTCAAAGAAGAGGATGAAAAAGAAGTGGCAGATAACAGAGGCAAAGTGGAATCTCCTCTAAAGATGTTTCCTACATTGTTAAGAAAAGAAATAAAAGAAAGAGGCACCCAAATGCTTAAAGGAAGGACAGCAGGTAAACAACTGCGAGAGAATGGGAGAGAGCACAGACATCTTTGCAGGCAAAGATGCGCTCCTACCCTCCCCTATCATACCCACCTGGTGAGATTTTGCAAGACCTTGCCCCTCCTCTTATGAGATAATTTTTCTCTGCAGCCTCAGTTCTGCAAAGTCAACACGGCTTATGAAAATCAAGTTGTATTCTGTATATTTAATACATCATCTCTAAGGATAATCATCCTGGAATCTGAACTTGTTTCTGTTATCTAGCTCCGCTTGACAATGATTTATGAACCAGAAAACAAGATGGCTTCATTTTCATAAAGCAAACGGACCCTTCTGGGCCAGGAGGAGCTGAGAAACTTGTTTTGACTAGTAAACTGAAACAAACATGACATAAAAGTCAATACAACTGCACCACTGGGCTCTCATTTTACAGGATAACTTTCCCCCCCAACCCAGCAGGATGACAGTTGAAATGGTGCATTATCCAACAGCAATTTTTATCTTACTAATTACCAGCCTGGTGTGATCATGAAGGGTGCTGAAAAATGGAAATGAGCACATGACAATCATCTCCTAGAGCTGTCAGTCTGACTCAGGAAGTGGGGGCTTAAAACAATGTTTTTAAATAAATGTTTTACAGTTTCTATTTAAAAAAACTCTCTGATGTCTTTAACTTAAAGAGATGTCAACATTATTCACCTGATGTGGGCATAAATATTACTCATAATGAACATTTGCAAAATAATTTAATGATGAACATGCAATACACTAAACATGTGAAGACAGACCTTTTCCTGTAAACATACATAACATATGCATAATTGCATATAGAGTAATTTTGCTCATTCATACGGGATGGAGGGCAATTTATCAGAATGGTAGAAAAGGCAAAACGTCACAGTTCAAATATGAGCATAGCCATTTATTTTGGGAAAGTCTTTATGTTTCCTGTGCATTATTTTTCTCCTCTTTAAGAAGGGGATAATTAAGACCAGTATGAACCTTACAGAGCTGTTGAAAGAGGATAAAAGGAGATATTATGCTCTGTGTACATTCTTTGCTCTTGGTGAGTTATTCGGCAAGCATTATGGTTTGTCTGTTACCTTCTTCCATTTCCTGTTGGAAAATAAAATAAAGATAAAAACTATTCAAACAGTATCTACTGTTTTAACACATGAGAGTATGATTTATCTAAATATCCTAAAATTATACAACAATGGTGACTTTCAAATTACATCATGAACATATCTGGGGGAAATGGGATGATAGTGGCTAAAGTGTCTGATTTAGTCTTTGAAAATTGTCTTAAAAGGAGACAGGAACATAAAACAATGGGCATTTTAATGGACTGCACTTGGCTAACTTCAACATCTGAATAATTGATTTAAAATCATAACCCTTAGACATGCTGCTAACTATTAAACATATATGCAAAGTATTATACAGAACATGTGAGATCTCCTATAACTTTCATGTACATTAGATAATCTCTGTCTAGATTTGATTTAAAGCTGATACACTACAGAAACACATTTCTATTTGTGAGATAAAATGCACAAGTTAGAGGGGTACCCATTTTTGCCTACATCAAACACTGCTGAATGGTTTTGCCAGTCTCTTTAAGTGAAAATGGAAGAAAGGAACAGAGGTGCCTTTGAAGTCACCTCCACCCCTTTTCCTTCTTCTATTTATCTATTATCATTTTTTATGTTTTGAAATTTATATTTTAAAAATGCATAACTAATAAATGTACATTTAAAATAATGGGTGTTTTTTTTTAATCCTTGTACCTATGTTCCAAAACTAATATTTCCTTGTAAGAAATATTCCATGGCAGTGTAGTGGGAGGACTTCTACACTGTCCACCTTCCTCCATCATACACCCATCCCTTAGCCCAGCTTCTCAAAATGCTGCTATCTTGAATTTTGTGTTAATTATTTTCTTTTTTTTCTTTAAAGAGTTTTCACCTTCATATGAATCCCCAATCAGTGTGAAATTTAGATTTGCTTTTTAAATCTTTTATGAAAATGGAACGAAATGTGTACATCTTTCTCTGTCTTCCTGCTTTCCCTCAACATTAAGTGTTGATGTTCGTTGATGGTCATACACATAGCTGTTCATTCCTTTTAATTCAGTGTATAGTTGTCCTTGTATGAGCACATCATAATTTATTTTTTAATTCTACCACTGATGAAATTTGGGTTGTTTCCAGTTTTAGGCTAGTTTGGCTAGACACAGGTATTTCTGCAGGTATACATCTAGAAATCAAATAATTATGTTGGAAGGTACACATATTTCCACATTACCTGATAACGTCAAAACATTGTCCAAAATGGTGACATCGATGTTTTCTCCATGCAACAATGAATGAAACATCANATAGATGTTTTTCTGGAACTCTCTTGCTTTTTCCATGATCCAGCAGATGTTGGCAATTTGATCTCTGGGCATATAACCCTTTGTTATCCGTTCCCAGCCTCAGGCACTTGGTGAACGCTCATAACCCTTTGTTATGTTTGTTTCAGCGTTCAACCTGCATCACGAGTGTAGCAAATACATTTTCAGTATTTGCTTAAAACCTTCCAGCTCCTCCACATTTTTTCCTTTTTTTTTTTTAAGAGCAAGGACTGCTGCAACCATGGTTATTTTTGTTTTTTGGGCCGCGGTGGCTTGAGCACACAACGTTTGGAATTTTATAAGAACAATAACAGACAGTAAACAGATCAGTGCATAAGAAGCCATCATATGGGGCACCCAATTTTTTGGATTTAGAAAGGAAGTATTAGCAGATAGTGTATTATAGAAGTCAGTGTTATATCACATAGGGGGAATGTTGTTGAAGGTAGACGTGATTTGTATTTGTTGATCTATTTGAGCTTGTTGGGCCCAGAGATCATGAGAATCTTTTTTTAAGCAGTAATGAAATTATGATTTTGAATAGATTTATATAATGCCATCTTAGAAACTGTACCAACAATTACAACTGAAATAATATTCACTATAGCAGCTATAATCTAGCCAATAAAGCATTTGTGGTTTTTTTAGGGATTTTTTAGAACAAAAGACAACAACATGAAATTTGACCAGGGTTTAGAAATTTTAACTGGAACCCACAAATTAGTTTTTTGTCGGTTTAAAAAAAACACTGTCTTTAGTAACATTAACTGGCACATTATGATTTAAGCAAGTATATAAATGGCACTAGAGTAGGACAGAATTGAGCCATTATTTTTAAATTGTCTAATAACAAAAAGATAGGACGCATTTATACAGGCACAAACATAACCGGTATAATTATATTTAATAGTATAATTTTGTGGGATGGAAACATGTATATGAGACGCTAAAACGTGTATAAGTATATGAGACGCTAAATCGAGACAAACAAGTAGGAATTTTTTAAAGATGTCAGTGTTTAGGCCCCAGGACTGGACTGATTATTGGGGTCTGGGAGGTGAAAGACCTTTGTTGTACCAGTTTAAAAGTTTATCGCATTGATTTCAGAGTCTTGTTTGTGTTTTGTTAAAATGTGGTGTTGAAACATTATATTATTGGCAGGTGTTACTACTTTTTTGTGATTTTGAGCAATTTACAAAGAGTCTATGAGGCCCCCAATCAACAAAAGTCATGTTGGCGTGAACAGAGACTTTTTTAAACCTTTTTTTATAGGTGGACCAGTCCATCTCTGGCACAGATGATTTTTTTTTAAAGATATGTTGTCACAAGGAGACTCAGAAGGCGTCTGTTGTAATTTTTGCTTTAGTGTTGTGACAGGTCGGGGGCTGTGAATCAAGGTCTGTCTGTCTTTTGACTCTTCTGAGTGGGACCCACCGCCGGGGACCAGCCCCGCAGGATCCAGGGAAACCCGAAGGAGGAACGGCGTCGGCAATTTCGATTGATTTAGAGAGAGAGAGACAGATAAGAATGTTGTAGATAAGAAAATAAGGAGAGAAGAAAAGAGGNCTCTCTCATATTTTCCTACACTGTTTGAATTCTTCACAATGAGGACTTGCAGAGAGAATCTCAACAAGAAGACAAATGTACGCGCATCACCTAGTTACAAACCCTTCATCTTTAAAGCTGCAGAGAGCAGTGCCGCAGCTCTGCCGGGGAAGCAGGGCCTCGTGCGGGCTGAGGGCCCACCCCGGGCCTCACCTCGATGTGCTGGAACATGTAGGGGTGGTTGCAGATCTTCCTCAGCTGCATGATGGTATTCATCAGGGTCTTGGTACCACCTTTGCCCTGAGGAGGCACATGTGAGAGTGAGAGTCACTCAATGGTGTCCGACTCTTTGCGACCCCAAGAACTATACAGTCCATGGAATTCTCTAGGCCAGAATACTGGAGTGGGTAGCCTTTCTCTTCTTCAGAGGATCTTCCCAACCCAGGGATCAAACCCAGGTCTCCCGCATTGCAGGCAGATTCTTGACGAGCTGAGCCACAAGAGGCTCCCAAATTGGTCTTGTCTGAGGTGGGGTGTGGGTGGGTGTGGAAAGAGGACATAGCGGGAGGCAGGGCTTGTGGAGCTGGCTCCTCCTGGGGCTCAGAAGCCAGCATGAAGTCAGCGCTGGGGGAAGCAGAGACCCCTGGGCACCCTGGAGGTTGGAGAGTGAGGAGGGGCCAGGCCAGCAAGATGGAAAGGACTGACAAAGCGCTGAGGCCAGATCACAAACACTCTGTGATTCATAAGGCCAGCTGCACGGGCACTGGGAGAGAGTCCCCGGGGCCTGCAGCCAGATGGGCCGTGACGGCTGAGGAAGACCTCTGGCTTCGGGGTGAAGGAAGGATGCAGGGGTGGGTGCCGTAAGCAGAGAAGTAAACTGGGAAATGGGCTGCCCAACAGCCCACATGAAGAGCCCAAACCAAACATGTGCAGGAGGAAATGGGGAGGCCGGGCCAAGCCTGAGGCACAGAGATGAGGGACCTGAAAGGATAATTTCAGTCCCGGTGAGAAGAAGGTTGCTGGGGTAGGCCCGAGGCCTCAGAGAGGCCCAGGAGGTGGCAGCCTACCTAGCCCCGACTCCCGACTCCTCTCCATTATAAATGAACATCACCCCAAGTTCATGTAATTGCAAGAAGGGCGCCAGTGGCCGTGGCTTGTTGGGAAGATGGGACACGCCTGAATGTTCTAACCGCTATGGTCCGTGCTGGATCCTCACTGCTAACGGATGCGCCCACAGGAGCCAGCACTTCACGAACAGAGGACCCGAGACTGCTGACTGGGAGGCTCAGGCCCCCCTGAAAACAGGCCCTCAGCCCCTGCTCCCTTAGCCTTATGGACCGGACCGAACCACACCAGCTAGATCAACGGCTGGTCAACGCCCCCAGGATCACAACCAGATGGGGCCTTGGTCACAAAAATCACCTCCCAGGAGGAGAAAGCCTGCTGGTTCCCACGCACCCAGCTGCTCCCAGGCCGCCCGCCCGCCCGCCATGGACACCCAGGTGGGACAGGGGCCTGGGCCAACCTTCTTGTCCTTCTCGGAGCCGTCGGTCAGCAGCACCCCCTTGGCCTGCATGTGCCGATAGAGCACGCGCTGCAGGGCCGACATGTCGCACTTGATGACGTACTCCACCTGTGGGCACACGCCACCGTCAGCCGAGCCCAGGCCCTGGAGCCCAGCCTGGGCCCGACTGACCTCCCAGCCTCTCGGGTATCCTGGGCCCTGGCCTCTGATCATGGCACATGAGGGTGATGGTGAAGAGCCCCCACACCCAGGGCATGAGGGAAGCCGTGCTGCAGTATATGCACGGGGCTAGAAATGTGGGGGCTTCCTGGGCCAGAGGGGCAACACAGCTTTCTTTCAAAGGCCTCCCCTCAGCCGGCCCAGGAATAAAGAACAAGAGTGACATGAGGGGTGACTGGTGGGGACCCAAAGCCCCCTCAGGGGAGAGGGGAGGGGCCACTACGGGCCAGCAGGTGGGACTTGGCTGGCCCCTAGCACACCTGCCTTGCACTTTCAGAGACCCGTGCAGGTGAGCGGCCATCCCCAAGCGAGACTGACTCCTGAATGGTGAGCAAGATAGCGCCAGGCTGGAGGACTCTAGAGAGCCGCCCAACTGGGACCCCCCCCTGCCGCCACCCCTAGGCAACCCCACACGATGCTGATGCTGCATTAGGGTTCCCTTCACTCAAAGTAAACACAGCACCTTTTCAGGCAACTGAGCCTCCACCTCCTTCTTGAGCCGCCGGAGCAGGAAGGGCCGCAGCACTTTGTGGAGACGGCGGATGATGAGGATGGTTTCCTCCTCGTTCAGGTCCACCTGGNAGGGTTCCCTTCAAAGTAAACACAGCACCTTTTCAGGCAACTGGGCCTCCACCTCCTTCTTGAGCCGCCGGAGCAGGAAGGGCCGCAGCACTTTGTGGAGACGGCGGATGATGAGGATGGTTTCCTCCTCGTTCAGGTCCACCTGGCATCCCAACGAAACATGCAAGCCAAGTGTTACCTCCAGGGGAGCAGTGACGCGTGGGCAGGGCCACCTGGTGTCGCCTTGCACTTGGCGCCCCCTTTCCAGGCGGCTCTATGCTTAAGAGAGCTCAGCGGGGCACCCTCTTCCTGTGGAAAACTGCAGGGACCTGAGACCTTCCATGGAAGTCCTGGGACACGGAGGCGAAGCCCCCAGGGCACCGAGAAACACGGCAGCACGCTGAGTGGCCTCCCCGAGAGTGACACAAACTCACGAGTCTGGATCCTGAGAACATGTCCAAAGGGAGCCTGGCCAGCACTGCGGGGGTAACATGGACAGAGCACATGGTGTGAACTGGGGGTGCTCTACTGGGAGCCCCAATACCCTCTCATTTCAGCCTCACTGGGAGAGATAGATAGAAAGGCTGCTCTCCTGTGGGCCTGCTACTCTGATCAAAATTTGAATTAAAACAATTTTTAAGTGAATAATAAGATGACATTTGAATTTTTTTCTTTAGGACCCTTTAGGTAGAGCTTTTACTCAACTTGAAAATAGGTGAAACCATGGCATTTATTCCCTCGCTCTTTGGGTGGGGATGCTAGAAGTCTGAAAACTGGTGGTTTAATTATGAGACCCTTAAAAGGGCCTCAGTTTCTCCTCTAGGAGGGCTTCTGCCTCAGCCAGTGCCAAGGAGGGGGGACCCCAGGGACAATGCAGAGGTCCCCCCGTAAGAGCATGGTGGTCCCAACTGTCCCAGACCTGAGGATAATCTCCTAACTGGGGACCAGTGGGCCAGGCGTGTCTGCCGGGCGAGGGGGCTCTTCGTCCACCCTGCAGTTGAGCCCACCTCCTCAGTACAAGGCTCAGGCTGCCAACCTCCTTCAACAGCTGGCCCACAAGCAGACTACCAACTCCACCCACAGCCAGACAGATGTGAGAGATACAAGCCACAGCCCACAGCTTTTTATTTTCTTTAAAAATAAAAGGGGCAGGATCTGACCACTCTCTTCACTGAAACGACCAGAGCTGCCCACTGCCCTCAGGGTGAGAATTAAATCCCCTCAAGCCCTCCAGCTGTGCCTTCACACCCTGCTGTGCCCTGTCCCTGCTCTGTGCCTGGGGCATAGGGTCAGGGAAGCCCCAAGGATCCCCTGAGATCTCTCTGCCCCTCTCTGGTGGCAGGGTGGCCATGCATGTGGCCAGGCTGGTTGCGGTGGGCACTCAGTCCACAACCACCTGGGGACGCCGGCTCAGACAGTCCTTGGAGCTGCTTGTGGCCGAAGACCATGGCCCCCCGCCCCGCCCCCTTCCACCACGTGGCCGGCCGCTTGCCCACCTTCTCCCCGGTCATGGCGAAGGGCGCGTTGAACCACTGCTCGAAGGTGCTGCAGCTCTTGAAGATGGTGGGCAGCAGGAAGTTGAGCAGCGCCCAGAGCTCGGGCAGCTTGTTCTGCAACGGTGTGCCCGTCAGCAGCAGGCGGCGGGGCGCCACGTAGTGCGTGTTGAGGACCTGCGTCAGCTTGCAGTGGTGGTTCTTCATGCGGTGGCCTTCGTCCACGATCATGTACTTCCAGCGGATCTGCGGGCCGAGAGCGGGTGGTCAGGGGAGGACAGGCGGTGGGGCTGTCCCCTGGGTGAGCAGCTCACTGCCATCAGGCATNTTGGGGCATAGACTTGGATTACTGTGATAGTGAATGGTTTGCCTTGGAAATGAACAGAGATCATTCTATCATTTTTGAGACTGAATCCAAATACTGCATTTTGGACTCTTGTTGACTATGATGGCTACTCCATTACTTCTGAGGGATTCCTGCCCACAGTAATAGATATAATGGTCATCTGAGTTAAATTCACCCATTCTGGTCCATTTTAGTTTGCTGATTTCCAGAATGTCGACATTCACTCTTGCCATCTCCCTTTGACCACTTCCAGTTTCCCTTGATTCATGGACCTAACATTCCACATTCCTATGCAATATTGCTCTTTACAGCATCAGACGTTGCTTCTATCACCAGTCACATGCACATCTGGGTATTGTTTTTGCCAAGGCTCCATCCCTTCATTCTTTCTGTAGTCATTTTCCACTGATCTCCAGTAGCATATTGGGCACTTACCTTCCTGGGGAGTTCCTCTTTGAGTATCTTATCATTTTGCTTTTTCATAGTGTTCATGGGGTTTTCAAGGCAAGAATACTGAAGTGGTTTGCCATTCTCTTCTCCAGTGGACCACATTCTGTCAGACCTCTCCACCATGACCCGCCCATCTTGGGTGGCCCCACATGGCATGGCTTAGTTTCATTGAGTTAGACAAGACTGTGGTCCATGGGGTCACTAAGAGTCAGACACGACTGAGTGACTTCACTTTCACTTTTCACTTTCATGCGTTGGAGAAGGAAAAGGCAACCCACTCCAGTGTTCTTGCCTGAAGAATCCCAGGGACAGGAGAGCCTGGTGGGCTGCCGTCTATGGGGCACAGAGTCAGAGACGACTGAAGTGACTTAGCAGCAGCAGCAGCAGCAGCAGCAGTCTTCCATGTGATTGACTAGTTTTCTGTGATTATGGT
Source organism: Neotragus pygmaeus (assembly GCA_006410875.1). Lineage (NCBI taxonomy): Eukaryota > Metazoa > Chordata > Mammalia > Artiodactyla > Bovidae > Neotragus > Neotragus pygmaeus. The sequence goes on from SJYV01020007.1 coordinate 1,233,790, forward strand.
TTCAGTGTGTCTGCCCTCTGATGCCCTCTCGCAACACCTACCATCTTACTTGGGCTTCTCTTACCTTGAACGAGGGGTATCTCCTCGCCACCACCCCTCCTGACCTTGAATATGGAGTAGCCCCTCTTGGCCCTCCTGCACCCACACAGCCACCACTCCTTGGACATGGGGTTGCTCCTCTCAGCCTCGGGCATGGGGTAGCTTCTCCTAGCCACCTCCCCTGACCTCAGACGTGGGGTAGCCCCTCTTGGCCAGGCTTCTGCTGCGCGGTCCGTCCAATATCCAGGTTACTGTGCCTAAATTTCATCTCTTTAGAAGTCTCCCCTGTTCTCCACATACAGAATAGAGAGTATATATCTAAAACTAGCTTTGCATTAATTTGCACAATGACCTTGAGGAAATCAGTACTGAGTTCTGGTTTCTAATTTCCTTTTCTGTACAGAGAGTAGTACTAGGTATCCATGTTTGTATATGCATGAGTTGATGTTGTTCCAATAAACTATTTTCTTTATAAGTCACTAACACTTTAAAATATTTGTGTTGTATCATGTTTCCTAATTTTTCTTAAACACTAGATGATAAGCGTCATTAAACTTACTAAATGGCTACAGATCATTAGTCTGGAGAAGGGAATGGCAACCTACTCCAATATTCTTGCCTGGAGAATTCCATGGACAGTCTGGCAGGCTACAGTCCATGGAGTCACAAAGAGATGGACACAGCTGAGCAACTAACACAAACAGATCATTTGTAATATTTTTACAGGTATAGAGACTGGTTCTTCTGGAAGGAAATGTTTAAAGTTATAAGGGAACTTTTGCCTAACACTAAATATTCACAAACTGCTGTACCATGTGTCTGTTTAAATTTTGTAGCCTTATATTTTCATCTATAACATTTTACATTGTGATCATCTGGCCTTTAACCAGGATTTTTTTTTTTTTAAGACTATTTATCTTTTTTCATAGGCTTGGATGGAATAAAATGAAGAACTTTAGAATTATGCTCAAAACAGAAAGTAGATAAGCTCCAATCTAAGGCCTGGATGTTTCTTTCTTAAAAACAAACAGACTCAGTGTAATGTGTGTGTGTGTGTGTGTGTGTGTGTATGTGTGTGTGTGTGTGCTTAGTCACTCAGTTGTGTCCAGCTCTTTGCGAACCCATGGACTGTAGCCTGCCAAGCTCCTTTGAAGTTTCCTAAGTGCATTTATCACCCTCTGCTTTTAAACAGATGTGAGAGCAGAAGATTGTAAAATAATCACTAGCTTTTAAGCTTGGGAAGGTTGGAGATCATTTTTAAAGAAAGCAGCCCTAATTTAGAAAAATACATTTATAATCCCACATCTTCCTTTAAAGTTTAAATGAATCCATGGAAAATAACATATCTATGGGAAACTATACTACTACTCAAATCCTGTGTTAATGTTGCATGCTTTTGTCTTTTATTTCCTTTCAGTACCATCAGAATCTTAAAGGTTTACAATTTTTCTTTGGATATTTACACTTTTAGATAGTCAGTACCTGTCAGCAGCAGTGTGGAATGAGGCTTATAAATAGTTTGTTTAATATTTCATTGTCATCTTGTCAGCATTTATCACTCTTCTAGATCTACTTGCACAGCAACCCATGTAAAAAAATGTACACGGATTAAAACTTGTAAATAAAAATTTAAAATACATACATGCATACACACATATAATACCCATGCTTGTACATATATGCATATCCACAGGCATTTATACACATGCTTAAAATCTATCATTTCCTTCACTACCTCAATTTTATTCCTATACATCCTTCTCCACATATATACATACAAACAAGCATACATACACAATGTGTTTGTATGTTTTTGTCTATTTTGAATCATAAATATATGGAATTATATAGATCTTATTACATGATTTGCTTCTTTCTAATCAGTATTGCTTGTGAAATTCATTCACTGATTACATATAGTTGTTGCTATTATTCATCACACTGTGATGTTCTATTTATGCCTACATGTCAATTTTGTTTGCTCTAATATTAATAAATATCTGGGTGGTTTCAATTTGGGGTTTTAACCTACAATGTTGCTATATGTATCACATACAATTCTCTTAGTCAACTACCACAGGCTAATTGTCTTTAAACAACAGAAATTTGTATTTCATAGTTCTGGACGCTGGAAGTTTGATCCAGGTGTCAGCATGATCAGGCTCTGATGAAAGCCCTATGCTGGTTTACAGTAAAGTGTCTTCTCCCTGATTAATATGATCTCCTCATCTACAGGAACACTGATCCCATTCATCATGGCTCCACCCTCATGACTTAGTTATTCTCCAAGTCCTGACCTCCAAAAATCGTTATATTGCAGGTTTAAAGATTCAACATATGAATTTGGGGGGAAATACAAATGTTCAGTCCATACCAATAAGAATTTCCATAAATTTACTACTGAAGGTGTAAAATTTTCTAATTTAACATTTTCATCATTTATGGGTATTTACTATCACCAAATGCTTTTTCTAAGTTAAGATAATCATAAATTTTGCTTTACTCTTTGATCAGTTAATATGATAGATACAATGATTGATTTCCTAAGATTAAACCACCTCATATTACTTGAATAAAACAAAATCAGTCTTCATAAGACATTAGAAGAATCTGCATCTATGAATTTAGTTTTCTAATATATTGTTTAGGATATTTACATGTATGCTTACTACTGAGAATAATCTGTAATTTTCCATGCTTACATAATTATTTTCAGATTTTGCTATCATAGAAAAACCTACCCTTAGAAAATAGATTAGAAAATACTATTTTTTTCTACTGTAATATAATAACTTTCTAATTGAAACAACTTTTTTCTCAAATATTTGTTAGCACTCATCACTGAAGAAAAATGACCCCTCATTTCTCATGGTAAGATTTTGATTGCTGAGTCAATATTTTAATTATAAACTATTAAATTTTCCTGTTTTTATGAGTTACTATTTTATCATTTATTTTTCTTATAATGTATCTATATTATTTAAATTATAAAATATACTACATAATAATCAAGTGATCCATCCAAGAAGGAGACACAAAAATTGTAAATATTTATGCATCAAACATAGGAGAACCTCAATACATAAGGCAAATGCTAAAGTCATAAAAGGGGGAGATGACAGTAACACAAAAACATGGGAGACTTTAACACTGCATTTACATCAATGGACAGATCATTCAGATAGAAACTTAATAAGGAAGAACAAACCTTAAATGGCACATTAGACCTGATAGATTTAAATGATGTTTATAAGACATTCCATCTGAAAGCAGGAGAATAAACTTTCTTCTCAAGTGCACATAGAAGATTCTCCAGGATAGTCTACATCTTGGGTCACAAATCAAGCCTCAGTAAATTTAGGAAAATAAAATTGTATCAGTCATCTTTTCTGGCCACAAGACTAAGAGATTAGAAATCAATTACAGGAGAAAAATTGTAAAATCACATACACATGGAAGATAAACAATATGCTCCTAAATAACCAATTGATCACTGAAGAAATCAAAAGTTACCTGGAAACAAATGACAGTGAAAGCAAGACAACCTGAAATCTACGGGATGCAGCAAAAGCAGTTCTAAGATGGAAGTTTATAGCAATACAAGCCTACCTCAAGAAACAGGGAAAATCTTAATTAAGCAACTGAACCATAATCAACCATGATTGCTTCCTCTAAGGCCACTAGAGGAAGAAAAACAAACAAACCCAAACTTAGTAGAAGGAAAGAAATCATAAAGATCAAAACAGAAATAAATGAAATAGAAATAAAGGAAGCAATAACAATAATCAATGAAACTAAAAGCTGGTTCTTTAAGAAGATAAACAAAATTGATAAACCTGTAACCAGACTCATCAATACAAAAAGGGAGAGGACTCCAGTCAATAAAACCAGAGATGAAAAAGGAGAAGCTACAACTGACACTACAGAAATTCAGAAGAGGGTAAAAAGCTACCACAAGCAACTATAAGTCAATGAAATAGATAATTAGAAGAAATGGACAAATTCTTGAAAAGATGCAATCTTCTGAGACTGAACCAGTACTAAATAGAAAACATAAGCAGAATAATCACAAGTAATGAAATTGAAACTGTGATTAAAAATCTTCTGACAAGCAAAAGTCCAGGGCCAGATGGCTTCAAAGGAAAATTCTATCAAACATTTACAGAAGAGCTAACACTCATCCTTCTAAAACTCTTCCCAAAAAACCTGTAGATGGATAATCACTCCCAAGCTCATTCTACAATGCTACCATCATCCTGATACCAAAACAAGACAAAAATATCACACACAAAAAGAAAATTACAGGCCAATATCACTGACAAACATAGACACAGAAATCCTAAATAAAATGCTAGCAAGTTAAAACCAGCAACACATTAAAAGGACCATACACCATGATCAAGTGAGATTTATCCCAGGGGTGCAAAGATTCATCAATAGACACGTCAATTAATGTGATACACTATATTAATGAATTGAAAGATAAAACCATCTCAATAGATGCAGGAAAAGCTTTTGACAAACTTTGACTCCCATTTATGATTTAAAAAAAAAAAAAAACTCTCCGGAAAGTAGGCATATTATAGGTAGCCTACCTCAACATAATAAAGGCCATATACAACAAACCCACAACAAACATCAGTCTCAATGATGAAAAACTAAAAGCATTTCCTCTAAGATCAGGAAGGAGATAAGAATGTCTGCTCTCACCACTATTATTCAACATAGTTTCGGAAGTCCTAGCTATGGCAATCAAAGAGGAAAAAAAGATGAAAGTGATACAAATTGGAAAAGAAGAAGTATAACTGTTATTGTTTGCAGATGACCTAGATATTACACTTAGAAAAACCTAAAGATGCCGCCAAAAACTACTGTGTGCTTAGTTGCTCAGTTGTGTCTGACTCTTCATGATTCTATGGACTGTAGCCCACCAGGCTCCTCTGTCCATGGGGATTCTCCATGCAAGAATACTGGAGTGTGTTGCCATGCCCTCCTGCAGGGAAATCTTCCCAATCTAGGGAACAAATACAGGTCTCCCACATTGCAGATGGATACTTTACCATCTGAGCCATGAGGGAAGCCCAGAAAAGCTACTAGAGCTAATCAATGAATCTGATAAAATTAAGGTTACAAAATCTATGTAAAGATGTCACTTGCATTCCTATATACTAACAGGGAAAGGTTAGAAAGAGCAATCAAGAAAGCAATTCTATTCAGCACTGCAACAAAAAGAAAAAAAAAAAAAAAACCTGGGAACAAACCTACATAAGGAGGCAAAAGACTTGTATGCAGAAAAATATAAGATACTGGTGAAAGAGGTCAAAAATGATACAAACATATGGAGAGAGATACCATGCTTTTGGATTGGAAGAATCAATATTGTGAAAATGGCTATACTACCAAAAGTAATCTACAGATTCAACACAATTCCCTTCACATTCAGTTCAGTTCAGTCACTCAGTTGTGTCCGACTCTTGGTGACCCCATGAATCACAGCACACCAGGCCTCTCTGTCCATCACCAACTCCCGGAGTTCATTCAGACCCACGTCCATCGAGTCAGTGATACCATCCAGCCATCTCATCCTCTGTCATCCCTTTCTTCTCCTGCCCCCAATCCCTCCCAGCATCAGAGTCCTTTCCAATGAGTCAACTCTTCACATGAGGTGGCCAAAGTACTGGAGTTTCAGCTTCAGTATCATTCCTTCCAAAGAAATCCCAGGGCTGATCTCCTTCAGAATGGACTGGTTGGATCTCCTTGCAGTCCAAGGAACTCTCAAGAGTCTTATCCAACACCACAGTTCAAAAGCATCAATTCTTTGGTGCTCAGCCTTCTTCACAGTCCAACTCTCACATCCATACATGACCACAGGAAAAACCATAGCCTTGACTAGACGGACTGGTTGGATCTCCTTGCAGTCCAAGGGACTCTCAAGAGTCTTCTCCAACACTACAGTTCAAAACCATCAATTCTTCGGTGCTCAGGTTTCTTCCCAGTCCAACTCACATCCATTACCAATGGCATTTTTCACAAAATCAGGATTAAAAATTGTATAATTTGTATGGAAATATAAAAGATCCTGGATTGTGAAAGCAATCTTGAGAAAGAAAAATGGAGCTGGAGGAATCAGGATCCCAGACTTAAGACTATGCTACAAAAGTACAGTAATCAAGACAGTATGTACTAACACAAAAGGAGAAATATAGATGAGAAAACCCAGAGATAAACTGATGACCCAATGGTTACATCAGCTCAGTTCAGTTCAGGTGCTCAGTCATTTCTGACTCTTTGCAACCCCATCGACTGCAGCACACCAGGCTTCCCTATCCATCACTAACTCCAAGAGCTTACTCAAACTCATGTCCATCGAGTCAGTGATGCCATCTAACCATCTTATATGCTCTATCATCCTCTTCTCCTCCTGCCTTCAATCTTTCCCAACATCAAGGTCTTTTCCATTAAGTCAGTTCTTCGAATGAGGTGGCCAAAGTATTGGAGTTTCATCTTCAGCATCAGTCCTTTCAGTGAATATTCAGGACTGATTTCCTTTAGGATAAACTGGTTTGATCTCCTTGCAGTCCAAGGGACTCTCAAGAGTCTTCTTCAACACCACAGCTCAAAAGCATCAATTCTTCAGTGCTTAACTTTCTTTATAGTTGAACTCTCACATCCATACATGACTACTGGAAAAACAATAGCTTTGACTAGATGGACCTTGTTGGCAAAACAATGTCTCTGCTTTTTAATATGCTCTCTAGGTTGGTCACAGCATTTCTTCCAAGGAACAAGGGCCTTTTAATTTCATGGCTGCAGTCACCATCTGCAGAGATTTCAGAACCAAAAATAAATAAAAAAATAAAGTTTGCCACTGTTTCCCTATCTATTTTCCATGAAGTGATGGGACAAGATGCCATGATCTTAGTTTTCTGAATGTTGAGTTTTAAGCCAGATTTTTCACTCTCCTCAAAAGGCTCCTTAGTTTTTTGCCTCCTGCCATAAGCATGGTGTCACCTGCATATCTGAGGTTACTGATATTTCTCCTGGTAATCTTGACTCCAGCTTGTGCTTCATCCAGCCTGGCATTTTGCATGATGTACTCTGCATATATGTTAAATAAGCAGGGTGACAATTCTCAGGAGGCAGGTCAGGTGGTCTGGTGTTCCCATCTCTTGAAGAGTTTTCCACAGTTTGTTGTAATCCACACACTCAAAGGCTTTGGTGTAATCAATAAAGCAGAGGTAGATGTTTTTCTGGAACTCTCTTTCTTTTTCAGTGATCCATCAGATGTTGGCAATTTTATCTCTGGTTTCTCTGCCTTTGATAAATCCAGCTTGAACTGGAAGTTCACTGTTCATGTACTGTTGAAGCCTGCCTTGGAGAATTTGAGCATTAATTTGCTAGCATGTGAGATGAGTGCAATGGTGCAATAGTTTGAACATTCTTTGGCATTGCCTTTCTTTAGGATTAGAATGAAAACTGACCTTTTCCAGTCCTGTGGCCACTGCTGAGTTTTCCAAATTTGCTGGCATATTGAGTGCAGCACTTTCACAGCATCATCTTTTAGGACATGAAATACTTCAACTGGAATTTAATCACCTCTGTTAGCTTTGTTCGTAGTAATGCTTCCTAAGGTCCACTTGACTTCGTATTCCAGGATGTCTGGCTCTAGGTGAGTGATCACACCATTGTGGTTATCTGGGTCATGAAGTCTTCTTTGTATAGCTCTTCTGTGTATTCTTGCCACCTCTTCTTAATATCTGCTGCTTTTCTTAGGTCCATACCATTTCTGTCCTTTATTGTGCCCCTCTTTGCATGAAATCTTCCCTTTGTATCTCTAATTTTCTTGAAGAGATCTTTAGTCTCTCTCATTCTATTGTTTTCCTCTATTTCTTTGCATTGATCACTGAAGAAGGCTTTCTTATCTCTCCTTGCTATTCTTTGGAACTCTGCATTCACATGGGTATACCTTTTCTTTTCTCCTTTGCCTTTCACTGCTCTTCTTAGTTATTTTTAAGGCATCCTCAGATAACCATTATGCTTTTTTGGCAGATGGTCTTGATCATTGCCTTCTTACAATGTCATGAACTTCTGACCATAATTCTTCAGGCACCCTATCTATCAGATCTAATGCCTTGAATCTATTTCTCACATTCACTGTATAATCGTAAGGGATATATATGATTTAGGTCATATATGAATGGTCTAGTCATTTTTCCCTACTTTCTTCAATTTAAGTCTGAATTTGGCAATAAGGAGTTCATGATCTGAGCCACCATCAGCTCTCAGTCTTGTTTTTGCTGACTGTATAGAGCTCTTCCATCTTTGGCTACAAAGAGTATAATAAATCTGATTTTGGTATTGACTCCCTGATGATGTCCATTTGTAAAGTTTTCTCTTGTGTTGCTGAAAGAGGGTGTTTTTTTTGTGACCAGTGCTTTCTCTTGGCAAAACTCTGTTAGCCTTTGACCTGCTTTGTTTTGTACTCCAAGGTCAAATTTGCCTGTTACTCCAGGTATCTCTTGACTTCCTACTTTTGAATTTCAATCCCCTGTAATGAAAAGGACATCTTTTTTGGTGTTAGCTCTAGAAGGTCTTGTAGGTCTTCATAGAACAGTTCAACTTCAGCTTCTTCAGCATTAGTGGTTGGGGCATAGACTTTGATTACTGTGATATTGAATGGTTTGACTTAGAAATGAACAGAGATCATTCGATCATTTTTGAGATTGCATCCAAGTACTAAATTTTGGACTCTTGTTGATTATGATGGCTATTCCATTTCTTCTGAAGGATTCTTGCCCACAGTAGTAGATATAATGGTAATCTGAATTAAATTTACCCATTCCAGTCCATTTTAGTTTGCTGATTCCTAAAATGTCAATGTTCACTCTTGCCATCTCCTGTTTGACCACTTCCAATTTGCCTTGATTCATGGACCTAACATTCCAGGTTCCTATGCAATATTGCTTTTCACAGCATCAGACTTTGCTTCCATCATCAGTCACATCCATGGTTGGGTGTTGTTTTTTGCTTTGGCTCCATCTTATCATTCTTTCTGGAATATTTCTCCACTGATATCCAGTAGCATATTGGGCACTTACAAACCTGGGGAGTTCTTTCAGTGTCTAATATTTTTGCCTTTTCATAGTGTTCATGGGGTTCTCAAGGCAAGAATACTGAAGTGGTTTTCCATTCCCTTCTGCAGTGGACCGTGTTTTGTCAGAACTCTCTACCATTACCCATCTGTCTTGGGTGGCCCTACATGGCATGGCTTACAGTTACATTGAGTTAGCAAGACTGTGGTCCATGTGATCACTATGATTAGTTTTCTGTGATTCTGGTTTTTGTCTGTTTACCCTCTGATGGATAAGGATAAGTGGATTATGGAAGCTTCCTGATAGGAGAGACTGATTGAGGAGGACACTGGGTCTTATTCTGATGTGTCTTGCTCAGTAAATCTTTAATACAATTTTCTACTGATGGGTGAGGACGTGTTCCCTCCCCATTGTTTGACTTGAGACCATAGTATGGTCTCAGATAATGAGGCCAAATGATGATAATGGTGACCTCTTTCAAAATGTCCCATGCAAGCACTGCTGCAGTCAATGACCCCAACCTTGTAGCAGGCCAATCAGCACACACCTTCACTAGAAACTCCTGGACACTTAGGGGCAAGTTTGGGTCAGTCTTTTTTAGGGTGATAGATGGTTACCTATTCTACGACAAAAGAAGCAATAATATATAATAAAGAAAAGACAGTCTCCTCAATAAGCGGTGCTGGGAAGACTGGACAAACATGTGAAAGAATGAAACTGGAACACTCCTTAGCATCATACACAAAACTAAGCATCAAATGGTTTAAAGACCTAAATGTGAGGCCAGACACTATGAAACTCTCAGAGGAAAAGACAGACAGAACACTCTGACATAAATCACACAAGATCTTTTTTGACCCACTTCCTAGAGTAATTAAAATAAAAAACTGAAATAAACTAAATGGAACGTGTTGTTCAGTTGCCCAGTCATGTCCTACTCTTTGTGACCCCATGGACTGCAGCACACCAGACCTCCTTGCCCCTCACTATCTCCAAATTTGCCCAAGTTCGTGTTCATTGCATCAGTAATGCTATCCAGCCATCTCATCCTCTGATGCTCTCTTCTTCTTCTGCCCTCAATGTTCTGAAGCATCAGGGACTTTTCCAATGGGTCATCTGCAAGCATCAGATGCCCAAAATACTGGAGCTTCAGCTTCAGCATCAGCCCTTCTAGGGAATATTCAGGATTGATTTCCTTTAAGATTGACTGATTTGATCTCTTTGCTGTTCAGAAATTTTCTCCAGCACCACAGTTTGAAGGCATCGATTCTTTGAAATTGTCTTCTTTATGGAACTTATTAAACTTAAAATTTTTTCCACAACAAAGGAAATCATAAACAAGAAGAAAATACAGTCCTCAAAATGGTGGAAAATATTTGCAAATGAAGCAACAATCAAGGAATATATCTCCAAAATATACAAACAGCTCATGCTGCTTAATATCAAAAAAATAAATAGGTAAAAAAACTAAAAAGGCATTTCTCTGAAGACATATAGATGGTTAATGAACACATGAAATGAAAGGGTGCTTTACATCACTAAGTACTAGATAAATGCAAATCAAAACTACAATGAGGTAGTACCTCACACTGGTCAGTATGGCAATCATCAAAAATCCTACAAACAATAAATGGTGGAGAGGGTGTGTAGGAGAGGGAAGGTTCTTACACTGTTGCCGGGGGTGTAAACTAGTAGAGACACTATGGAGAACAGTATGAAGGTTTCTTGAAAAACTAAAAATAAAACTACCTCAAAGCAACTATGAGTGCATGCTAAGTTGCCTCAGTCATGTCCGACTCTGAGATGCTATGGAACAAAACCCAGCAGACTCCTTCTGTCCATACAATTCTCTAGGCATGAATACTGGAGGGGGTTGCCATGCCCTTCTCCATGGGATCTTTCCAACCCAAGGATTAAATTCACTTCTCTTATTTCTCCTGCATCAGCCAGCAGGTGGATTCGTCACCACTAACATCACCTGGGAAGCACTAAAGCAACTATACTCCAATAAAAATTAGTTATAAGAAAAAACTAAAAATAGAACTACCATGTGCTGTGCTCTGCTTAGCTACTCAGTCATGTCTGACTCTTTGAGACCCATGGATTGTAGCCTGCCAGGCCCCTCTGTCCATGGGGATTCTCCAGGCAAGAATATTGGAGTGGATTGCAATGCTTCCTCCAGGGAATCTTCCCACCCCAGGGATCAAACCCAGGTCTTTTGCATAGCCTATCCCTTCTCCAGGGTATCTTCCTGACCCAGATTGAACCAGGGTCTCCTGCATCACAGATGGATTCTTTACCAACTAAGCTACCAGGTAAGCCCAGAACTACCATATGACCCAGCAATCTCACTTTTGGTCATATACCCAGAGAAAACCATAATTCCAAAGACATGTTCCCCAGTGTTCATTGCAGCACTATTTACAATAGTCAGGACACAGAAGCAACTTAAATGTCAATCTCAACAGAGGAATAAATAAAAAATATGTGGTGCATATATGCATACAATAGAATATTACTTAGCCATAAAAGGGATGAAATTGTGCCATTTGCAGAGATGTGGATGGACCTGGATACTGTCTTACAGAATTAAGGAAGTTAGCTTGAGAAAATAAACATTATATATTAATGTTGTATGTGGAATCTAGAAAAATGATACAGATGAATTTATCTACAAAGCAGAAGGGTGATAAGGATGAACTGGGAGATTGGAACTGGCATATATACAGTACTATGTATAACATAGATAACTAATGAAAACCTACTATATAGCATGGGGAACTCTACCCAATGCTGTATTTTGACCTAAATGGGAAGGAAATTTTAAAAAAAGGGGTATATATGTATACATATAACTGATTAACTTTGCTGTATAGCAGAAACACAACATTATGTTAAAATAAAAATTAATTTAAAAACATTGTAACTTAAGTATGCATAATTTTTAATTTTCCAACTATTCCCCAATAAAGCTGGAAATTTTTAAGTGTTTAAAAATGATTAGATATATTGACATAAGTTTTATAGCATTCTCATTAGCTTTAATGCATACACTTCTAAAATAAAAGCGTATTTTCTCCCTGAAAATGGTTGTATGTGTTTTTATGATCTGTTTCCTGATGCCCCAGAGAGAGGAATCTGGTGGGTTACAGTCCATGGCGTCACAAAGAGTCAGACACACTGAGCAACTAACACTTTCACTTTCAAGAAATATAAAATAATTCCTATTCTTACGTTGTGTAACCTATAGATGAGTTGTTCAAATATTGTAAAGAATAGACGCTCAGTTGCTTTCAGTCATGTCCAATTCTTTGTGACCCTATGCCAGTCTCGTCTGTCCAGGGGATTCTCTAGGCAAGAATACTGGAGTAGTTTGCCATGCCTGCCTCCAAGGTGTCTTCCTGTTTCAGGGACTGAACCCTCATCTCTTACATGTCCTTCATTAACAAGCAGGTTCTTTTCCACTACTGCTGCCTAGGAAGCCTAATGGCCCTGTACAATTTAGTGAATCTTGCATATTTAATATGACTGTATTCAATTTTAGTAAAAACTATAGCCCTGTATTGGAGAAGGAAATGGCAACGCACTCCAGGACACTTGCCTTGAGCACCCCATGGACAGAGGAGCCTGGGGGGGCTACAGTCCGTGGGTTTGCGAAGCATCGGACATTACTGAAGTGATTTAGCAAGCATGCACATGGCTATCTATAGTATGCTTTATAGTTTCATCATCTTCACTGTGGATAATTAAATGTATCAAGTTATGATTCATAAAGGCAGATAGTTTCATTTTCACATAGTGAAAGTATGTTTGCCATATCTTTAATGAGAACACACTTCTAGATGCTTCTGTATAATGTTAGGCGTGGCTCTTCATTCTTGCTGTCTATCATTACATCATCCACAGATTCAGTAGAGGAAACTCATAAAAGGAAGTAAATAAGATTAAAGGGATGAAGAGTCGCTGTATTTAATGAGCTCACATGGTGTTCTGTCATAACAAATTACCACATGATACTTATGATTAACCACGCTGTCACTTACTCTATGAACTCACAGCACCATAACCAAGTAAGCATAATAGAAAGCTGTCTACAAAATTAGAAGGTTACCTTAATTTTTTATTTATTACCATCTTGTCATCTCTGATAACACTTCATCATATACATGTTCTTGCCTGGAGAGATCAAAATTAAAATTTACAGAAATAGAAGGATGGTATCTTGGTGTAAGACCAATGAGGCAATTCAGTGCAACAAATAATATGTACAAATTAGAATGAATTTGTTCCAGTTTGAAAATAACAACAGTATGTTAATCCAAAGTCTTCCCTTTCTTCAATATTATCATATACTTTCATTACAAGGAAATATGTATCATTAAATCTATTGGTCATAATGTACAAATAATAGACTTTTTGGAATGTATATTTTGGTCATGAGATTTCAGTTGAGGCTAATTTTAGAAAAGAGCCCTAGATAAGTGTCATTTGCAGAGGTTTTGTGAATACAGAATAAAAATGCAAGTGAATAATGGCATGATTAGTCATATTATAGCAGCATATCATATTCAGAGCCAAGGGGATATTACAAAATATATGTAAACTGTGTTTTTTCATCATGCTCCTGACAAGCATAGTTCTTCATTTTGATAATCATCTCTGACCAGGAAGTCAAGTTTTATTTGATTGCAATCAGGCAGGGGTTGTCCTTGCTCCAGATTGATCAACTGCAGTCTTTTCAGCTCATTAACTATGATCCTGTAATTTCTTCCAACCTGGAAGATGTTCTTTCTGCCCTCTATTTATGCTACCTTATCAAAGCCGCTGCTATTAAACTATATAAAATTGCTCAGATTGCCTCTCTTTTCTCCAAATTTTATTGTATTCATAACCTGTTAATCTCCATATGCTTCATGCATATTAGTTTTTATTTCCTCAAATTATTAGTTCTTTGAGGTTAGGAAATATGCTTTTTTTCTCTCCACAGCATTTATATAAGTGGTGTATATATACTAAATGCTCATATATTCTTACTAAATTTATCCTTTGCATGCTCAGTCACATCCAACTCTAGGACTCTATGTAGCCCACCAGGCTCCTCTGTCCATGGAATTTTCCAAACAAGAACACTGAAGACAGTTGCCATTTCCTTCTCCAGGGGTCCTTCTCAACCCAGAGGTCAAACTCATGTCTCTTGCCTCTCCTATATTGGCAGGCAGATTCTTTACCATTGGTGCCAACTGGGAAGCTGAATTTGCACTTTACTCTTGTAAAATCTGAAGAGCCTCTCTCTCTGTGTCTGTTTCATATATATAAATATATGTTGCTTCAGTCATGTCCAAATCTTTGCAGCCCCATGGACTGTACAGCCTGCCAGGCTATCTTTGTCCATGGGATTCTCCAAGCACTCCAGTATTCTTCATACTGGCCTAGGTTGCCACGTGCTCCTCCAGGGGATCTTCCTCACCTAGGGATCAAAACTTCATCTCTTATGTCTCCTGCATTGACAGGAAGGTTCTTTACCACTAGTGCCACCTGGGAGGCCATATATATATGTATATATATATACATATACTCTTCTTTTCTAAAGTAATTGAAAAATGAAAAAAAAAACATATTTAGGACAAAATTTCATCTTCACTCTATCAAACAAAGCTTAGAATGTGACTTGAGTATTGGGACATGTTAAATTTCCTAATTTTGATTGTACCCAATTACACATGGGTAAACAGATTCATCCTGTTTTTTTGTTTTTGTTTTTGTTTTTGTTTTCTTCTTGGGAGTCTGCACTCAAAAGACATGCAGAACATACAACAGAAATATTCTGTTTTTCTTATAAAGCATGAAACACAGAGACCTAGCACAGAAGAATGCTCCTTGCATTCATACTCTTAGGATGAAGGAAGAAGAGGGAAGAATTAAACTACTCACGACCTATTCCTCTTTTCAGCCTCACCAGTCAGCTAACAGATGAGTGAGTAAGAGACTAGAGAAAGGCCAGGGCTGTTATTTTAACAAAGAGCCTTCCACATGAAAGATAATTAAGTAAGGGATCTTCTCCACCATTATTACCAAAGCAAATGGAACAATGAGCTTATGATAACTGTAGTGATTTAAGATCATTTTTGAATAATTTATTCATTTATCTTTTGGCCAGGCTACATGGCATGTAGCATCTTATTTTCCTGACTAGGGATCCAACATACTCCCCCTGCCTTGGAATCTTGGAATGTTAACCACTAGACTAGAAGGGAAGTCCCTATTTTAGAACAATTATAGATTTTTTAAATTTTAATTAAAAGAAATATTCTCGATAGCTTTCAGGAACCAAATATATTTGGCTCCTGGATAATTTGGAAGAGCATGCCCATAATCTGTAGGAAATCTCAATTTGTTTACCTTATTCAAGAATAACATTATGAATACGTTCATCCCTCACATAAAACATGTGATGTATGTGTTTGCATAATAGCATTAAGCACACAGTTCACAGTGCATATACTCTGAGTAAAATCTTCATTTATATCAGCAAGAAAAGTACATTGGTATTATTGATGGATTAGTCACATATATTCAGATTCTTCTGTACTTCAATAATATAAAATTTAAATGTGCAAAAAACCCTAAACTGTCAATAGAGGAAAATGGTTATTCAAGCTGTAACAGGAAAGTCAGTTGAGTTATTCATGGTGTCCTTTGTAATTTTGGATATTCTTAAATTATTGTTTTATTGCAGGCATACAAAGGATTAGAAGACAAATACATGAGAGCAGCAGATAATAGCTACAGGAAAATTCTAGAAAAGCAACCAGACTTAAACAAACAGCAAAAATACAGCATCTTTACTCCCAGAAGTTCAAACATTTTCTGAGACTCTACCATTGGCATGATATTTGTGAGTGTGTGGAATTTTTGAAGAGTCTACAAATAAACTTCAGAGATGTCCCTTTTATAGGAAAGTGCTTATTGTTGGTGGGGACCTCATCAATCAGTCCTTTACAGTATAGACCAGCTTTGGTCTCCTTTTGAATCATGCTAGTCTATGTGTGAGTGTATATGGAATCACTGAGTCACTTTGCTTCCCAAATGATGACTGTAACAGAGCTGGTCTCAGAAGAGAATTAAACTATTTTGTTCTGTATCTGAAAGCAAAGAATCATGTAAATATATTTTTGTACATACAATTATCTGTTATAGAATTTCTGATTGAATTGTGCATTTGAATGAACTCACACTAGTTCATGACGCACACGAATGAATGACTAAACAGGTTAGTGAATGTATGAATGAAAAACCCCTGTGTCTCACAAAGCATGCTTTTGACTGACAGACCCTTGGAGGTGCCACATATGTCAATTTCTTCCAGCCATGATCAGTCAAGAAACATTTCTGATCTCATCACTGTTTTAATATGATGCCAGTATTCTGGCTTCTATACAGAGTGAGGTAAGTCAGAAAGAGAAAAACAAATATTTTATACTAATGCACATATATGGAATCTAGAAAAATGGTACTGATGAAATTATTTGCAGGGCAGGAATGGAGACACAGACATAGAGAACAAACTTATGAGAATTGGGCAGAGGAAAGAGAAGGTGGGATGTATGGAGAGACTAATGTAGAAAATTATGGTACGATATGTAAAATAGATAGCCAATGTGAATTTACTGTATGACTCAAGGAACTCAAACTCCAGTCTGGAACAACCTAGAGGGATGGGATGGGGAAGGAGGTGAGAGGGAGGTTAAAAAAGGAGGCAACATATTATGGCTCATTCATGTTGATATTTGGCAGAAACCAATGCAATTCTGTAATTCAAGTATTTCAGCCATGAAATTAAAAGACACTTACTACTTGGAAGAAAAGTTATGACCAACCTAGATAGCATATTGAAAAGCAGAGGCATTACTTTGGCAACAAAGGTCCGTCTAGTCGAGGCTATGGTTTTTCCAGTGGGCACGTATGGATGTGAGAGGTGGACTGTGAAGAAAGCTGAGAGCGGAAGAATTGATGCTTTTGAACTGTGGTGTTGGAGAAGACTCTTGAGAGTCCCTCAGACTGGCAGGAGATCCAACCAGTCCACTCTAAAGGAGATTGGTCCTGGGTGTTCTTTGGAAGGAATGATGCTAAAGCTGAAACTCCAGTACTTTGGCCACCTCATGCGAAGAGTTGACTCATTGGAAAAGACTGATGCTGGGAGGGATTGGGAGCAGGAGGAGAAGGGGACAACAGAGGATGAGATGGCTGGATGGCATCACTGACTCGATGGACGTGAGTTTGAGTGAACTCCGGGAGTTGGTGATGGACAGGGAGGCCTGGCTTGCTGTGATTCATGGGGTCGCAAAGAGTCAGACACAACTGAGCGACTGAACTGAACTGAACTGAATGTAATTCTGTAAAGCAATTGCCCTTCAATTAAAAAATAAATAAATTAAAAAGAATTCTAAGTTTTCTCTGTTGTTTACAATAAAATCCATGTATCTACAGTTACAGCTTCACTCTTTCTTCTGAATTCCAGATGTATATTTCAAATAGCTAAAGAAAATTTGTACTTGTATACTTCTCTATATACTATAAATATCATATCTATCTCAAGAATATTTTATGCATGAAAAACTTGTCCTTAAATTCACTAGGTTTCTCCAACATTTCTTCTCCTCATGTTCCCTGTCTCATTGAATGGCATTGTCCATCCTGATAATTTTTAATTTTCTCGAAAAATTATTGAATTTTCTTTTCAAACAGTAAGTTGAATTTTCTTTTCAAAGAAGAAAATTAGGAACAAAACTTGAGCTCTTCTCCTTTTACATCAAATTAATCCCTTCCTCCTTTAAAAAAAAAAAAAAAGAGTTGAAAGGGCTTGCTTCTCTGGTGGCTCAGAGGTTAAAGTGCCTGCCTCCAATGCGGGATACTGGGGTTCGATCCCTGGGTCAGGAAGATCCCCTGGNGTGAAATGTCAGATAGACAAAAACAAATACTGTCTGATATCACTTATATTTGGAATCTAAACAATACAACAAACTAGTGAATGTAACAAAAATATAAGCAAACTCAAAGATATAGAAAAGAAACAAGTGGTTACCAGTGAGGAGAGGGAAGGAGAAGGGCAATATAGAAGTTCAAACTACAGGGTGTAAGATAGGCTCACTGATACATTGTACACAATGAAGAATATAGGTAATATTTTGTAAGAGATATAAGTGGAGTATAAGTTTTTAAAATTGTATTAAAAATTTTAAGAAATAAGTTTTCTTTGACAAGGCAACACTAGAGCTGATACTTGAAGTTCAAGTAGGCAAGGCTTTAGTCTTAGCACTAAGACTGTGCTATGGCTTTGGTCTCGTTCAAAGAAAGTGTATTACTTGCAGTCTTAGGTTCCTGATTTCTCCTTCACAAAGAGTGAGAACTGTGACTACTGGTTGGATTTGGTATGCACAGTATTTATAGATGGAAAATGTGTGAGATAACTTCTTTAGTTTCTTAATATTAAATTTAAGGGGAAATGGAATAAAAAATTGGAGGAGGGGTGAAAATAGATGTGCAAGAGAAACATCATGTTTTTAGAGAAGAAATCATACTCATTCTATTAAATAGCGACAATGCATGAACTCTGGTATTCAATATATGTTCGTGAAAACTGAAAAATCCACATAAACCTCTTCACTGTACCCTGAGTACTATATTTGGAAGAAAGATAGACCTAGCAATATAATTTTTAAGGATAAAACCTTTCTTTTGTTTAAAAGCAAAAGATAAAAGACAAGAACATAAATCAAAGTGATGCCAGGCTCACAGAGCAAGTTTATACTCTTTGCATCTGGAAATCTTGTTTTTTTTTTTTTTTTTTTTTTCATTTCTTTATCCCACTTCCTAAGATGTTTGCTTTTTTCTAATACACATAATGCTTTAGTGAAATTTCCCCCAATTAGAGATAGTGTTTAAGGAAATCAATTTACTGAACTAAGTGGCAGGGTTTCCTGAACTTCTCACAAGACATGTTATTGAAAAGTAGAGGGAGGACCTGAGTTTTGTAAAGGAAAAAGAAAAGAGAAGGCATTGAAGAGATTGTTTTTATGAAAGGAACTTTGGTTGTAGACATGGAAACAGTTAGCAAATTTATACACAATTTCTGTGATTCATTCAGTGTTCTCAGCGTTGCAAACACTCAGTATTTTTATCCTTTAATGGCTCTAAAAGACATATTCTACTGCAGCCCTCACATAAAGAAAAAGATATTCAGCCACTCTGGGGTTAATGCCTTGCTCTAGGTGACTTAGCTAATAAGTGAAAGAGAATAATGGAAATGCATGGATTCAGGTTCCAGAACCTAAAGTTTTGATATGTACACTAAATATATTGTAAACACTAAAAGAGATTTTTGTATGTCAAATATATGCTATACAATCAGGTATCAAACTCATGTCCATTGAGTCGGTGATGCCATCCAACCATCTCATCCTCCGTTGTCCCCTTCTCCTTCTGCCTTCAATCTTTCCCAACATCGGGGTCTTTTCCAATGAGTGAGTTATTCACACCACGTGGGAAAAATATTGGGCCTTCAGCATTAGTCCTTCCAATAAATATTCAGGACTGATTTCCTTTAGGATTGACTAGTATGATCGCCTTGCAGTCCAAGGGACTCTTAAAGTCTTATCCAACACGACAGTTCAAAAGTGTCAGTTCTTCAGTGCTCAGCCTTCTTTATGGTCCAACTCACACATCCATACATGACTACTAGAAAAAGTATAGCTTTAACCAGATGGACTTTTTTGGCAAAGTAATGTCTCTGCTTTTTAATATGCTGTCTAGTTTGGTTATAGCTTTTTTTCAAGGAACATGCATCTTTCAATTTCACGGCTGCAGTCACCGTCTGCAGTGATTTTGGAGCCAAGAAAATTAAGTCTGTCATTGTTTCCATTGTTTCCACATCTATTTGCCATGAGGTGATGGGACTGGATCCCATGATCTGTTTTCTGAATGCTATGATTTAAGCCAGCTTTTTCACTCTCCTCTTTCACTTTTATCAAGACGCTCTTTAGTTCCTCTTCACTTTCTTCCATAAAGGTGGTGTCATCTGTATATCTGAGGTTATTGATATTTCTCCCTGCAATCTTGATTCCAGCTTGTGCTTCATCCAGCCAGGCATTTTGCTTGATGTGCTCTGCATAAAAGTTAAACAAGCAGGGTGAAAATATGTACCTTTGATGTACTCCTTTCCCAATTTGGAACCAGTCTGTTGTTCCATGTTCAGTTCTAACTGTTTTTTCTTGACCTACATACAGATTCCTCAGGAAGTAGGTCAGGTGGTCTGGTATTCTCATCTCTTGAAGAATTTTCCATGGTTTGTGGTGATCCACACAGTCAAAGGCTTTGACATAGTCAATAAAGCAGAAGTAGATGTTTTTCTGGAACTCTCTTGCTTTTTCTATCATCCAGTGGATGTTGGCAATTTGATCTCTGGTCCTTCTGTCTTTTCTAAATCCAGCTTGAAAATCTGGAGTTTCTCAGTTCATATACTATTGAAGCCTCTTTTGGAC
This sequence comes from Neotragus pygmaeus, assembly GCA_006410875.1. NCBI lineage: Eukaryota > Metazoa > Chordata > Mammalia > Artiodactyla > Bovidae > Neotragus > Neotragus pygmaeus. Next base: position 1,254,458 of record SJYV01020007.1, read on the forward strand.
AATTTTGAGTATTACTTTACTAGCATGTGAGATGAGTGCAGTTGTTCAGTGGTTTGAAAATTATTTGGCATTGCCTTTCTTTGGGATTGGAATGAAAACTGACCTTTTCCAATCCCGTGGCCACTGCTGAACTTTCCAAATTTATTGACATATTGAGTGCAGCATTTTTAGGACTTTAAGTAGCTCAACTGGAATTCCATCACCTCCACTAGCTTTGTTCACAGTGATGCTTTCTAAGGTCCACTTGACTTCGCATTCCAAGATTTCTGGCTCTAGGTGAGTGATCATGCCATTGTGGTTATCTGGGTCATTAAGATCTCTTTTGTATAGTTCTTCTGTGTATTCTTGCCACCTCTTCTTAATATCTTATGCTTCTATTAGATTCATATAGCTTCTCTCCTTTATTGTGCCCATCTTTGCATGAAATTTTCCCTTGGTATCTCTAATTTTCTTGAAGAGATCTCTAGTAGTTCCCACTCTATTGTTTTCCTCTATTTCTTTGCATTGATAGGAAATGGCCAAAACACTTAGATCATCTAGCTTGTCATAACTTGCATTCATGGCCATGTCTGAAAACATCAGTCCTACTGTTAGCTGCTATTATTATGACTCAGTGAGAGATAAATTGAACTTTATTTTCATTACTTATGATTCATTTATTAATGTATCTATATATGGCTATATTTATTCCAAGCCTAATTTGTAAAACTCCAACTGTAGGCCAAAATTTTTCAAAGTAAATGAAGCAGAGAAAAAAATGTATCCATAACATAAAATGAAATGTTAAATATTAAGTATCAGTGCTATACTAAATCAATGTATATTATGTTGCATAAGATCCTACTTGTTAGAAAAAAGTCTACAAATTTTGTTCTGATTCCTGCCTGTCTATAGAAAAAATAAAACTAGTAAACTTAGAAAAATCTTTGCTGGCACTGAGATAATAAATATGGTCTCTTTTAAAGTAGAAACTATTCTCCAAGTACCCAGAAAATAAGAGCATCTATCATTTCCATTGTTAAATAGGTAAACAGAATTTGTGTAATTGTTGTGTTTATGATGCCCTTTGTTTTAAATTGATGATTCTCAAAGTCTTTCAAAGTAGAATTCATTAGTAATTTTTACATGCCCAGAATTATAGAGTCCAGGCTCATCATTCAATGAAGTCATGGATTTATATATATATATATAAATAAATCATAAAGTATCCTATGAATTAGTACGTATAAATAGACACACTTTATGAAACAGCCTATCACTTATTAGATATATTCTGATATTTCTATTTTATTTCAATATTATTCCCTATTTAAAAGTTAGCCAGGAAATATTATATCAGTTTCTTGATCCACAAATGACTTGTGATATATGCATTGAAAAGCACTGGTCTGGAGCATATTTGAATCTTTCATTACCTGTTATGTTTCATATAATGAAATTTGATAGATATTGAATATAAGTGAATTTGAGTTCTTCACTAAAATAGTAGATAGAACATAAATATTTTATTTTGATGATCAAAGAGAAACACTTTCACACTTTAGCAAAAGTCAAGCCTATGAAGGAAGGTTGTTATTACCTAGTGTAGATGCAGAAGGCAGAGAAGACTCTCTGACAAGACATGTGGTTACTCAAATATCAGATGAAAGTGGGCCCAGGGTGCAAATATGAGTCTGACACCAGTATAACTCAAAATGATTCTTAGTTCACTCAAAGGCTAGGACAGATAGGCAGTGAAGATGGTTTTAGGCCCCTGACGATAGACTCAAATATTTTACCCTAAAAATTAAAAATCTCTAAAGAGTGTTGTTAATGCTCAACTTTAAACAGTGTGATTTCTTTGCAAACTCTCAAACATTAACAAAGTTGCAAAATATTCTGTATCATTGGATGTATAAATAGTTAATTCAGATTTGTTGCTGTTGTTCAGCCGCCCATTCCTGTCTGACTTTGCAACCCCATGGACGGCAGCATGCATGCTTCCCTATCCATCACCATTTCCCAGAGTTCATTACATCAGTGATACCATCCAGCCATCTCATCCTCTGATGTCCTCTTCTCCTTCTGCCCTCAATCTTTCCCAGAATCAAGGACTTTTCCAATGAATCATCTGCTAGCATCAGATGACCAAAATACTGGAGCTTCAGGGTCAGCATCTGTCCTTCCAGAGAATATTCAGTGTTGATCTCCCTTAAGACTGACTCATTTGGTCTCCTAGCTGTCCAAGGGACTTTCAGATTAGTGCAGGTAAATGATACATTTGCATTTTACAAGAGTACTATCCAAGAAAGACTGGTTCTTGGTGTCCTGGGTAACTGTCTTTTTGAGAGCTGGCACATTGTAGGGACCAAAAATATGCATCTAGAATGAAAAAAATTAGTAAAGAAGAGTTAGAGGGAAAATACTATTTTATGTATCTAGAAGTATGAAAAAACTGTTTTCCTACAAGAATAACTTTTATAGAAGTGAACCACATCTACTTAATAGCTATCTTTCAAAAGAAAGATGAGCTGTATTTGTATATTTTTTGAGTGATCAAAAAACTCATAATTAGTAGGTGCTGAAATTGGCAAACATATTTTAAATTTTATTTTTTAGTTTTTACTATTTTTAATCTTCATTTTACATCATTTTTTAAATTTTTAATTGGAAGATAATTGCTTTACAAAATTGTTTTGGTTTCTGTCATATATCAGTGTGAATCAGCCATAAGCATACCTANGAGTGATTGGTTCAAGATTGAGAAAGGAGTATGACAGGGCTATCTGCTGTCACCCTGTTTATTTAATCTGTGTGCTAAGCACATCATGAGAAATGCCAGGCTGGATGAATTACAAGGTGGAATCAAGATAGGCAGGAGAAACATCACAAACCTCAGCTAAACAAATGATACCATTCTAATGGCAGAAAACAAAGAGGAACTTAAGTGCCTCTTGATGAAGCCAAAAGAGGAGAACAAAAGAGTCAGCTTAAAATTAAATATTAAAAAAAAAAAAACAAGACCATGGCATCAGGCTCCACTACTTCATGGCAAATATAAAGAGAAAAGGTGGGAGTATTGACAGATTTCCTCTTTTGGGGTTCTAAAATCACTCCAGATGGTGTCTGCAGCCATGAAATCAGAAGATGATTGCCTCTTGGCAAGAAAGCTATGACAAACCTAGGCAATGTGTTGAAAAGGAGAGACATTACTCTGCCAACAAGTTCGTACAGTCAAGGCTATAATCTTCCCAGTGGCATGTACAGTTCTGAAAGCTGGACTGTATAGAAGGCAGAATGCCAAAGAATTGATGCCTTCAAACTGTGTTGCTGGAGAAGACTCCTGAGAGTCCCTTGGACAGCAAGGATATCAAACCAGTCAATCTTAAGGGAAGTCAATTCTGAATACTTATTGGAAGGACTGATGCTGAAGTTGAAGCTCAAGTATTTTGGACATCTGATGCGAACAGCTGACTTATTGGAAAAGTCCCTGATGCTAGAAAGGATTGAGGGTAGAAGAAGAGTGCATCAGAGGATGAGGTGGGTGGATGGCAACACCAATAAAATGGACATGAATTTGGGCAAACTGCAGGAGATTATGAGGAACAGGGAGGCCTGCTGTGCTGCAGTCCATTCGGCCACAAAGACTCAGACACGACTGGATGACTGAAGAACAATATATATATTAATATATACACACAGTTGATTCTCAAACAATATATACAGAGTTGACTCTTAAACATGAGTGTTAGAGCTATCAACTCCTATACAATCAAAATTCCTAGTATTAGTTTATAGTCAGCACTCTGTATCCCAGATTTGCATCTTCAAATTCAGCCAACGGCCAGATTAGGTGTTATTGTAGTACATATTTATTTTATAAAAATCCTTGTGTAAGTAGACCAATGGAGTTCAAATATATATATATATATATATATATATATATATATATATGTAAA
>SJYV01020007.1:1268106-1281910 GCA_006410875.1 Neotragus pygmaeus
ATAGAATATTGTACATCAACTATATTTCAATAAAAATAAAACCAATGCACATGTTAAAAAATACATTTTACAAAATTGAGGCATTGTTTCTTTCTTGTTCCTGATCTCCTTTTGCTGAAAATTAGGACTGGCACTATAGGACCACTATTTTGTCAAAAAAGCATTCATACCCATTTTGGTGTCTGTGGCTGTAGTAGCCTCTCCCAGTGTTTTTTGGAGGGACCTACCATGAAATTAAAAGATGCTTACTCCTTGGACGGAAAGTTATGACCAACCTAGACAGCACGTTAAAAAACAGAGACATTACTTTGCCAACAAAGGTCCATCTAGTCAAGGCTATGGCTTTTCCAGTAGTCATGTATGGATGTGAGAGTTGGACTATAAAGAAGGCTGAGTGCTGAAGAGTTGATGCTTTTGAACTGTGGTGTTTGAGAAAGCTCTTGAGAGTCCTTTGGACCGCAAGGAGATCCAACCAGTCCATCCTGAAGGAGATCAGTCCTGGATATTCACTGGAGGGGCTGATGTTGAAGCTGAAACTCCAATACTTTGGCCACCTGATGCAGAGAGCTGACTCATTTGAAAAGACCCTGATGTTGAGAAAGATCGAAGGTGGAAGGAGAAGGGGATGACAGAGGATGAGATGGCTGGATGGCATCACCGACTCAATGGACATGGGTTTGGGTGGACTCTGGAAGTTGGTGACAGACAGGGAGGCCTAGCATGCTGTGGTTCATAGGGTCACAGAGTTGGACACGACTTGGTGACTGAATCAACTGAACTGCATTTTGGCCACTTTTGTTGACTATGATGGCTACTCCATTTTTCCTAAGGGATTCTTCCCCACAAGAGTAGATATAATGGTCATCTGAATTGAACTCACCCATCCAGTCCATTGTATTTCACTGCTTAATAAAATGTCAGTGTTTACCCTTTCCATCTTCTAACCACTTCCAGTTTACCTTGATTCACGGACCTGACATTCCAGGTTCCTATGCAATACTGCTCTTCACAGCATCGGACTTTACTTCCATCACCAGTCACATCCACAACTGGGTGTTGTTTTCATTTTGGCTCTGTTTCTTCATGCTTTCTGGAGTTATTTATTCACTCTTCTCCAGTAGCATATTGGGCACCTACTGACCTGGGGAGTTCATCTTTCTGTGTTCTATCTTTTGACATTGCCATACTCTTCATGGAGTTCTCAAGGCAAGAATGCTGAAGTGGTTGTCATTCCCTTCTCCAGTGGACCACATTTTGTCAGAACTCTCCACAATGACCTGTCCATCTTGGGTGGCCCTACACAGCATAGCTAATAGTTTCATTGATTTAGACAAGGCTGTGGTCCATGTGATCAGTTTGGTTAGTTTTCTGTGACTGAGGTTTTCTTTCTGTCTGCCTTCTGATGGATAAGAATAAGAGGCTTCTGCAAGCTTCCTGATGGGAGAGACTAAGGGGAAAACTGGATCTTGTTCTGATGGTTGGGGCCATGCTCAGTAAATCTTTAATCCAATTTTCTGTTGATGGGTGGGACTGTGTTCCTTCCTTGTTTTTTGGCCTGAGGCCAAACTCTGGTAAGGATAATGAATGTAATGGGCACCTCCTTCAAAAGGACTTGTGTTGTATTCAGTGCCTGGGGAACCTACAGCAGGGGGTTCAGGAAGAACCACACCTCCACCGGAGTCTCCTGGACATTTACAGGCAAGTCTGGCTCAGTCACTTGTAGGGCCACTGCTCCCTTCTCCTGGCTCTTGGTGCCCACAAGTTTTTATTTGTGCCCTCCAAGACTCTGTTTCCCCAGTCCTGTGGAACTACTGTAATCAAATCCCATTGGCCCCCAAAGTCAAATTCCCTGGGGGTTCTCAGTCCCTTTGCCTGATCCCCAGGTTGGGAAATCTGTTGTGGGTCCTAAAACTTTCTTTGAAGTGTGGTAATTTCTTTGGTATAATTGTTCTGCAGCTTGTGGGTTTTCTGCTCGGTGAATGTACGGTGGGGCTAATAGTGACATTCTCCAAGAAGGCTTATGCCACACTCTGTGTGACCCAGGTCTGCTGCAGCCAGAGACCTTGCCCCTGCGGCAGGCAACTGCTGACCTGTGCTTCCACAGTAGACTCTCAAATACTCAAAGGCAGGTCTGGCTAAGTCTCTGTGTGGTCTCTGGGTCCTGGTGTGCACAAAATTTTTTTGAGCACTCCAAGCATCTCTGGCAGGTATGGGGTGTGATTCTAAATGTGATTTTGCCCCTCCTACCATCTTGTTGGGGTTTCTCCTTTGCCTTTGTACATGGGGTATCATTTTTTTTGCGGGATCCAACATTCTCTGGTAGATGGTTGTTTAGCAGCAAGTTGCAACTTTGGGGTAATCACAGGAGAAGATGAACACATGTCCTTCTACTCTGCCATCAGTCTCCTCTGTCCATGGAATTGTCCAGGCAAGAATACTGTAGTGAAGTCTGTGTTCTCATTTGTAAAATGAGGGTAACAGCACCTTTCTCTGTGAGGTGCATAACACCTGTTCAAGGAAGGCGCTTTTCCACATCTGAAGCTGACTTTCAGTTTAAGGGCAAATGAAGCATCACTGCTACATCCCCAGGACTCAGGGAAACTGTGCAAGTAAAGCTCCTGTTCCAAGAGTAATGCTGCTGCTTTAAACAGGCAAGTTGACCACCTGAAGATGGGGAACAAGGCATAGATGTTCATTCCAGGCACTGCTATTCAGCATCACATTAAGGGTCACATTAATTAGTTATAGAGCCTGAGAAATTCCCTAGTCTGCCATCTGAAAGCTGGAAAAATCAGGAAAGCTGGTGGCATAGTTCAGTCGAATACATAGTCCTGAGAACAGGGACAATGATTTCACAATCTGGTACAAAAGCCCAAGAACCAGAAGTGCTGATATAGTAGGCCAGTAGGAAACAAATATCTCACTCAGAGAAAGTAAATGCTCCCTTCCTCCCTTAAATTGAAGAAAGTAGAGAAAACCACTAGACCATTCAGGTATGACCTAAATCAAATCCTTGACGATTATACAGGGGAAGTGACAAATAGATTCAAGGGATTAGATCTGATAAATAAAGTGCCTGAAGAACTATGGATGGAGATTCATAACATTGTATGGGAAGTGGTAATCAAAACCATCCCCAAGAAGAAAAAATGCAAAAAGGCAAAGTGGTTGTCTGAGCTATTACAAGTATTTACATATGGATGTGAGAGTTGGACTATAAAGAAAGCTGAGCACCAAAGAATTGATGCTTTTGAACTGTGGCATTGGAAAAGACTCTTGAGAGTCCTTTGGACTGCAAGGAGATCCAATCAGTTCATCCTANGATGTGAGAGTTGGACTATAAAGAAAGCTGAGCACCAAAGAATTGATGCTTTTGAACTGTGGCATTGGAAAAGACTCTTGAGAGTCCTTTGGACTGCAAGGAGATCCAATCAGTTCATCCTAAAGGAAATGAGTCCTGAATATTCATCAGAAGGACTGATGCTGAAGCTGAAGCTCTGATATTTTGGCCACCTGATGAGAAGAACTGCCTCATCGGAAAAGACCCTGATGCTGGAAAAGATTGAAAGCAGGAGGAGAAGGGGATGACAGAGAATGAGATAATTGGATGGCATCACTGACTCAATGGACATGAGTTTGAGTAAGCTCCGGGAGTTGGTGTTGGACAGAACAGCCTGGCAAGCTGTAGTCTATGGGGTCGCAAAGCATCAGACGCAACTGAACTGAACTGAAGAGTGTAGATGTAAGCCATATAGATGATCAAGTGGCCATATTCTCACACCATCTATGTTTTATCCACTGAAGCCTGTCACTTAACTCACACTTGTGATCTCAGGGAAAAGTGGTCCCTATTACCATCTTATAAGAGGGCAAACCTCACTTTAAGATGTTTGGCTTCAAGATGTGAACATAAGTTGAAAATAGGTTGGTTCTATGTGGTCCCAAAGGATAGACTTGGGGAGAAATCCTATCACTGGCAAAGTTTCAGGGAGCATGTTTAATTGGTTAATTTTATTAGAAGGAGGGATCACTAAGATTCACACAGATTTGGAATTAGGGAATGATTGATGACTTGACTGGTTAATCAGAGGTTATAAAGAAATGCAATGAAAAGATCAGAGACAAGAAATTATGGTGAGGTTCTTTCTGAGGACTGTACAAAGTAGCATTAAGTATTAAGATTCACCTGTCTTTGATTAATCAAACCAGAGAGCATCCAATACAGGGGAAACTCACCTACTTATCCTATGGTCATCTGACAGTCTCTGTCCTCAGCAATCCTACCACACGGGATAAAGGGTGACAGATGTTCATGGTGGCCTGGGATCAATAGCACAGACTCCTTCTCTCAAAGGTCATTTTAGGAACTAAATGCCTAACTTGCTAGCATTTGAGACTGATGCAAGAGAACAATATTGAGCTTCTTCTACATTGCATGAGAAAGTGATTCATCTTTACTGGATTTGACATTTGCTAACTTAGATTTCTCTTTCCTGGCTGCATGGTTCCTTCTGCTTCCAGCACCACATAGTCTTTGATCTATAGACACGTTACTCAGACACATCACCTCAGACACAGGGAATCACATTATGGAAAAGCAAGAACTACACAGTTCCACATGCATCATATACTGCCTTACCTAGAAGGATGCTGAATCAAGTTATAACTTGATCACTTCTGCCATTTTTTTTTTGCCAGGGGAGCAGAACGGGTTTAAAAAAATTATTATACTAGGAAGCAGGGAATCAACTCTTNCTGATAGCGTGCCTGAAGAACTGCAGACGGAGGTTTGTGACATTGTACAGGAGACAGGGATCAAGACCATCCCCAAGAAAAAGAAATGCAAAAAAGCAAAATGGCTCTCTGAGGAGGACTTACACATAGCTGTGAAAAGAAAACAAGCAGAAAACAAAGGAAAAAAGGAAAGATATACTCATTTCTCTACATTTGAATGCATGGGGTCGCAAAGAGTTGGACAAGACTGAGCGACTGAACTGAACTGAATTGAATTCCTTTGTTTTATACTTAACTGCAAAGATCCAACTTTCTTCTTACAAAGGGACAGCTTTTATGCATTGTTTTTAATTCTACAGAGGATTATATATTAAAGCAACTCTAAAGGTATCACCTTACACTGCAGAGAATGTCTATGATCAAAATCTCTGCTGCTGCTGCTGTCTACAAATAACAAATGTTGCAGAGGGTGTGGAGAAAAGGGAACCCTCCTACATTGTTGGTGGGGACATAATTTGGTGCAGCCACTATGGAGAACAGTATGGAGCCTCCTTAAAAAACCAAGACTAGAGATAACACGTGGTCCAGTAATACCACTCCTGGGCACATTTCCAGAAAAGATGAAAATTTTAATTTGTTCATCATGGCACAATTTACAGTAGTGTGGACATGGAAACAACCTTAATGTCTATGGACAGATAAATGGATGAAGAAGATACAGTACATATACACATGGAATATTACTCAGACATTTTTTAAAAATGAAATAATGCCATTTATGACAACATGGATGGACTTGGAGATTCTAATACTAAGTGAAATGTCAGACACAGAAAAATAAATATTATATGATATAACTTATATGTGGAATCTAAAAGTTGATACAAATTAACTTATTTAAAAACAGAAATCAACTCACAGACATGGACAACAAACTTAAGGTTACCAAAGGAGATGTGGGAAGGATAAACAGAGTTTGGGATTAACAGATACATACTACTCTGTATAAAATAGATAAACAATAAGGACATACTATAACACAGAGAACTATATTATACACACACACACCCCTACACACTAAACTGACTCACTTTGATGGACACCTGCGATTAATTTACAGTATTATAAATCAACTACAGGCCAATGAAGACAAATAATAAAGTAACTCAAAAAATAACCAACTTGCTATACAATCAAAGCCATTACTTTTAAAGTTCTTTATTTCATTGCTGTCAGTGAAGCATCCTGGAGAATTTTCAGGGAACAGGAAGCTACATGGGTTGTATTTCTAATTATTGCTGATAAAAAATGGAAATATTTATTTTGTCCAGATAAGGGCATTACTAAAAGCTAAGGAAAATGACTGCAACACAATAGAAAATCCGTCTATTTCACTTCTTAAACCTACTACCGGTTCGAAAAATGAGAGATTTAGCAAACCATAAAAATTCCCAGGAAGCCCTTTATATTAAGATGCAGTGAATTAGGACTTATCCTTTAGAATAAATAGTCAGCCTCTAACCACAGTCCTAGGAATTAAACATATATCAAATAAAGAACAAATCCGGACTTAGTAAGGGGAGATTTTATTTGACAAGACAATAGGCAAGGCAGGGTAAAAAGGCTTATTGCAACCCAGGATGACTATTTCAATAGAGAGAAACATAAGTTGCTGAATATAAGTTCAGCAAACACTTGGGGGTTAATCAAGGGTGTTTTTGCTCTTACAGAGAGGAAGGAGTACAGTACAGACAGCAGGATGTGGGCAAGTGAGAAGGACTGATGTGTTAAAATAGTTTGATTAATAAGCACTTTGTTCCAAAGGATCAGTGGGGCAGCAGTTCATCTATGAATAATTATTTATAAGGCAAAAAATTGGAATTTGGAGGACCTAAATACTGGAGTGGGTAGCCATCCCCTTCTCCAGGGGATCTTGCTGGACTGAATCCAGGTCTCCAACATTGCAGGTGGATTCTTCACCTGAGCCACCAGGGAAGCCCAAGAATGCTGGAGTGGGTAGCCTATCCCTTCTCCAGAAGATCTTCCTGACCCCAGAATTGAACCATAGTCTCTTAAATTGCAGCAGCTTCTTTACAAGCTGAGCTACCATGGAAGTCCATTAATAATTATTTATGAGGCAAAAAATAGGAATTTGGTGGGTCTGAGGTAGACAAGGGGCGTCTATGCATTTTATCTGAGTTATAAGGGGAAGAATTGTTCCTTTCAGGAAGCTAATCCCCATAGCACAGAAAGCTGGAGAGATTTCTTACTTTTTACTGTTTTCCAGGTTGAGAGTGAAAGAGGACAGAGACAGAACAGGCTCCATCTTGAAAGCAGAACTCCAACTTGGGCTGGACTGTAGACTTGAGCTATATGTCCAGTATCTATGGAAATGACATACCAACCGGAAAACCAGAACCCACAGATGCAAGAGCCCCAGGGCTCATACCTAGATTCTCCTTTGCTGAAAGAATACCCTAATTGTCTGTGTAACCAAATAGAATCATAAATTCTATTATGCTCATTGGGGTATGACCACAGGCCTATTGATAATTGTCTACTGTTAACCACCTAGGCCTAAGGTGTATGAATTATGTGTTAACTTTGATCGTGTCTTTATTTTCCTTTGTTCAGACTAGTTTCAGAGAATTTGGGGAGGTGGGTTTGGGCATGTATACTTAGGGTATATAAGGTTTTCACAAAAACTGGTCAGAGTCCTTGGCTAAGAGGAGACTCTGCTTTGGGCCCATCAGTGTAATAAACTGCACTACACTCTGCATTGTCCTTCTGAGTGAGTTTGTTTCCCAGAACACATGGCTACAGCAAGAGGACTATAGTAAAACTTAACATTATTATAAGTTTTCTAAATGTCACCATAAAACACTGCATACATTTTGTATTTATACCTCATTGTGCATCTTTTATAGATAGAAACAAATTTCTCATTTATCAAGGGATGACATTCCCTCAAGGATGAAGTGGGGTCATGAAATGGGGAAATTAGAGGTTTTGATAGGTAAGTACAGAATAGAAACAGCTTTGCTGATCTGTGAGCATTCAGAAAAGGGAGCCCAGGCTGTGAAGGAGCCCCCATCACTGAAACATATTTTGTCACCAGAAAAATAAATGATTTCAGCTAGAGGATGTGGTGGGAAAAGATGACTCTTGGCAGCCAGTCTCAAATCATGAAATCCTATATCTGAACTCTTCACTGAATTCAGAGAAAGGAGTTTTCCTCACAAAATGAATTGACATTGTTTACTATATTCTAAGTGCTGTTCTGTTTTCTGAGTTCCAGACATGAAGGCATCATTCATACCTAATTTTAAATCTTCAGGAGTAACAACTCCTCTGGTATTTTCAGTTTATGTATGGTTTCATGCTTCTAAATCAAATTTATAGTGGAGGAAAGGATAGTTAGGGATCTTGGGATTGAAATGTACGCACTGCTATATTTAAAATGGATAAGCAGCGAGAACCTACAGTATAGTACAGGGCACTCTGCTCAACGTTATGTGGCGGTCTGGATGGGAGGGAGGTTTGGGGGAGAATGAATACATGTACATCTAAGGTGGAGTCACTCTGCTTTGCACTTGAAACTATCCCAAGATTGTTTATCAGCTATACTCCAATGTAACATAAAAAGTAAAAATATAAATAGAATTGAAATGCTATTGCTGAACCATGAAAGACACCGGGATTCTTGGCCTCCAGAGGAGAAGAATTCAATCCAGGGCCAGAGACAAGGCTTGGTCACTCAGAGCTCTTCTGTAATAAACTTTTATTAAAGTATAAAAGAGATAGAGAAAGCTTCTGACATAGACATCAGAAGTGGGTAGAAAGAGTACCCCTCTGCTAGTCTTTAGCTGGATGTTAGAAGGTACTAGCAGTCTGTTAATTAAATAAAGGAAATGTCTCAAAAGTCAGAGAATGGCACCAGGTGAGTTATCCTGGGCCATAAAATAATTGACATGAATCTTGAAGAAAGACAGATTTCCATACAAATATATAGTTTCACTAACATAGAGAACAATGTATATGTATAACATACCAGTTTGTCAAGTGGCTTCTGAGCCTTTACCCTGAACGACTTTGAAGACAGAATCTGGGTAAATGCGTAGTACATTAACATAGCTTAAGACAAGCATTTCCATAAGAAAAATGCATTGGTTAGCTAAAGGTTTCAGAAAAGTTAAGTTCAGGTGGCAACACACAATTTTAAGAGAAACCTCCTTTTAAATTTGTATAGAGAAGGGAAAAAATATAACACTAGTTTGTTTCCTCCTGCTGCTTGAGAGAGAAAAAAATGTCTAACACTTGCAGCCTATTTCCTCTGTTTGGAGACCCCTGGCCTTCCTGCCTCTTACCCTCTCAGAATTAGGATTTGGGGGAAATAGATTCCTGTGAGCAGTATAAATTCAAATAAGCATCTCTAACATGTCTCTGTACTTTCTCCTACTCCCTTTTCTTTTCATCATCACCACTTAAAAAAATTACACAAGCCATGAAACAACTGGACCGTTTCCACAAGCTCTNGGGGGAAATAGATTCCTGTGAGCAGTATAAATTCAAATAAGCATCTCTAACATGTCTCTGTACTTTCTCCTACTCCCTTTTCTTTTCATCATCACCACTTAAAAAAATTACACAAGCCATGAAACAACTGGACCATTTCCACAAGCTCTATACTGTAAGTGCATGTTTCTGTCTGGCTGTTCCTCTCTGCTGCCTCCAGGGACAATCTGATAAACTGAAAAGTATGGATGGACACGGGGGGAGATGGACTTCCTCTATGAGACTTTCATAGTGAGTCACAGAGTTTTAAAAGGCTAGCAGAGGTAGCTTCCACCAGGCCCCAACTCTTCTTCTGCCAGGATATGGGAAAAGTGGGCCTCTACCTCAGTCTTGGAGCTTTCGGAGTGTTCTGTAGTTTTCACAAGTGGGTAAAATAAACAGGTGTTCCAACAGCTGGTGCCAAAAGTAAGGGACATAATGAACTCTATTTCCATGGGTATCCTGTGGAAACATCATTTTAATCATTACTATTTATTTAGTCATGCATTCTTTAAAAAGGGTTCTGTTATATCTTAAGCTTTCATTTATATTTTAAGCTCTTATTTCAGTTCAGTTGCTCAATCATGTCAGACTCTTTGTGACCCCATGAATCACAGCATGCCAGGCCTCTGTGTCCATCACCAACTCCCGGAGTTCACTCAGACCCACGTCCATCGAGTCAGTGATGCCATCCACCATCTCATCCCCTGTCATCCCCTTCTGCTCCTGCCTCCAATCCTCCCAGCATCAGAGTCTTTTCCAATGAGTCAACTCTTCACATGAGGTGGCAAAAGTACTGGATTTTCAGCTTTAGCATCATTCCTTCCAAAGAAATCCCAGGGCTGATCTCCTTCAGAATGGACTGATAGGATCTCCTTGCAGTCCAAGGGACTCTCAAGAGTCTTCTCAAACNTTGAATGCTGAGTCTGCCCCTACTAACCACTATATGGGTACCTTTCTAAAACTTTAAAGACCCTTGTGTGACTACAATTGTGTGGTAGCAATTTTGGGACTACCTCCTAGGGTAACTGCAAAAAGCTAATATGTAATGCAAGCAGCTTTTTGCAGGAAAGAGCTCTCTGCAGGAGGCCCCTTTTGTCTTATCACTTTAGGAAAGCTATATTTAAACTAACTTCTGGCTCAAACACACCTTTCAGATCTTTTGATCACACAATATCTTGCCTAATCTATTGGTTCTTTCCTTAGATCAAAGAAGTAGAAATGGAGAATAAATAAATAACAGATGACTAGGTTTCTTCCCCAGCTTCCCCTTCAGTCGTCTTGTGAACAAACTGAACAAAACAGCATTTATAGAGAGATCATGGGGGGTTGACAAGCCTGCACACAGTGGAAATAGGGATGACTCTGACCCCCCATCTCCATGATTACTTCCCCTTTTTCCCTTTAAAAACTTTTATAACTGAGCAGAATATTCAGAGTTGGTTTAAGGGACACAGGTCTGCCTTCTCCCCAGGTTGCCCACNGACAAGCCTGCACACAGTGGAAATAGGGATGACTCTGACCCCCCATCTCCATGATTACTTCCCCTTTTTCCCTTTAAAAACTTTTATAACTGAGCAGAATATTCAGAGTTGGTTTAAGGGACACAGGTCTGCCTTCTCCCCAGGTTGCCCACATCCTGATTAAAGTAATCTTTCTGTTCCTATCAGCACATGTCTCTCCAATACTGGCTTTCAAGTAGTGAACAGCCGGACCTGAGTTTGGTGACAGTAGTAACTGCAGAGTCCCTGCAAGAGTGCCCCAAGCAGGGAATCCTTAACAAACCTTCTTAGCACCACCTACTGCTGGTGGCTTACTCCACTGCTACTCCTGGGGTGATCTTGGAGGCGTGCATATGCTGTCAAGTTGGAAATGTTCAATTTAAAAAGCCATACAATAATAATTGTAAATCTATGTACTTTCTAAATCCACATCCTTAATACAAGCCCACTGAACTTCCTGGGAATTTATCTGGTTCAGGAGTTGGTAGTAGAGGACAGAATCAGGGTGTGGTTACCCATGGGAGCCTTGGAACCCTGCGGGCTTGAGAGGAATTATAACTCTTCCCCTAGTCATGTGATTTAAACAGTTCAATGCATCTTTATAAGCATTTTTTTTTTAAATCAACATAGTACAAACTATTAGACCAATGGCACAAATACTTGGACTTGCTGAATCTTAAAGAACGAGATCCACATATTTGCAATTTTTTTTTTTTTTTAAGCTAACCATATGCTTTCAATGACCAACCAGTCAGGGTTGAGAATCACAACATTAAAATATTTATGTGAGTCCTATTAAAGGACCTGAGAAACTCAGTATCCCTAAACCCAATACTTTCTAACATTCTGGACATCATCCCTTTAGGGGTCAGAGACGACTTGAAGTTGGATTAGTCGTCTTCCTCTTGGGAAAATCGGAGGGATCATTTCTGTGCACTAACAACAGTTAATGATTGATAACATAGAGAGTCTCAATAGAAAAAGCACTTTTTCCTCAAGGGTAATATTTCTATCAAAATTAGCTTCTTTCTCCTTAAGCACTGTTGTAAGCTCATTAACACTTTAAAAATCACTGGAGAACATGTAAGGCAGTGCTTACATGGTCTGGCTCTGCTCTGAATGGTATGGCATCAATACAAAGTCTCATTAACCTTATCACTTTCTAGTCCTTGAGCACAATGGGACAAGTCAGGCAGCTGTGGCTGTCTGTGCTCTAATGCATAAGCCTAATGGGCTGGGAGAACAAGACTTCCAGCCGAGCCTGAGCTATTCAGAGGTACTTTTCAGCTGGCAAATATGTTACTCAGAACCATCCAGCTATTATTGGAATGTATGGGGTCTTTAATTTTGGTTTAATGGTGTTTTTGTAAGAGAAACTTCAGTGAAACTTAGAGCATCTTTCAAAAGCTCAAGAAAAAATAAAAAGGGTTCTCCTTCCCCCACAGCCCTGGTGACATTCAATAGTATCATAGAAGATTGTTCTCATTTTCCTCCCAGCTGCTACCCAACCAGTTTTAAAAGATAACTTCACCATGTGGATTCAATTGTGCAAATCTAAGGAGAAGTTCCAAAACAAATCTAATTCTCTTGGAATTATTTTAAATTAAAAAAAAAAAAAAACTGGACTTAATTGCCTGGGGTATCTAAAATATAATTTTCCCACATTCAGTATATCACATCCAAGAGGTGTTTAATATAAATCAAGAATAATCTTGTAAAAATGATGTAAATAGATATTCATGTTATGCCATTTATTCTCTTATGGGGTACTGCTACATGTCTTCAAGAAGATAATACTCATTTTTAGAAAATACTGTAGGACATTTTGCTAAATGGAATCAAATTGGGTGTAGTCTCAAAGAGCTGGGCAGGGAAAATTAAAACCAAGGTAAGTCCTAGGATGATTAGTTGGCATTGTATACTCTGCTTGTTGACAAGTTGGTGCAGAAATCCAAGATCCTTTGAATCATCCAACTGTGTTTTTCTTATTCTCAGAAATGATTTTGGAGGTCACCTAATTGGGCTCTTCTCACCACTCTTTACTGCACAACACGTTCACAGACTCACAGTATACCTTCTACTTTATTCCTGTCTGGGGGCTGGGACTTTGTGCTTTCTGGACTTTTCTGTCTTTATGACACTCACAATACCCAATAAGTCACTGAATCTCCTGCATTGCAGGAGAAATCTTTATTGACTGAGGCACCAGGAAAGCAGTGCTCCTTAGTCAGTGTTAAAGCATTATCTTTCTAAAACAGTGCTTTGATCATTGGGATAGGATATTCTTTATTTTCCCTTTTGCATTCATTTCTACACATTCTACACTCTTCTCTGGGTCTATACCAACCTGTATAGATAGTACCAACCAGTAACCATGTTTTCTAGCTTTTCTTTGAGTTCTTCCCGGAGAGTCTCCAATAGGAAGTCAGAAAGTAGGGGGATGGAGAAGTAAGTACACTTCACTCTGGCCACCTGCTGGTGGGCTTTTCTGGTGGCTCAGATAGTAACAAATCTGCCTGCAATGAAGGAGACCTGGGTTTGATCCCTGGGTCGGGAAGAAGGGAATGGCTACCCACTGCAATGTTCTTGCCCAGAGAATTCTGAAGACAGAGGAGTCTGGTGGGCTACAGTCCATTGTGTGACAAAGAGTCAGGCATGCCTGAGTAACTAACACACACCACTTGCAGGTAGTCTGCTGGAAGATGTACTTCCCTCACAGGAGGGCCTAGAGGAGCTATCCCACGTTGAAGGTCAGGAATGGTGGTGGTAAGGAGATACCCCTCGTCCAAGGTAAGGAGAAGCAGCTGTGCTTTGCTGGAGCAGCCATGAAGACATATGCCATGCCTAAGGTAAGAGAAACCCAAGTAAGATGCTAGGTGTTGCAAGAGGTCATCAGAGGGCAGACACACTGAAACCATACTCACAGAAAACTAGTCAATCTAATCACACTAGGACCACAGACTTGTCTAATTCAATCAAACCAAGCCATGCCAGCAGGGCAATCCAAGATGGGC
>SJYV01020007.1:1285894-1298697 GCA_006410875.1 Neotragus pygmaeus
TGGAATCAAGATTGCTGGGAGAAATATCAATAACCTCAGATATACAGATGACACCACTGTTATGGCAGAAAGTGAAGAGGAACTAAAAAGCCTGTTGATGAAAGTGAAAGGGGAGAGTGAAAAAGTTGGCTTAAAGTCCAACATTCAGAAAATGAAGATCATGGCATCCATTCTCATCACTTCATGGGAAAGAGATGAGGAAACAGTAGAAACAGTGTCAGACTTTAGTTTTTTGGTCTCCAAATTCCACTGCAGATGGTGATTGCAGCCATGAAGTTAAAAGATGCTTACTCCTTGGAAGAAAAGTTGTGACCAACCTAGAATAGCATATTCAAAAGCAGAGATATTACTTTGCCGACTACAGCCCGTCTAGTCAAGGCTATGGTTTTTCCAGTGGTCATGTATGGATGTGAGAGTTGGACTTGAAGAAGGCTGAGCACTGAAGAATTGATGGTTTGAACTGTGGTGTTGGAGAAGACTCTTGAGAGTCCCTTGGACTGCAAGGAGATCCAACCAGTCCATTCTGAAGGAGATCAGCCCTGGGATTTCTTTGGAAGGAACGATGCAAAACTGAAACTTCAGTACTTTGGCCACCTCATGGGAAGAGTTGACTCATTGGAAAAGACTCTGATGCTGGGAAAGATTGGGGGCAGAAGGAGAAGGGGATGACAGAGGATGAGATGGTTTCATCACGGACTCGAAGAACGTGAGTTTGAGTGAACTCCAGGAGATGGTGATGAATAGGGAGGCCTGGCGTGCTGCATTTCATGGGGTCGCAAAGAGTCAGACACGACTGAGCGACTGAACTGAACTGAAGGAAAGGACATAGCCTTTATAGAATGCCGCTCTCAGCACCTCCAACTCTCTTCAAATTCTGGCCACCACTTCTGCTTCTCCAGGTGTAGTGTTGCTAGTTCCAAGTGGCTTTCCCTTAATCCTGATCACACTTTTCTAAATCATCTCATTCTCTTCAGTTGTTCTTTCAGTTTTTTCCTATTAAGATTCTGACTACTCGAATCATGCTGCTTCTCAAAGGTCCTTCCAAATCCTCTTACATCTTCAATATAAATGTTACTTTTCCGGATCTGGTCTTTAACCCCACTAAGTTCAGCCAGTTGATCCTATCAGTCTTTTTTTTTTTAATTTAATTTTATTGGAGTATAGTTGCTTTACACTGCTGTGTCAGTTTCTGCTGTATAGCAAAGTGAATCAGTTATACATATACCTATGTCCTTACATTTTTGGATTTTTTTCTTATTTAGGTGACCATAGAGGACTGAGTAGAGTTCCCTGAGGTATACAGTAGGTTCTCACTGGTGATCTATTTTATACATAGTATCAATAGTGCATATGTGTCAATCCCAATCTCCCAATTCATCCTACAGCCCCTGTCCCCTTGGTAACCATAAATTTGTTCTCTATGCCTCTGATTCTATTTCTGCTTGGCAAATAATATCATCTATACTGTTTTCTATATTCCACATGTGTATATATATAGTATTTGTTTTTCTCTTTCTGATTTACATCACTCCGTATCACAGTCTCTAGGTCTATCCACGTCTCTGCAAATGATCCAATTTCCTTCCTTTTTGTGGCTGAGTAATAGGGAGATCCAACCAGTCCACTGTGAAGGAGATCAGCCCTGGGATTTCTTTGGAGAGAATGATGCTAAAGCTGAAACTCCAATACTTTGGCCACCTCATGCGAAGGATTGACTCATTGGAAAAGACTCTGATGCTTGGAGGGATTTGGGGCAGGAGGAGAAGGGGACGACAGAGGATGAGATAGTTGGATGGCATCACGGACTCAATGAACGTGAGTCTGAATGAACTCCGGGAGATGGTGATGGACAGGGAGGCCTGGCGTTCTGCGATTCTTGGGGTCGTGAAGAGTCGGACACGACTGAGCGACTGAACTGAACTGAATATTCCATTGCATATATGGACCACATATCTTCTTTTTCCCTTCCTCTGTTGATGGACACTTAAGCTGCTTCTGTGCCCTGTCTATTGTGAATAGTGCTGCAATGAACATTGAGTGCATCTGTCTTTTGGAATTATAAAATTGTTTGAGTATATGTCTTGTAGTGAGATTGTTGGATTATATGGTATTTCTTTGTTTAATCTTGATTATTTCTATTATTGAGTTCAGGAACACTATTCTTTGGTCAGCCATATTCTTTTTATCCCACACCTGTCCCATGCATTCCCATGTCCAATCTTTGATACAAAGGTGGTAATCTGGCTTCACCAGCCACCCCCCCTTGTCTCTGAGATCTGCTCTCCACATCTCCTATGAAACTATTTTCTACTATCTGACTTTCTTTTCCATCCATAAAAGATTGGACCAGACATCCATACAATATCCAAGTTGGGCAATCCCAGTTCTCTTCTCAGGAACTTGGATTTCTGAACAGAGTTATTGGGGCAAGATCCTGTGAGTAGTGAAGTAACATTTATAGGATTGTGACAAAAGAAAGTCCATAATCACTCATTCTGGGCCCCATTCTTGAAGTTTATTTGAAAACTTTTCCATGATTTCTATGAGCTGTTAAAATATCTTCTGTAATAAATTATTTTATGATAGCTAAATCTGATTTCTTTAGCTGAAAAGCAAAGGGACCATCACTAATATACTAAGCATTCAACATTTATCTTTCATGAAATACCAGCAAGCCTCTTTCCATATATTTTAAGCAGTGGTCTCCAAATATTTTGCAAACCCTACAGGGTGCATAAAATGGCTAATTAGTGTGGAAAAACATTGGAAAGTTTATTTTCTACCAAAATAATTTAAAATGATTTAACAACCAGGCTATGTTAATATTTGATATAGAATAATATTGGTGTCCTCACTAGCCTACAGGCTCACTTGCAAAGTTCAGCGATTCTGAGAGCAGACTGGGAGTTGTATAAGGTGGAGATGCTCATGGTGCTTTTACCACTTTCTAATTTAATTTTAGCAAAACTTAGTTTATATGTACCTTGTTAGATTGGTGAAAGAATAGCTTAAATCCTGGAGTTTTTACAAGACAATGACCTGAGAGGTGAAATGACTTGACTTGTTTTTGTGCTGTTCAGAAGTTCACAGTTTGTGTCAAGACAAGGTACTTAAAAGAGCTGTCAAACCTAAAGATATATTAACATTTTTCTTGTAAAAGGATAAGTGTTCCAAGTGTACTGAATTTTTGGTGATAGCAACTTTTCAGTGGCATACTAGCCAGCAGATTATCTTTTAAATGCAACCTTTGCTGTGCCCTTAAGATAAAAATGATATTTTAATGATAAATGAGAAAGTAGCTTTATTTTGAAAGATACTCCATTGAATTTGAGTATTTGTTAAAGTTTCTCTCAATATGATATTTTATAGCAAACGTGTGTCATTTACATACACTTTAATATTTTATATTAAAACATGAAAATAGCAGCTCCCAATCAGTTCCAAATTCTCCAAATGGAGAGCCTTATTGAACTTTGAGTCATTTGCTTAAAATATAAAGATGCAGTGCCTTGTACACAAGAACAATCTGTCAAGATCAGTTAGGATAGAAAATTTGTAGCTAATCTTAACCAAACACCTTTCATAATTAGAATAGAAAAATGCATATTATAATTGGCACATAAAGCCAATTTTGGACTTTGACAGCTAGATCTTATTCTGTCAAGTTAGCCATTGCTTTAAAATGAAATATTAAAATATACTGAACTTAGAACCACAACTTCAAAATATCATTAAAAACAAAGGGTAAAGCTTATCAATATATTGAACCATTTAAATAATACTTAAAGACCAAAGAAGTTTGGGTATGACTAATAAAAATAAATGTGATAATTTTAAATGTTATTTATTATTTTCTCCTTATTCTTAATTTTTCTCGCATATGTGTATACACATACACACACACACACACACACACACACATATATATATATATACATATATATATACTTTGGCCACCTGATGCAAACAGCTGATTCACTGGAGAAGACCCTGATGCTGGGAAAGATTGAAGGCAGAAGGAGAAGAGGATGACAGAGGGTGAAAATGATATGGTTGGATGGCATCACCAATTCAATGGACAAGAAATTGAGCAAACTCCAAGAGAAAGTGAAGGATAAGAAAGCCTGGTGTGCTGCAGTCCAGGGGGTCAGGAAGAGTCAGACATGACTCGGTGACTGAACAACAATGATAGTAAATATAAATATCAGGGGAAAAAGGAAAAGAAAAAGAAGCAGCAGTGTCATATGTTCTAATATCAAAGCTTATGTCCACCCCAATATCTCTGCCCAGACTCCAATTTCCAACTGCCTGCTCAGTTTCTCCACTTGTATGTCAAGTCTGTGTCTTACATGTTACGGGTCTAAGACAGAGCTTCTACTCTTTGTCCATACTTGCCCCTCTTCACTCTTCCCCATATTAGTGCATGTAAGTCCTATTTTTCTCTTTGATTGGGCCCCAAAATTCACACTCCATCCATCAGGCTACTCACCAAAGAGCAACTAAAGGGATTCTATAGAAAAGCTATTAGATTATATGACTCCCATGACCCAAATATCTCAATGGTGTTCTCATAATTTTTTTTATAATTATACAATGGATTTTAATTGTAAAAGTCTATCAGCAAGTCAAAAAATTATGAAGATTTTCTTTGCACCACCTCCACTATTACCAAGGACTTCCCTGGTGACCCAGCAGTAAAGAATCCACCTGCAATGTGGGAGACCTGAATTCAGTCCCTGAGTTGGGAAGATCCCCTGGACAAGAGCATGGCAACCCACTCCAGTATTCTTGCCTGGAGAATCTCCATGGACAGAGGTGCCTGGCGGGCTACAGCCCATGGGGTCACAAAGAATCAGAGACAACTGTGACTAAGCACGGCACACCACTATTATCAGGTAAAACATTGTTGAACGCTGGTCCCTGAAAACACCACCAAAATCACTTGTTAGTAAGAAAAAGTGTTTATAATTACTTTCTACAGTAAGGGAGAACACTGTATTCAGAGATTAGTAGCATCTCAGAAGGGTGTGAAAACATTGGGCTATTTGTGTTTAAAGGCCTTTTGTATTTAAAGTAGATCTTTGAATGTAGGTGTTTTAATTAGAATGGGAAGGATCTTGATGTAACAGTGTTGGACAGGCAACACAGCCAGATGAAAATTGAAGGTGAGAGTTTTATGGAGAATCTTGGTAAATAGTTTAATGCTGTCTTTTTTGTGCAGCATTTATTTTCCTGGGCAACTATTTTCTGCAAGAGCAGTCACGTTGATAAAAACAGTGGTGAATGACAGTATACTATAGAAAGATACGGTCAAACAGTAAAGGTGTGAGAAAGTATATATCTGTTCTCTCAGTATAGATGGTTTTGACTCTCACTAGATAAACTCCTGACTACTCATGCCTACTCTCTGAGGTCAGAATATTAGAGTTTTCCTGTGAATACATGGGACAGATCTAATATGGAATTTGGGGTTGATTTACATGATATATCAGTCTGGCTTGGTCATTAAAAATAGTTAAATACTGTGAAATGGAATATCCCCTGTCACATCAGTAAACAAGGGTGTCACAGCTATTGAGCCCTCAAAATGTGAATTTCTGAGCCCAGGAAGAACAGTGCCATCTGTCACTCCCTATGGTAAACAAGGAACTTAAGGATCACTGACAGTCATCAGTGATAATAGCACTCCTGTGTGAGCCAGTGAGCCCTAAGGGAATTCAAGAAGGCAAAGAATACCTGCTATCAGGCTTCAGTCACTCCACACAGGCAAGGGATGTAAACATATGAAAGAAATGACTTCAGTGAACCAGACACTTGCATCTTCCCATACATAAAAGAGCACTAAACTCCTTAACTTGACATATCTTAGTTTCATTAACTAATAATAATCTTTGATGTCTCAGGCTATCTGCCCCCTTTGTTGCAAAATTCTATATAACCTGACTGCTTCTCCCAACTCCTTGGAACAGTTTCTCAGGGCTACTTGAGATGCTGCCTCCTGGGCTTGAAGTCCTAAGAATTCCCACTGAAAAAGCAACTCTCTACTTTCAAGTTATGACTATCTTCTAGTCAACAGTTTCTAAGTGCTGAAACTGACAGTGTGGATTGTCTTCATTAGATCAACTGTCATTACATTTATGTGCCAGAGAAGTATATCATTGAAATATATATTTAATTGAATATTAATAGCTTTAGAGTATATTCAGAATGCAAGATTTGCTCACTATTTTCCCTTTTTCTACCATGATCCAAGCCAGCTTTGTTAGAGTAGGCAAATAGCTAGGTCTGAGCCAAGAAAGAAGATATTGATCAGGAGGCAGGAAACCACACATCTGGAGGCAACAGTGGGTTTGGGGGGGCAAACAAAGTCCATGTCAACTACAAATTGGCACTAGCCATTGGCACTTGCCATCTACCTCTACAAGAATTAAATCATGTGCTGTTGTAGCTGATGACCTTCAATATCCCCTGAAAGGAGTTCAAGGTACAGATCAGAAATGACGTATTCTGTGCTTGGGAAAAAACTGGCAGGTCAGGGCTTTAGATAGTCAGATATTCTCAGGAGTTGATTTTTTGAGCCCATTTTTTATACTCCCCATATCTAGCAAAGCACTGAAATCTTTCATGATGATAACTGTTCTTTGTGACCAGCAAAGGTTTCAGGAGACTCGTAGAAACCTTCTGGAAAAATAAGTGCTTGAGTGCATGTATTCCCCCTTTACCAAAAATCATATTTTCTGGCCTTCCCCTTTTCCTCTTTGGTGTAGTATTGTTGCTGGCCAAAATCTTGGCTCTCTCTGCCCACTGCAGCTGAATAAAAAATGCAGACATAGAGTTTTGAGGAAATAGAAGGGTGGCTTTAATATTTGGCCAGCAGAGCGGGCAACACAGTAGGCTTATGCCTCAGGAACTGTGCCCTCTGCTCCATGAGGTGTCTAGGGGGTTACACAAGATGAACTCATAGTGAGGAGTCAGTGATGAGGAACAAAGGTGTTAGAATCTTGATTTCTTCCTCTTGCATTATTTCAAAGAGAGTCAAAGGCTGGCATCAGTAACCCAGTAATGGAGTCTGGAAACTTGATGGCTCTGTGGCCTTCTTCTGATATGTAACTACAAGGGAAAGGATGTTACAAGGGTAATCATCAGGCACAACATGTATTTAGCATAGAGTCAAAGGAAAATAAGTGTGAAGTATAGCTCCTGCAGAGTTAGGGGGCAGAAAAACAAACTTAATTACAGACATAGGGCTGCTGCTGCTGCTGCTAAGTCGCATCAGTCGTGTCCGACTCTGTGCGACCCCATAGACGGCAGCCCACCAGGCTCCCCAGTCCCTGGGATTCTCCAGGCACGGACACTGGAGTGGGTTGCCATTTCCTTCTCCAATGCAGGAAAGTGAAAAGTGAAAGTGAAGTCGTTCAGCCGTGTCCAACTCTTCGCGACACCGTGGACTGCAGCCTACCAGGCTCCTCCATCCATGGGATTTCCCAGGCAAGAGTACTGGAGCGGGGTGCCATCGCCTTTGTTAGGAGTAGAAAAGTTAAAAGTAAAAAGAGTTAAAGTAAAAAATCATAGGAATCTTGAGGCCTACTCACTGTTCTCTTTATCTTATTTGTTCTGGAGAAAGGGAAAGAAAAAAACTCAATCCTTTTTGTTTTTTTCTCTTCAATGCAAGTTTCTCAGAGCTATCTCAGGTGCTGTCTCCCTGGTTGCAGTCCTCATTTTGCCCCAAATAAAACTTAACTTACAACTCTCACATTGTGTATTTTCTAAGTCAACAGTGGCAAAATGTGGGAGTTAATAGAATCCAATTGTTACCTTTTGCCCTTATTGCAATAAAATTAGCCTTGCAAACAAGAAGTACCTATCAAATATTTTCTCCCACTCTGAGGGGTGTCCTTTTGTCTTGTTCATGGTTTCCTTTGCTATGCAAAAGCTTTCAACTTTAACTAGGTTCCATTTGTAAAGCAACTATACTCCAATAAAAATTATACATACATGAAATATCCATCAAGCATCAATGTCATGACACTTCCCTCAAAACCAAAGAAGAACAAAACTCCCTCCACCCCTCACTAAGGTGGAGCTGGAATGGAAATCAGGAAATGTGATCCCAAACCCCTCCCTCCTCCATGCATATTCTGCCCTGCCCAATCATTTTCACACCCCTTGTTACCAGCTCCCAAGGTCACTCGGGGCAGCCGCTCATCTGAGTCTGCCCTCTCTCCTTCCTAGGAGTGTACTGTCATTTAATAAATCCACACTTTGCTTTCTTGGCTTCCATGAGTCATCTCTGCCATCTTTCTAGGATGATACAGCAGCCCACCCTCTGGTAACACCATCATCTCTGATCAGGATTATTGCCATGACCTCTGACTCCCTGCTTAGTCCCTCCCTGACCCCCCCACCCCCCATCAGTCTATCCTCCACAGAGCAAACTGAAGTGATCCTGTTGATAGTCATCAGATGATGTTAACCAATGTTCAAAATCTCAGGAATTTCCATCTTTCTCAAAGGGAGAGCTGAATTCTTCACCATAGTCACCGGGGCTCTCTCCAGTCTGGTAACCGTGAGCTCTGTGACCTCATTTCCTACTGTTCTCAGTCGTCAGCATCTCTGCTTCAGGCACCGGCCTTGGTGCTCCTAGTTTAGGGCAGGCTTGCCTTTATTCTGCCTGGAATGCAATCCCCCATGGACACACATATGCATTTCTTAGCTACTTTCCTTGTTTTAATTTTCTCTGTAGCACTCAGCACCAAGTAGTATGATATATATTCAATTTTTATCTGATTTATTGACTGTATGCTTCCACTAAAATATAGGATCTATGAGGAGAGAAATCATTCTATTTCCAAATCAAAAATTATTTTTACAACTAATGAATGACTTATAAAATCAGACCATCTGAATAAGGGAACAATAAGCCTTGCATCCACTGCTACAAAAATCCACATCAATATTCTGGAAATGAATGAGTCATTCCTCTTCTATATTCCCATGATCTTTTTCATGCCTCCCTTATAACGGTTTGTACATTCATTATGGTAGCTGTGTTTCTGTTTGTCTCTCCTGAAGTAAAAAGAGGTCTCTTATTAGGTCATACTTAATTCACATTTGTGTGGCCAGATCCTAGCATAGATCTGGATAGTCAATAAGTCAGACACATGAAAGTTTGACCACTCTTTTGTGATTTTATTTATTTTTACTTTGAAGGGAGAAAGTAACCTAAAAAGTAAATGTTATAAACTCCCCACCACCATGCAGTATAGGAAAGCTGAATAAAGTAATGAATGGATGATGTTGGCTAATTACACACTGTGTTTTGTGACGACATGGTTTCTGTGCTTTCTTCCTACATGTTCCTGTGACTATTACAGGTAATTCTCTTAACTCTCTCATCTCATGATTCCTCTGCCAAAGGACCTCTCTGACTTCACTTCATTTCTCATATCAAAAGGTAAATAGAAAAGAGACATGCTGATAAGAATAAGAGAGGAAAACAGAACAGGGATGAAGTCAGGAAAGAGATAAAGAGAGGGGAGTCCAGGGCGTTGGGCTGGGGTGGTGGGGGGAGGGAAACCTAGTCTGTGGAATATTTGCATAGGCGTCTGTATCACACAACTTTGCTGATGCAGGAATGTCCTTCAGAAGTGAACTATGGAAGGTGATCACATTCAAACTGAGGTACCAAAAAGGATTGGAGACAGATGTTGCCATAGGAAGAGGGACACTACAGAGCAGAAGAGGTGACTTCACAACACCCTAAATACCAAAAGTTGTGAATTTGAAACTACGTTTCTCAAAGTTGAGCAACTGAATGGTTTTGATCTGAGTAAGACTGTCACCTTGGTGTTTTAGTAAATTATTTAGCTCTGTTTTGATTTCTGCTTTTCCGTAGGTAAACTAAAGCTCTATTTTTCTGTTTGATTGTTATTTTGTTTATGAAGAGGTTCAAAGGCTGTCAAAAGTTTCCTTTAAGAAAGATTATTTTATTCATTGGTATTTCTGCTTAGTCTCTCAGTCATGTTCGACTCTTTGTGACCCCATCACCCACCCGTAGCCTGCCAGGCTCCTTTGTCCAGGGAATTTTTCAGGCAAGAGTACTAGGACAGATAGCCAAGCCCTCCTCCGGGAGATCTTCCCAACCCAGGGATTGTACCCAGGTCTCCTGCATTGCAGGCGGATTCTTTACCATCTGAGCTACTAGGGAAGCCCTCATCAGTATCATATAAGCCTTATTTCAATCTATAAATTTTTCCACATTAAATATTTAGGCAATGACTGTGATAAGAGACCAGATTCTAACTCAGATGTCATCAGAAAGAAATGCCAGTTTTTATGAAAATTTCGCTTATGAATTTTAAATATGAGAATAATGTTCTTTGGATTTTAAAGATACTCCATTTTCTGTCACCTTTATTACTACCATAACCTTTAATATTTCAGACAAAGACTTTTCAGTTGTTTGAATTAGTTAAATGCAGAAACCTTATGAATGCTGATCATTGAAATTTTACCATTTGCCAAAATTAGTTTCTAGAACTAATTCTGTGAGCTTGAATAAAACATCCAGGTGCACCCAGTGTTCTTTCATCATATGCTCTTTTT
Organism: Neotragus pygmaeus; assembly: GCA_006410875.1. NCBI lineage: Eukaryota > Metazoa > Chordata > Mammalia > Artiodactyla > Bovidae > Neotragus > Neotragus pygmaeus. The sequence goes on from SJYV01020007.1 coordinate 1,296,500, forward strand.
TGAAAATTTTTTTTTCAATATTGTTCTATTAAAAATTAGAGCTATTAATATGGTGCTATAGGGCCAAATTTGAATTAGAAACAAAATCCAGATTAAAAAAAATTATCTGAGATTGGTGGGAACATATAAATAAAAAGAAAAGCCTTACTAAAAAAATTCTTATAGAGGTGTAAAATAAATTTGTGTGACCGCAGCTACTTTAAAATTAGAATATATTATAATAAATTAATTAAAATTTGCCTCTGGATTTTGTTTTAGAAATGCATTACATAGTATACTTTTCTAGACTGTTTCCTCTGTCCCTGTTAAAATATGAAGAACAAAGTGTTATCTGAGTTGCTACTGAGGATTTGAAATGAGTGTCTTCTACTAGTTTCCATTAGCAACTTGGGAATATTCAGAATAAATTGTTTTTCAAATATATTAAAGACTTTTATTATAGTATTAAAGAAATCAAAGGGCTTCCCTGGTGGCTTAGAAGGTAAAGGATTCACCTGCAATACAGGAAACCCAGGTTCAACCCGTGGGTCAAGAAGATCCCCTGGAGAAAGAATGGCTACCTACTCCACTTGCCTGGAGAATTCCATGAACAGAGAAGCCTGGCAGGCTACAGTCCATAGGGTCACAAAGAGTTGGACACAACTGAAGCAACTTAGCACTCATAGCAAAGAAATCAAAAGCATCAAAAAACCACTGAACAGAACTCGACTATATTAATAGCTAACTCTGTCTGCTTACAAGTGTTAAACACTGCGCTTTGTATTTTATGTGCATTATCTTGTTTAAATATTATAATGACTCTGTGAAATAAGTACCATAAACAGAATAAAGCTGAGACCCAGGGAGTTCCATGTACTCTGGCACAAGTTGCTGACCTGCGATTTAGATTTGAGTCTGTGAGGCTCCAGCAGCTGTGCTCTGATCAGTGTAATGTTACATGTTCAAACACCTGCTGTTCCTCTTACAGGATACCTTGAGTTAAGATTAGACCTTTCAACATCACTGACTTCAGGCTTGGTCACACAACTGACTTCAGGAGTGAGTGATGGAAATTGACTTGTCTCCAAATGGGAAACTGACATACATGGTTCCCCACCTTTTGGATTCCCCTTTGTTCTCAGCAGCAGTGTCCCTGGTGGGGCTGTTCCCACAGTGTAATTTTCAGCCGATGCCAACAGAGATGAGGGCTCCTGGACAGTGATGCACATGCAATTACATGTTCACTGTTAGCTCCCACTGAAATCTCCAGGTCACTTTTGGATTAGCACCATTAAGTTCAACTTGACAGACATGCAAAATATTCCGCCTTTGCCTCTATTTGCTTATTCCTTCCACTACATAATTTATCTGTAATGCAAATAAAATTTTCTTTATCACCAATAAACTAGAACAAATCAAAATTTCATTCTTTTTTTTCATTTTTTCATTTTTCATTTTTTCATTTTTTTTTTTGAGTTTTAAAGGTTTGCATGTTTATTTATAATTACAAGTTTACATTACTCCAACAGAGCAACCCCATTGCTATGCTCTAATTCTTAGCTATGAAGTCCTACAAAAATAAACCTAAGCTTTTACAGTAACGTAATACAGAACTAAAACCTTTATACCTACTTAAAGGGATTTAGTTACCAAGGTGCTTATGTTCACCACAATGCCCTGTCAGAGGGAACATGCTTCTACTAAAGGTCTCATGCAACAAATTTATATTCCCTCCCTCCCCTCCACCTACCAGTAAAACAAAAAACATGGAACTATTTACAACTGAGAAGAAATATGCCCTCGGTCAATCGACCTCGCAAAAAAAAAAGACTGGCTCATTTCCAAGTGGATGAGACACCAAACAGTGTTCAGCCTGAGTCCACCACTGACTGGCCTGGGTCAGGGACTGGCAAAGACAGGCACGCCACAGAGGGGCTTGTCCTGGGTGTTCACCCCCAACCCCGATTCCTACAGAAGCCACACTCCAAGTGACAGCTCACCACAGGAGCCCCCCACCCCAACCCCACCAGTCCCTACCTTGACATTGCCCCTTGGGATGTCAGGGTCATCTGCTTTGCTTAAACAACATGATCCGTGGGACACCGCACTTTCCCTGCCCTAGGCCCACCCGCCCTCACATGCCCCCGTGCTGGCTGTGCCCAGCTCCTGGGCCCCACCTGTGGCAGTGGGGGTGCCAGGCCAACAGCACCTGTGGCCAG
>SJYV01020007.1:1299626-1380321 GCA_006410875.1 Neotragus pygmaeus
GAGTTTTAAAGGTTTGCATGTTTATTTATAATTACAAGTTTACATTACTCCAACAGAGCAACCCCATTGCTATGCTCTAATTCTTAGCTATGAAGTCCTACAAAAATAAACCTAAGCTTTTACAGTAACGTAATACAGAACTAAAACCTTTATACCTACTTAAAGGGATTTAGTTACCAAGGTGCTTATGTTCACCACAATGCCCTGTCAGAGGGAACATGCTTCTACTAAAGGTCTCAGGCAACAAATTTATATTCCCTCCCTCCCCTCCACCTACCAGTAAAACAAAAAACATGGAACTATTTACAACTGAGAAGAAATATGCCCTCGGTCAATCGACCTCGCAAAAAAAAAAGACTGGCTCATTTCCAAGTGGATGAGACACCAAACAGTGTTCAGCCTGAGTCCACCACTGACTGGCCTGGGTCAGGGACTGGCAAAGACAGGCACGCCACAGAGGGGCTTGTCCTGGGTGTTCACCCCCGACCCCGATTCCTACAGAAGCCACACTCCAAGTGACAGCTCACCACAGGAGCCCCCCACCCCAACCCCACCAGTCCCTACCTTGACATTGCCCCTTGGGATGTCAGGGTCATCTGCTTTGCTTAAACAACATGATCCGTGGGACACCGCACTTTCCCTGCCCTAGGCCCACCCGCCCTCACATGCCCAGGTGCTGGCTGTGCCCAGCTCCTGGGCCCCACCTGTGGCAGTGGGGGTGCCAGGCCAACAGCACCTGTGGCCAGTTGAGTTACAGAGATGAATACATAAAAAAAAGTCTGCCATTAAGCCCTGTAAATGAGGGCACAAGAATTATAAAGTGTACACTCTAGTTGGATACTGTACAAAATGCATATCAAAGAGAAGAGCCTATACTTTTCAGAGAGTGTTTTCCATCACCCACTGGTAATCACATCTTCCTTAGTACCGCTAAACCATCTAAATGTCTGGGTGTGGCATGCTCAGTCGAAAGTCTGCCAGTACATTTTAAAACAGATTCTATTGACAGCTGCAGCTCCAAAGGTGGCTTCACCCTCAGTGAGAAATTGCCCTCACTCCTACCCTCCTTTCTTTAAAATGTACTTAAAGAAAGATACTTAACGCCCACCACCGCCCAAATGCTTTGATTGTAGAGGAAAGACTGATTCATCTAGCTTTTAGTCTCTTGGATTTTTCTGTGGGCTGGTAGAATCAAAGGCATTAGGGATGAAAATGATCCATTGCTTTTGCATTTTCTACATTTTTGCAATCCCAGTTGGCAGCTTCCTATCTATGTGGTTAAATAAAAAAGTAAGCTAAAACCCTCTGCTTCCTGCAGACCTAAGGGTGGGCATCTTCTTTACTTGGAAGGACCACCTGATAGATGCCATTTACATCTTATTTTAAAATTAATTTTTATTGGCATATAGTTGCTTTATAATGTTGTTTGAGTTTCTACTACAACACAGTGAATCAGCCATGTGCGTGCTAAGTCACTTCAGTCATGTCCAAAGCTTTGCAACCTTATGGATTGTAGCCCTCCAGGCTCCTCGGCCCATTCTCCAGGCAAGAATACTGGAGTGGATTGCCATGCCCTCCTCCAGGAGATCTTCCCAAGCCGGGGACTGAACCCAAATCTCTTATGTCTCCTGCATCCAGGCAGTTACTTTACCACTAGTACCACCTGGGAAGCCCAAGTCAGTCATACACACACACACGTATATATATCCCTTTTCTTTTGAACTTCCTTCCCATTTGGGTTACCACAGTATTAATAGAGTTCCCTGTGCTATACAGTAGGTTCTCATTAATTATCTATTTTATACATAGTACTGTATATATGGGGCTTCCCAGGTGACACTAAAGGTAAAGAACCCACCTGCCAATGCAGTAGACATGAGATGTGGGTTCGACCCCCGGAGGAGAGCATGGCCCCCACTCTAGTATTCTTGCCTGGAAAACCCATGGATAGAGGAGCCTGGTGGGCTACAGTCTATTTAGGGTCACACAGAGTCAGACACAACTGAAGTGACTTAGTACACATGCACACACTCTATGTATGTTATTCCATTCTCCCAATTCATCACCCCTTTACACACATTTGTCCACACATTGTTCTATGATTATATTTGTCCATACATATGTCTATGATTATATTTCGGCTTTGCAAATAAGATCATCTGTATCATTTTTCTGGATTCCACATATATGCTTTAATGTATGATATTTGTTTTTTCTCTTTTTAACTTACTTCACTATCACCTGATTTTAAATTCTCTTTTCCATCAGCCTGTGTCTGTGAAAATTTTTTTTTTTTGATGAAATCCATTAAACACACACACACACACAAGATAAACAACCATGAAATTCTCAATGTCAGCCAGTTATGTGTATGGGAAGTGATTTATTGACACTCTAATTGGACAGTTCATTGCTTGGTCTTTATCAGACATGCCTGCTGTTTTCTGCTGTATAGGCAGGCCCCGACCATGAGTCCAGGTGTGAGTAATGTTGTGGACAAGGGCGCTGCTTCTGTGCTGAGAGCAGCTGTATTATCAAATGCCTGTGCATAGACTAAAAGGCACTCAAGCACAATGTTAATGGGTTTTAAATGTTTACTGTAGTCTGTACTTTATGAGTTGGGCCTAGCAGAAGTAGTTTTTCACATCCTGAGCTGGAGAATCCCAGGGATGGGGGAGCCTGGTGGGCTGCCGTCTGTGCGGTCGCACAGAGTCGGACACAACTGAAGCGACTTAGCAGCAGCAGCAGCAGAGCTGTGCCATCTTTCAAATTGGGATCAGATAATTTTAATAAAATTTGAAATTAACAGCAGTAAGTTCTAGGTAATATAGGTAAATTACAAAGGTATGTGTCTCCTTCTTGTTAGCAGATTTTGCCATTTTGCAATGATTACTTCGTGGTTAAAGGCAATAAATGTAGTAGATATGCTTTAGGAAATTCCACCATAAGGAATATAAACAGCAGCAATTAAAAGAGGGTCAGAGGGTTCCCTTTTCTCCACAGGGAACCCTCCTGTACTGTTGGTGGGAATGTAAATTGATGCAGCTACCTTGGAGAACAGTATGGAGTTTCCTTAGAAAACTAAAAATAGAACTAACGTGATCTAGCAATCTCAATCCTGGGCATATACCCTGAGTTTTTAAATTATATTTAAATTTAAAATTGATGTATACATCTACATGTGACTAGTGATGACCATTTGGCACAGTCACAACACTTGGAAGCAATCTAAATGCACTTTGACAGGTGAATGGATAAAGTGGATATGGTACAGATATACAGTGGAATATTGCTTAGCCATTCAAAAGGAACAAAACTGAATCATTTGCAGGCACATGGGTGGACCTAGAGACTGTCAAACGGAGTGAAGTAAATCAGATTGAGAAAAACAAATATTATATATTAATGCATATAGATGGAATCTAGAAACATGTTATAATTCTGTACAAGTCAATATGGGGCAAGCAGTCCTATGTGCCTAATGAGAATCAGCAGCAAACAATGAAGAGGTCAACTTTGGAGAAAGTTTCAGGGTTCAGAGTGATATGTTTGTTCAAGTGAGATTATTTTCCCCCATTACTGTTTAGTAGAATTTTTTCTGTCCATCAAGGATAATTTTGGAAATTTAAAATAATGCAAATTATAAAACTTTATAACTTTGAAAACATAGGTCTCAACTTCCAAACATAATTGATGAGAATATTTGCATTAAAAAAGTTGTTGATAGTGACCAGAGGGCACTAATGTTGCCATCATCCTTTATGTGCAAAGAGAGGTGAGAAATATCTCCTTACCACTTATAAAATTTAAGCAAAAACTATACTGTCACTATTCATTGCAAACTTGGGTTTCTGATTCGGTCTATTTTCCAAAAGAAAAGAGAATACTACAATTTTCAGAGATGTCTTTTAGAAATTTCCTATCCTAGATTCTTTATTTGTTACTTTGAGATTACACTTTTTATAGAAAAGTTTATTTTGGTAGAACGTGGTATTTGTTCACTCAGAATCAAAGTAAATATATTCCCAAGTTCAGTTCAGTCGCTCAGTGGTGTCCAACTCTTTGCAGCCCCATGAATCGCAGCACACCAGGCCTCCCTGTCCATCACCAACTCCCAGAGTTCACTCAGACTCAACGTCCATCAAGTCAGTGATGTCATCCAGCCATCTCCTCCTCTGTTGTCCCCTTCTCCTCCTGCCCCCAATCCCTTCCAGCATCAGTCTTTTCCAATGAGTCAACTCTTCGCATGAGGTGGCCAAAGTACTGGAGTTTCAGCTTTAGCATCATTCCTTCCAAAGAAATCCCAGAGCTGATCTCCTTCAGAATGGACTGGTTGGATCTCCTTGCAGTCTAAGGGACTCTCAAGAGTCTTCTCCAACACCACAGTTCAAAAGCATCAATTCTTCGGCACTCAGCCTTCTTCACAGTCCAACTCTCACATCCATACATGACCACAGGAAAAACCATAGCCTTGACTAGACAGACCTTAGTTGGCAAAGTAATGTCTCTGCTTTTGAATATACTATCTAGGTTGGTCATAACTTTTCTTCCAAGGAGTAAGCGTCTTTTAATTTCATGGCTGCAATCACCTTTAAAGCCTAGCTCAAAACTTTAAATATATGTATTCAAGGAATAAATATTTGCTGATTGATTTAGATAAAAAATAAGATGGATATTATATAGCAAGTAAAACTTGGGGTGGCTCAGTAACTTCAGATTATAATTCTATATGATACAAAATGGGAAAATGTGTGTTTTTGTGTATATTTTCAAGGATTTTGGATTCAAAAATAGATCATAGCTTTGGAAATAAGCCATATAGAAAATAATTTTTTTAAACTTTTACAAATAATTTTGAACAGATACAGAATGAAAACCTCACAAAATATGATGATGATTTCTCCTGAAATATTTCATGAAAGCTACAGTCAACAGGACAATTAAAATAAATGTAAAAGGTAATTGACCCGAGGATTCCAAAAGTAAAAATAAAGGTTAACTTGTTATTTATAATCACTAATCTTTTCATCATTTACAAAAAATATCCTAAGATATGGTTAGTCAGCCTTCTCTCTGACAGACTATGCAGTCCTTGGCATCAGCTCAAATACTGCATAACAAACAGAAACTGCATTCTCTTGTGGAAAGAATAGAATTTGATAAAAATAATTGTGAGATTTGTAGAGTGAATTATTTCACTCTCCAGATTCAGGAAAAAAAATTGATGATATATATTTGGCAAATGTATGTAATTCTAATTGTATACCTCTATTATCAATGCACAATAAATTAAGATTTATATTTTTAAGTAAAAAAAATTAAAAAGAAAACAACAATTGAATTCTCTATATATGCANTCAGGAAAAAAAATTGATGATATATATTTGGCAAATGTATGTAATTCTAATTGTATACCTCTATTATCAATGCACAATAAATTAAGATTTATATTTTTAAGTAAAAAAAATTAAAAAGAAAATAACAATTGAATTCTCTATATATGCAAGAATGGATAGATTAGAAACCACAGCCGGGTATTTAAAACCCTGAATGGTGTTTCCACTTTCAGAGAATCAAAATAGTGTAAGATAAACCTCTTCATGTCTGATGAACAATAATATCACTCCACTATTAATAGCATTTTGGATTATAGATGGAAATGGAAACCGTATCTGTGTCTAACAATTTCCAAAGAGTAAATGAAGTGCCAGAAATAAAATGTCTTTTATTCATAGTTCCCAATATCTTACTTCTTCTGCTTGGAAAGAAGACAGCATTCTTCTGCAAAAAATCATATTCCAATTATGTAACCATCATATACATGATTGGATACATCGGTTCAAATAACAATGGTCCAAGAATGCATTGTTGTTGTTTAGTTGCTAAGTCATGTCCAACTCTTTACAACCCCATGAACTGTAGCCCACCAGGTTCCTCTATCCATGAGCTTTCCCAGGCAAGAATACTGGAGTATGTTGTCATTTCCTTCTCCACCAAGAAGGTATATACACTGCAAACTAAAAGTAGTGCTATTCCAAAACCTGTGTTCTTCCTTTTTAGGAAATAGCTTATTGGTTAAAACTTATAGAAAACCATTCACCAAATTAGACTTTTCTGAATAACCAGATAATTCCAGATGCAGTAACTAGAGCCTTGATTAAAGCATACACTCCAAACTTCAAACTTTCATCACACTGAAATAATCTTCCTGGCAATAAACACTATGCAAATACAGGCAATAAGGGAAAACTGCTTCTGGAAACTGCAATGTGCATTTAAGAAAAGAGCTATGGGACACAAAAATGTGTTTTACTGATTCTACCAAAGGATTTCTTTCTAGAAACTGCAGTCAGGATGCGTCCACACTGAACAGCACTAATTGTGATTCAAGGTAAACAAAGGTAACGCCAGTGGAATTTTGTACAGATCTGTACAGATTATAACCTAATAATTCACTGCCATTTTAAAATATATATATTTTTGGACTTGCTCCACTTTTTGGAAGAAGTTTGTAATTCCTTAGAATGAGTTCTTTCTTGTTTTCTTGTTCAGTAAGTCTCTACACAGGCTGTTCCTTGTTCATCGGGGGGAAAAGATAGAGCATCCCCATATGAAAACCAAACAAAAGAGCAAGCTGCACCGCAGTACTAGAAACCAAGGAGAGGCCCTTCCACCAAACCATCAACACCCTACGTGGACCCCACCCTGCATCCTGGCTCAAAGGGCTGTGCTTAGTTAGAGGGCATGCTCTATTAAGAAAAATCTTTTCATCTGAAAAAAAAAATCTTTTCTTTTTTTTTTTTTAGACTAGAAAAACTGTACCGCTCATAATGCAGTGGCAGACTCATTAACTGAACTCACACTGAAAGGTAAGTACTTATGGTGCTTAGGCTGGTTAAAAATATATAAGAAATAGAGATGGTGGTCACTGTGGTGACCCACCTAAATCCAATCATATTTGGGAAATATGAAAATTCCCAATGAACGTGTTAATTGTCAGAGACAACTTCATTAAAAATTTTAAGTAAAATGATATAAATAGAAGTTTCCATATTCATTTTAAAATCTCCATGGGTTATCTCCATCTCTGCATCACATGTGTAAGACACTTGGAGAGCACGGCTCCTAATTTCCCTATTAGACTAAATAAATATACTGCAGGCGACTCCCTCTTCCTCTGAGTAAGCTGTTCTATTTTTAGAGTCTCTACCCAAAGGGATATATGAGCCTGATGCAGGCATTTTCAAGTATGCACCCCAGGCAGTTTGAAAATCAATATTTTCCTTCAGGCCACGGACATGCACAAGTATCTCTTTTCTTATCTTCCCACTTCAGGGACTTTTGAGCAGTATATTATCTATGTCAGATACTGTCACTGGATCATACCATTGTATTTCTTTTTTTCACTCATTTTATCTCATTCATTTTCCTTTCTTTTCGTCTCCTTGCTTCATTTTTGGCAGAAGAGAAGTTCGTATTTGTTAAAATTTCAATTTTCTATATGATGTTTGACTATGGCAAAGAAAATATGCTAATCTTTGCATCGATATACTGTAAACTCAAATAGATTTAGGGTTTTTGATTTTTTTGTTTCAAGTATAGATTTCATAGTCTTTGTTATTAAAGTGTGTAACATTTTTTGTTACATTAAAACATTCAAATACTGAGAAAAAACATTCTAAGAATGTGTTTCTTTCTTAAAAAAAAATGTTTTACTCCATTTCATTGAGGAAATCTTTATACACAATAAAATGGAGGCTTTTCAAATGTAAAGATTGATGGGTTTTGACACTGGATATACTGCAATCAAGATACAAACATTTCCTTCCTACCTTTAGGCAGTAAATGTTCCTGTCCTGCTGCCACGGCTCCAGGTAAGCATGACCTTCTTCCTGTCACTATAGATTAGTTTTATGTGTGAAATAATTTCATGTAAATGGAATTATGTACCATGTCTTCTTTTGTGTCATTCTCCTGGGTCTCAGCATGTTTTTGAGGTTTGTGCATGTTCTATGTATCACTGATTTATCTTTGTGTTCATGTATCACATGTACTAGTTTACTTATCTATTTAGTATTATCTTAATATTTATTTATGTGTTTGGCTGCTTTGAGACTTAGTTACCACAGTTTGTAGGATCTTTGCTGCATCATGTGGGATCTTTCCTTGTGGCACATAGGTGCAATAATTTCAGCACACGGGCTTAGTTGCTCCAAGTCATCTTGGTCTTAGTTCCCCAACCAGGGATTGAACTCAAGTCCCCTGCATCGCAAGATGGATTCTTAATCACTAGACTACCAAGGAGGTTTCTATCCACTCATTACTGATGGGTATTTGGGGAGTTTCCATTTTGGGATTAATGCAAATGTAACAGTTCACCTAGTCACCTGTTGATTTCCAATTCTGGACTGGAATGAATGTGCAAATGTGTATTTGTCACTTCACTTCTGTAAGTACCTAGGAGTAGAATGACTGGTTTGTGTGGTGAGCATGATTGCCAAGTTGTTTTACACACCGGTTGTGCCTGCAGCTTCCACCAGCAATGCACATTAGCTGCAAATCTTCCCTGTCTCTCCAATGAATAGTGTACAGTTTTGTCAATGGCACCATTGTACTGGCCGTGTATTGCAGTCCCCTAATGGTTGTACTCTGTTCAGTCAATCAGCTGTTTCTGACTCTTTGTGACCCTGTGAACTGCAGCACAACAGGCTTCCCTGTCCTTCACTATCTCCCAGAGTTTGCTCAGACTCATGTCCATTGAGTCAGTGATGCCAGTACTTCATAATCAATAATGATGTTCAGTTCAGTTCAGTTCATTTCAGTCACTCAATCATGTCGGATTCTTTGCGATCCCATGGATTGCAGCAAGCCAGGTTTCCCTGTCCGTCACCAATTCCTGTAGTAATCCAACCATCCAATCATGATGATGCCATACAACCACAGTGATGTTAATCACCAATTATATATATAGCAGCATACCCATTATTCCTTCTAGAAAGTTAGAGGAAAATACAGTCTTAAAATATTAATTCAGGGGTATGGCACTCAGCATAGGTATCAATGCCAAAGAAGATTTGAACTATTTACTATTTTCCATGATGCAATGTAATACAGACTATATTAATTACCTTGTATTTAGAGATGAATCATTTCTGATAAATAATTGTGCCTTTCTAATAATTTTTGAATTTTATGTAATTGTCAAATTTATGGACACATATTTGTTCATGATATCACTTGATTGTCTTAATTTCTGTAAATTCTGGAGCTTTCTCTTTCATTCCTGCTATTGATAAGTTGTGTCTTCACTTTTGTTTTCTATTGATCCAGCCAGAAGTTTATTTTTCTGATGTTTAGAAAAATCCTTTCACTTTACTGACTTTTCTTACTAGTTACTGTTGACTTATTTACTTGTGTTCTATTGTCCTTGTCTTAGTTATCTTTTTTCTCATTTCTTTAGGTATTAATACAAATTATTTTAGATCTTTCTTTTTTCTAATATAATTATTTAAACCCTTAAGTTTCCTCTAGGCAATATATTAGCAGTATCTCACCTATGTTGACATATTATGTTTTCATTTATATTTAGCAGGAATATTTTTAAAAGCTTTGTGAATTTCTCTTGACTCGTGGTTTTGTAGAAACGATCTGATTAATGTTCAGGTATTTGGAAATTTTCTAGATACATTTCTGCTGTCATTTAAAATTTAATTCTTTACATGAAAATTATAGTTTTATATTTTCAGTCCTTTTGATTTTCGAAGATATGTTTTATGCCCCAGCATAAGTTCTGTTTTGATGAATTGACCATATGCTACCAATAAGAATGTTTACTCTGCTATTGCTGAATAAAAACTTCACAAATTCAATTACCTTATATTTCTTAATACTCTTTATCAACTACTGAGAGAGAAGTTTATATTGTCCACATACGATTGTGGATTTTCATATTTACTTTTCAGCTCAATCTGCACTTGTTTCTTGCATGAACTTTTGTTAGTATTGCTGTTGTTCAGTTGCTAAGTCATGTCCGACTCTTTGTGATCCCATGGACTGTAGCCCACCAGACTGCTCTGTCCATGGGATTCTCCAGGCAGGAATACCAGAGTGGATTGCCATTTCCTTCTCCAGGGGATATTCCCGGATCAAGAGTCAAACCCATGTCTCCTGCGTTGGCAGGTGGATTCTTTATCACTGAGACATCAGGAAAGCCCCTGTCTAAAGATAAATACATATTGAAAAAAGAATAAAGCAACAATATAAACACAGCGATAAATAGCAACTGATGTGTACTATATAGAACAGAGGGCAATAGGGAAAGGTGGGGACTGCGGTGAACTGGAGAAGAGTATCCCCTTTAAAGAGGTAGGAGTCCCATTCTAACCAATAGCTGCAGTACAGGCAGAACACAGACCTATGTTACCAGACTCTCAGGTTTGTATTCAAGACACACTAGATCCAGATTTTGATGCATATCTCCCTTTTTTTTTATGTTTCTAAATACTTAAAAAATAACAACAATAGCAAATCTATGGTGGTTAAGAATATCCATATCAGAAGACATGGGATCCCTCTACTGGATAGTAAAGGAGGACAGACCCTTGGAGATTATCAAGTCCAGCTTCCTGACTTGATCTATTGAAAAAATAAGATCCAGAGAGGGGAAAGGACATGCCCAAGACAACATAACAATTCAAGCCCCAAGTTGGGATCCCATTCGGGAATACAGTTGACTTTTGCACAATATGGGGGTTAATTTGAGCATAATTTATGGCTGGCCGTCCACATCCTTGGTTCCTCCACCAAATGCAGACCCTGTAGCACTGTAGTGTTAACTACTGAAAAAGATCCATGCATAAGTGCACCCACACAGTTCAAATCTGCATTGTTCCAGGGTGTGTTTGCTTTTCCATTAGCCTACTTTCTGCTGATGCAGAGAGACAGACACAGCATGTGGCAGGTTATGGAGGAAGTGCTGAGGTTGGGGTCACAGTTAGTGGGTATAAACATTTAGGGTTATAAATTAATCTTCTTAATTAATTTCTCACTTTATTATTTTATAATTTTTTTAAAGAATAATTCCTTGCCTTAAAAGTTTACTTTCTCTGATATTAATATGGTTATACCTGTTTTCTTTTTTTTTTTTTTAACTTTTTTTTTTTTTTTAATTGACTTTACAATACTCTATTGGCTTTGTCATACATCGACATGAATCCACCACAGGTGTACACAAGCTCCCAGTCCTGAATCCCCCTCCCTCNCAGTACATGGGTCAGAAAAAGGAGGCAGCAGAGAAAGACAGGGTTTTTCTAACCCTGGTCATATTTTTTATTTGCTCATTTTCTTTCAGCATTTTAATATGTATGTATTTATTTTTAGCCATGAGGGAAGCCCCCAAAATAGATATGTATGTGTTAAAATGCTGAAAAAATGAGTAAATAAAAAGCATGACCAGCGCCAGAAAAAAAAAAAAATCATACTCTTCATGTCATGACATTTGTAAGTGGTATTTGTTTTGGGCTCTAGACAATAGTCTACAGCAGCCTCTCTTTTCCATGCGTATGGCTGTTATGATCTGCCCTGCCTCCTTTTTCTGACCCATGTTCTGCTTGTGGGTAAAATGTTAATCACTCAGTTGTCTACGACTGTGTGACCCCACGGCCTGTAGCCACCAGGCTCCTCTGTCTATGGGATTCTCCAGGCAAAAATACTGGAGTGGATTACCATTCCCTTCTCCAGCTCATCTTCACAACCCAGGAACTGAACCTGTGTTTTCAGCATTGCAAGCAGATTCTTTACCATCTGAGCCACCAGTTTCTAAAATTTAACTTCTTGGCAAGAAGTCTGATTTTCAGATTGGATCTGAAGGTAGTTCCTAAATTGCCCTGAAGTTATGACTGTCAGGATAGTTCTGATGCAGTATTTTTAAGCATGTTCCTGGGCCAGTACTGCTAAAAATATAACTGCAGAATTGGTTTCTCCTCACCATCTGAAAGACTACTGTGGTCTGCTGTCATCATCTAAAAGAGAAGGCAGAGTGTCCAATTAGTAAAGGGGAAAAGGTTAGCAATTTTTTCTCACTTATCAGAAATAATGACTATGTTTGAAAACTGTTTTAATAGATAATAAATTATCTATTTCTTTTTCAATAGATAATAAAACTTTTTTTAACAGATAATAAATTCTGATTCAGTTGTTAATAAAGATTATGTCTTTAGCAAGTGAGCTCAGTTCAATCGGTAATGCTACAGTATTCAATAGAATATGTTTATTTCCTATGTTCTTACTGTGACTTGCACATGAAATGTTTGCATATTTTACATATTTCTTCATTTTAGTGTTCCAGAGTAGAACATTAAAAAAAAATCTGTACTACAGAATTGGCAATTTGTTTGACAATGAGCATCTAATCCTGCTTACTCTGGGAGTTACTGAATTTTGTGCCAAATGTGGAGGGAACTGAAGACTGATTTTGTTTCTCTTTCCACAGCAATAGGTGCATGCTGTGGTATTTTAATAGTAACGTGTATTTATTCTTCTGATGAAAATCAAGGCACTAGCAAATATATATTGCCATCTGACTTAGTCAATTTCAATTTAATTAACACAGGGCTTCTTAGGTGACAGTAGTGGTAAAGAATCTGCCTGCAGAAGGTGCAAGAGATGGTTTCAATCCCTGAGTCAGGAAGATTCCTTGGAGGAGGAAATGGCAACCCACTTCAGTATTCTTGCCTGGGAAATCCCATGGACAGAGGAACCTGGAGGGCTATAGTCCATGGTGTGGCAAAGAGCTGGACACCAGAGAGTGTGAACACACATGCACACACACAGACACATCCTTATTCAAACTGAAATATGTTTTGAAATTTCAGATAGAGTTAAGTCACCTTTTATAAAGATGTTTAATATGAATAGAATTTCAAGTAAAGCAATTTCTACACAGAAGTGTGGGATAGCAGGGCTTACATTTTCTTTTTGGTTGACAGAATTTAAGAAATAAATACCAACAAAATAGTTTAGTCTATGAATATTGCTGAATTTCCTAATTTATGCAGACATTCTAAAAATATGTCAATTGTTCAGATGAAGAATAAAATCACCTTAGAATGTCTCATAATGGGAATCTAGACAGGTTAATTTTAGCATCAAGTGTTTGTTACTCATGTTGTTATTTTAGATAGATCTTAACAAGGGTAAAATTAAATAGGATAGTAGTTTATAAAAGTCAATTTTTAGCATCATTGGGTAAATAAAATATCAGAAAATTGCTTTCCCTTGGACTGCAAGGAGATCAAACCCATCAGTCCTAAAGGAAATCAGTCCTGAATATTCATTGGAAGGATTGATGCTGAGGTTGAAACTCCAATACTTTAGGCACCTAATGCGAAGAACTGACTCCTTAGAAAACACCCTGAAGCTGGGAAAGATTGAAGGCAGGAGGAGAAGGGGATAACAGAGGATGAGATGGTTGGATGGCGTCACAGACTTGATGGACATGAGTTTGAGCAAGCTCTGGGAGTTGGTGATGGACAGGGAAGCCTGGTGTGCTGCAGTTCGTGGGGTTACAAAGAGTCGGACATGACTGAGAGACTGAACTGAACTCAACAGACAGGTAACGTTAAATATATATTTTATAGGCTGTTTATAATAAAACATGAAATGTCTTTTTATTATTCTGCTATAGTGACACTCATGTAATAATTTAATCAGCAATTCTATATTTATAAGGATATTAGTTCTAAATGATTAAGATCAGAAGTTCAGACAGTACCCACAAGAGATCTCTAATAGAAAAATGCAATGTTTATTTGGCATGAAAGTGAAAGTCATTCAGTCGTGTCCGACTCTGCAACCCCATAGATGATACAGTCCATGGAATTCTCCAGGCCAGAATACTGGAGTGGATAGCCTCAGTCTTCTCCAGGGAATCTTCCCAACCCAGGGATCAAACCCAGGTTTCCCACCTTGCAGGCAGATTCTTTACCAGCTAAGCCACAAGGGAAGCCAAAGAATACTGGAGTGGGAAGCCTATCCCTTCTCCACTGGCTCTTCCTGACCCAGAAATCCAACTGGGGTCTCCTGCATTGAAGCTGGATTCTTTACCAACTGAGCTATTAGTGAAACCTAATATACTAACAGTTTTTCTTATAGTTCTTCCTATATAATACAGTTAAATTTTTTTTTACCTAAGTCAACCAGTGATTTTAATAGGGTTTCTGATATACAAAAAAAAGGGGGGGGGTGGCCAATGGGGAGAGATAAATTAGACATTTGAAATCAGCCCACAATACTATATACATAATAGATAACCAACAAAGACCCACTGTAGAGCATAGGGAATTAAACACAGTACCTTGAAATAACCTATAAAGGAAAACAATCTGAAAAAGAATAAAACTAAATCACTTTGTTGTATACTTGAAATGAAACATGGTAAATTAACTATGCTTCAATTAAAAAATAAAATTCTTATTAGGAATAATTTGGAGGAAAAAAGCCAGAGAATTAATCAAAAAGTGATGTCTAACTAGTGAGACAGTAACCATCCAGTTTATCCTGCTAGAGTGAATCTCTGTGAATGACTGTGGACTACCCATTTCCTCTTGAAATAAACCGTGCATATATGTTCCATCTTGCAGAACTTTGTGGTTGGATATACTTGAGCTCTTTCAGTATCTGCTTCTGGAACGGCTCACAGTTTATTCTACATTCATGAAAAATAAACCTGCATTATTCTAGCTTTTCATTAAAGTGATTTGAGATATAATCATTCATTTAATTATTTATTTTCTATTTGGGTCTGGCTTTGTTCCAAGAAGGCTATAAAGGTATTTGTAATGATGCATATGTGTATGCACATATATATATTTGAAGATGTATATAAAGATACATACAACACAAAGTAAAATATATTAAAACAAGAGAATGGTAGGAAAAAGAGGCAGTGAGAAATAAGAACAGGAAAGCACTATAGAGTCAGGAGTTTGACATGGAAGAATCATTCCAGAAAATCATTTAATTTGGCAAACGTGAGTCCCAATTATGCTGCTAAGTTTATTTAATAAAATAAAATAAGTAAGCTGAGTAAATGACAGAATTCCCAGTTTTTTAGCATCACAACAGACATGTGGGCAGCTATGGCTAAATTCAGCCTCCCAGAGAAATTCAGGAAGTTGACATGCTGGGAAAGCCAGCAGTCTGGGTTCATTCTGCCATCATTTTCACCAAGGATGCAACTGTGAACATGGGAACTTCACCTACTGGAGTCTCTGAATCTTTATCAAATAGAAATAACAACAGCAATGGTACTCTTGCCAGATTGCTCTTAGAAATAAATGAGCTAATCTATGACAAGTACTTTGCACAGGTTCTAGCCTGTAACACATACTCAATACACAATAAATGGAATGAATAGTAATGTATGACAATTTCCAAATCTAGAAACATGGGGCTATAATTCTGAAAAGGATTATTAGTATATCTAAATTTATATTTAAAATTTATCTTAAGGTTATAAAACAACAGCACTGGGTCAAGAGTTAAGAAACCTAGAATTAATAATCCTATTTCTTCTAGTATCTGATTGGCAATAGATTATTCACTTAATATCCCAGAGTTGTGGTTTCCTCATCTCTGAAGATTGATTGGCCAGTCTCAGAATTTGTGCCAGCTCTAGTATTTTCCTGCTGAAGAAAAGTTTTTGCAGCTTCTTTTGTTAAATAGATACTTTTAACAGGAATAATATTGATTTAAATTAATTTAAAAGAGATAAGAAGCAATAAAGATGCACCCTTAAAATGTGATTACCATAGGGAACGTTTTTGATGTTTATCTAAGGAGTAAATTACTGGAAACTAAGAAAGTGGAAAAAAAAAAAATCAGAACACAAGCAGAACCGAAGCCATCAGCATCATGTTACCAAGTTAGATATCATTTTAATTGCAATCATTATTTTCACATATAGGTAAAACTCATAAATAATTACATTAGGGCTCTAGACATTTTTATTTTAATTTTCAGGGCAAAGTAGATCCATTGGAACCATGTAACTCAAAATGAAAGACTTCAGATTATAATGTTTTAAAGGCAAGAATTGTCTGAGTCTCCTTAGAATTGCTTAGAGTTTATTAAACAGTTGACAAGGGGGGACAAAAACATTTGTTTCAGATTATACTTTAGTTTTGAGATTTGGTTATAACAGTTATGTAGTCAAAGGAAAATATTCATTAATATCTAATAAAACATTCAACCGCAAGGGAGATCCTAAGTTTTTACAAATTCATTAAGTACTTCATTGTGCTGGAGTTTACATTGTGTATCTCAGCTTTATGAAGACTATTTGTGGCTATCATCAAACTGTGCTTTCAGTATTCTTCACTGCACCATTTAAAATTATCTGCCCTCTTCTCAGTAGCTCTTTGCAAGGGTTTAATCAGCATCCTGTCACATCAAGCTACATGAAGGCAAGCTCGGTCTATCCCCTCCAGGAGGTCTTCTGTGCAATTGACAGTCAGTTGCCTGCAGTGGGATTAAGAGTGAGAGCAGTGCATGGACCACGATGCATGGACAAAAACTCAAGGAAAATTGAAAAGGGACCAGTTCAGCAAGGACTCATCAACTGATCCTGACTGTACTCAAAGTAGCTACAGCAGTCCATCTGCTATAGACATTAGTAACTAAGGTACAGAAGGCACTCAGTGGTGGGGCAAAACCAGGTGTCCATCTCCTCAGACACAGACTGAAGGATCCCTGTGTAAATAGCAATGAGGTTACAGTGAGCTACCCAGGTTCCCATGTCATCTTAGGAAGTACAGGAGGAGGAAAACAACTGGGGAGGAAGTTGGACTTTTCTTGACTGGATATCTACCCCAAGGGAGAAGACATAACTTGGAAACATCTAAAACATATTTTAGAGAAACTTGGTTTTTCTTCTACAACTTGACAATCACTGAAGGACTGGGACTCAGCTGAACTTCTGGCATGTCCAACTAAGTCATGCTCATTTTCTACCTGCCATGTGTTATTTTCTTCTTATAGAGAGGAAATGAATACTGCTAAACTAGTGTTAATTACCTGAATGACTTAGTCTAACATAGCTGCAGCTTCAAAGCATATAGTGGCATTGATTATGGTCAATGTCTCCAGTGAGGTGGCATTTACAATGCTGTAACTATCCTGGCTGGGTGAGAGTGGGCTGCTATAATAAAATGCCACAGACTGGCCAGCTTAAACAGAAGAGACATTTATTTCATTACAGTTCTGGAGACTGGGAGTCTAAGATCAGAGTGCCCACATCATCAGTTTCTGGGGAGCACCCTTTTCCTGGCTGGCAGATGGCTCCTTTCTGGCTCTGTGTTCACATGGTGTAGTAGAAAAAGTCAGCAGACTTTCTGTAGCGTCCCTTCTTCTCAGGGCGTTAACCCATCATTAAGGCCCCATCCCCATAAATCCACCCAAACCTAGTTACCTCCCAGAGTCTCCATCTCCAAATAGCATCACACTGGAGGTTCGGATTCAACATAGGAATTCAGAGAGGACATAATTCCATCAAAATACAAACTGATCAAAAAGATACAGAAACTGCTACGTTCCTGCATTATCAGTTACAAACAAAAGAAGGAGGAGAGCTAACGACTTATAAAGGGAGGCTAAAAGAAGCTAACCATGAAGGACCCTGAAGCATAGACACATGATTATCTAGGACTCTTTACTGTCATGTGAATCCCCACCTGAAGGCTCTCAAGGGACCACTGAAGTCAGCCACCATACCGAAACTATCTCCTCACCATGATTGAAGTCCACAGCATCCTTAAGACATCTCAGGAGCATGCTGTGATCCATTTTATAAGGCACAGAGTTAGTTTCCGCAGTATCAGAATGAATGTTTGGCTGGTCTCCAAATTCTCAGACATACAGGAATTTAAGTGTCATTTTAAGAACTTTGTCTTGTATCTTGCATAGACTAGGAAAAACATTTGGAGATGCAATCAAGAAATTGTGTGAGTCATACTGTAATGTCATTTTATATAATTTTATCTTATTTGTTGCCATGATACTTGTGGAATACCGTGCATGTGTTTATATAACAACTATTTAAAAAGAGAGCTATCCTAGGGTAGCCTTAGTCAAATGACAAAAGTTAAGTTGCAGAGTCATTGCTGAAACAGTGGAAAATTCACTTTGCTAAGAACCTAGAGTCTAGTCTCCCAGCTGTCACCAAGTAGCTGTGTAGCAATGACCAGTCACTTAGCCTCTGGGACCACAAGTCTTGCCATCTTTTAAATGGAGTCATGGGAAACACTTTTCTTCCTTCTCTGCTTGTTTTATGTGAATATCCAATAGGATAATGTCAGTAAGGAAACTAGAAAAACCAGGAGATAGCATATAAGTTCAACGTTGAGGTTTCTCTCTCTCTTATTATTATGCTACCTTGAAATGCTCTGATTGTTCTAAAACTAGGACAGGAATGGGGAAAACAACAGGTAAATGTTAGACACAGAAAGTAGTAGCTGTGTCAAAGAATAGCTAGCAGTGTGTGGAGTGGTCTGGGTTGCTCCAGGTATGCTCCTATAGTAGGTGGGACAATGACCTTGTCACTCCCAAGATTCCACTAAGTACTTCTGCCTCCAAAATGCCAGAGCTTATAGAGGCACATGTACCATCCTGGCGAGCAATAGTTCTGTCTGACCTACTTTGATTTCTGTTGGTCTTCCTTTACAAAATAAGGAAACCCATTTCTACAGTAGGTGCCTCTCAAAGTCCAGAACCTTCTTAAAATTTAAAGATCCACTCTGAGTATGACTTTAGTGACTGGGGCATGAACAAGCCCACTGTCCATCATCCCAAAACCTTTTGTCTAGATATACTTTGTAATTCAGATGTTTTAAATTTGTAGATAGGCATACATTGCCTACACAGTGCAGGGTGTTAATGTCCTAGCCTTCTTCACCTCAAGGAATGGAAGTAGCACATCATGGCCAACTACATTCCTATTTTTGGCAACAAATACTCTCAAGTGTGATAAACAAAGACTAGAAACCATCTCACATCAGTTCAGGTTAATATCTGAAGTCAAATCAGTTTAGGTCAAGCCAGAATTCTCAGCCAAATGAGTTTCAGAAGATCTGGTTTCCAGTTGCTTAGAACTGAGATAAGAGAGTATATAAACCCACAAAAGGAAATACCCGAGGCTCACTTGTTACACTCAGTTCTGAATCCAGCAAAACTGCCAACTTTTCAAGGTGAAAAAATTCCAGATTAACTCTCAGTATCCCAATCCACTTCTTATATCTGTGTTTGATGTTAATTTTTAAAAAGTTGAACATGGATTTTCAAAATATATTTAATTTGGAAAGAACCTTTAAAAATCACTTAAATCCTTTTGTCTCCTAAGTAATGACCTGAAGTTCACAGAAATTGAGGTCAAAATGTGTGCATGGAGAATCAAAACAGGAACTTTGTAGTCAATCAGTTAGACCTGCATTCCTATCCAGCATCTGCTTCCTTTTTAAAAAAGAAAAAGAAAATTATTGAATTACAGCTGATTTGCAATATTGTGTTAGTTTTTGCTGTACAGCCCAGTGAATCAGTTATATATATATATATAATTTCATATTCCTTCCCATTTTGGCTGCTTCAGTATAGTTCTCTGTAATGTAGAGTAGGACATTGCTGTTTATCCATTCTTTATATAATTATATCTATTAATCCAAACTCCCAAAATCCATCCCTCCTCCTTGTCCATTGAGGAGACTGAACGGACTGATTCCATTACTGACCCAATGACTCAACAGACCACAAGTCTGTTCTCTGTGTCTGTGATTCTGTTTGTTTCATAGATTAGTTCATTTGCATCATATTTTAGATTCCACATATAAATGATATCATTTGATATTCATCTTTCTGACTTTCTTCACTCAAAATGACAATCTCTAGGTCCATCCTACAAATCACATTGCTTCATTCTTTTTATGACTGGGTAATATTCCATTGTATATATGTGCCACATCTTCTTTGTCCCTTCATCTGTTGATGGACACTTAGGTTGCTTCCATGTACTACCTACTGGGAATAGTGTGGCAATGAACATATGAGTGAATACATATTTTTTAATTAGAGTTTTCATATTTTTCCATATATATGCCCAGGAATGGGATTGCCAGATTATATGGCAGCTCTATTTTCATTTTTTTGAGGAACCTCCATACTATTTTCCATAGTCTGCCTCTGCTTCTTACTGGGTGGTATAAAGCTGGCAAGTTACACCATTTTCAACCCATTGTGGTGGGGTGGTGATATCACCTTTGGACACTTGCATACTCACTATTAAATGTTTATTAAGTGACAGGTGCTGTTTTCAGTGGTGAGAACACATCAGGATGGTTTTCAGGCTTAATTTTGAAAGTGTATTTAAAGAACTCAGCATAGTGGCTAGCTCTTTATAGATACTAATTGAACACTATTATTATCAGTTATCACTAACTATCTAGTAATAGAGACACACACATATACACAAAGCTCAGGTCTCTGGGTTTACAGTCCACTTATTCTTAAAGAAAAATGAAAAGAGGTGAATTAAAAGCAAATGAACTAAGATCATGGCATCCAGTCCCACCACTTCATGGCAAATAGGTGGAGAAAAAATGGAAACAGTGACAGACTTTATTTTGGGGGGGCTCCAAAATCACTGCAGATGGTGACTGCAGCCATAAAATTAAAAGACACTTACTCTTTGGAAGAAAAGTTTTGATTATGCTAGACAGCATATGAAAAAGCAGAGGCATTACGTTGGCAACAGAGGTCTGTTTAGTCAAGGATATGGTTTTTCCACTGGTCATGTATGGATGTGAGAGCTGGACTATAAAGAAAGCTGAGGGCCAAAGAATTGATGTTTTTTAACTGTGGTGTTGGAGAAGACTTTTGAGAGTCCCTTAGACTGCAAGGAGATCCAACCAGTCCATCCTAAAGGAAATCAGTCCTGAATATTCGTTGGAAGGACTGATGTTGAAGCTGAAACTCCAATACTTTAGCCACCTGATGCGAAGAACTGACTCATTGGAAAAGACCCTGATGTTGAGAAAGATCGAAGGTGGAAGGAGAAGGGGACGACAGAGGATGAGATGGCTGGATGGCATCACTGACTCAATGGACATGAGTTTGAGTAAACTCCGAGAGTTGGTGATGGACAGGGAGGCCTGGCATGCTGCAGCCCATGGGGTTCACAAAGAGTCGGACATGACTGAGCAACTGAGCTGAACTGAACTGATATGATCTGTGCAAGTCAATACTATTCCTTAAGTATTGCATTTGAAATGCTACAAAATTAGTGTTTTGATATTAGTGATTCTCTGGTTTATACTCCATAGTTGCCTAGCGTTATCTTGCACTGAAATGTCCCAGCCCTGAGAAATTTCTTACCTAGTAGGGTGAATCTCAGAAACAGTGTAAACCACAGGCTACCATGGTCATTGGATTGTCAGGATAACTTATTTAATGCACTTAGTCATTTATCTCTTGGCTACTTGAACTAAAATATTATAGCTAAATGGGAACAGAGCTCTTTCTAATGCTAACTAATGCTCCTCAATTTTCATTACTATCATAATGCAATAACATTTTCTTGGAGAGAAACACAATGTAAATATTTTGAACTAAGGGGAAAAGGTTTAAGTGTTAGAATACCATTGCCAACATCAATAAATTGTCAGCAACTTGCATGTTTTGTTAGGTTAAGTGCTATATGAAATGAATCAGCAAAATATTATCTCTCTTCTACATGAAATCAAATGTTCTTTTTTAGCTTTTTAGTAAACTTCTAAAATTTTATTTTATGTGCAAAGCAGTTCTGTTTTAATTTTAAGTTTAAGAAAGAAAGTGTCAGGGAGCAAGTGTACTTCCTGTAATTGAATGTTAGCTGCGGAATTTTTAAAGCATGTGGGGACAGACTGGCAGTCATCTTAGCAGAAATGTTCCCTGCTTTGACTTAGTCATAGAAACAAATGGATAAACTAGAAGCATTTCATTTCAATAGAGACTAAGGATGTATTTAACATTTTGCATAGGAGGAAAAAAATACCTGTGAGTCACAGGAAGGATTCTGCCTTCTTAAAATGAAAAAGCACTCAATCGATTTGAACATTTTTTTCAGTGGAAAATGATAAACTAATTAATATTTTAAAATTTTACTCAAATTCCTTCTGAGAAAGTACACTATAATCTGATTAACACATAATCTCCATTCAGTGTACAAGATCTTATTTTTAAGGAGGCTCCAATCTTAACATGGCTTTAATGTTTTAACATTTTTGAGGAATTTCATAGGATGGAAGGGGTGCAGATAGTTAAGTGGAGCAAATCACTTTTATTCGATCCCTCCAACAAAGTACTTGAGATGAGTTTTGTTTCAGAAGTAAGAAAATAACATATTTCTCAGGGAATTTTTCGGAGATTTCTGAAGACTGTAGAAATGACCACACCAGATTTTGAAAATTTTGACAGCACAGGGATTCCATGTTTTGAAAGATGGAGGGTTATTAAAAATAGTTTGCAAAGGGGATCTCAGTTCAGAAGTGTGAGCAGGAAAAGGAAAGGATAAGTAAAAATGTTTTTCTCTGGACCTTTGCTTTGGAAAACAACATTCGGTATTGACCATGACGAAAAAAGAGGGTCAGAAGTTCTAGAGGTAAAAGAGACAGCGTCAGACAATAACTACAATAGTCTTGTAGTTCTCTAGTCTGCTATATGAGGATGCATCCAGAATAAATTTTAATTGTAGCTACAAATTCCATGTTGCTTAACATAAGGGGGGTGTACAGGAAAATGGGGTTTAAGTCAAATGTAGCAGGTGGTAACCTCAGACACCCAATGAGATGAATATTCAACAAATAATATGTATCATTTCTAAAAGTAAGTATTGATACATACTAACAGTAGAAGAAATCTGCAACTCTCTCTCTCTGAGATTTCTTTATTTGAAGATGTGCCCTGCTTTTTATGATGTAAAATGATATCATAAGTCATTCAAGTGTAATAACATTCTTTATTTTGCTTTGGTTATGGTGGTAGTTAATAAATGATCAGAATGGTACCATGCCCATAATCAACATATTAGGAGGTTGAGTTAAATACTCTTCAGGATATAAATGGAAAATGACTGATTTGAAGAACTGGCTGTAGCTAAACATCAGACAATTGCTATGCTAAATATATTGTATTTATACAAGTTTATCATGATGTGCAAATAGCAGTAGATCAAGGGATGAAACAAGTAATAAATTTAGTAGAAATACCTGAAAATGTATGTAATGATCTTATAGGATGGGTTAATTTTTAAAATCTATGCCTACACTGATTCCTCCAAATGTTAGATATGTTCACACTAATCCTATTGCCGTTATCTGTCATAAATGCTTTACTAAACATAGATGTTCAGACAAATATGCTCATTTGGCTTAAGAGAGCCTTGACCAAATGTCAGGGGGTAGACTGTGTATTTGGAGAAGGCGATGGCACCCCACTCCAGTACTCTTCCCTGGAAAATCCCATGGACAGAGGAGCCTGGTAGGCTGCAGTCCACGGGGTCGTGAAGAGCCAGACACGACTGAGTGACTTCCCTTTCACTTTTCACTTTCATGCATTGGAGAAGGAAATGGCAACCCACTCCAGTGTTCTTGCCTGAAGAATCCCAGGGACGGGGGAGCCTGGTGGGCTCCCGTCTATGGGGTCACACAGAGTCGGACACGACTGAAGTGACTTAGCAGTAGCATCATGGTGGTAGTAAGAAAACATAGCTTGGTGATGTAAACCTAGCTTTTTTGTACTAAACATGTTGTTTATTGGCTTAGATAAAATTATTCAAATGAAAATTTTTTTATCTCCCAAATAAATTTAGGTTTTCTTCTTTATGAAATCAGTCAGTCCTAAAGGAAATCAACCTTGGAAGGACTGATTCTGAAGCTGAAACTCCAATACTTTGGCTTCTTGATGCAAAGAACTGACTCATCAGAAAAGACCCTGATGCTGGGAAAGATTGAGGGCAGGATGAGAAGAGGTGACAGATGCTGAGATGGCTGGATGGCATTACTGACTCAATGTACATGAGTTTGAGCAATTCCAGGAGATAAGAAGCCTGGCATGTTGCAGTTCATGGGGCAGCAAAGAGTCACACTGGACTCAGCAGACAAACAACAACAACTTTGAGTATAAAAACTGAAATCAGTATTACTCACCATCTTAGGTATTACTATATTTATTACAGTTGCATAAAGCTGTAAAAATAGCTTTTTAGTTACTCTTGAAACTCAAGTAAGTGGTTTGAACTAGAAACAACGTCAACAATATTACACTCACATATCACCATCTCTGAGAATACAGGTCATGGTTGTATGAAATTCTGCCTCAGTGTACAATTTCATCTTACAAACTATTACCTTAATGTACATTTATTTTTCTTTTTCTGTATTTAAAACTCAAACCAGTCACTCTTAGAAAACCACATAATAGGAGAAATCACTTTCCTCCTTTTAAAGGAATAATTAGTGATGTTAACAAGATACAATGAGAAACCAGAGTGAACCAAACCCGATAATAACACAAACTTCCCCAGGTATATAACTATCAGTGGTACCAGATTATAATTGACAAAAACAAGAATGTTAGTTTCCAAAGATGTAAAAGGAAAGTAGGTCTGAGAGAAGGAGGGCAGAGTCATCCTTCATGTCTACGTGGAGGTAGTTAACAGTTAAGAGAATATAACGTGGTCTGTCTCCAAGGACCAGAACTCTGCACAAAGACCTACTTAGAATCTAGGTGATAGTGCTGAAGGCAAGAAACATAAAAGCAATTTTTAACTGCAGGATTTTATATTCCCTTGAGATGTCACAACAATGGATTGAAAAGTACAATGCTCCACTTTTCATATAGTCTAATAGACCAGTGCTGAAGTTGGGAAGTTATTCTAGTCACTACCTGTAGTTAAATTATTCATGCCACAGAAGATAAGAGGTGTAATCAGAAGCACTGAAATTTTTTAAAATTTTTTTAAAATTTTACTTGAATATGGAACATGTGAATGCACTACACTTAAAAGGTAACAATGACTTTCTAAATGTTCGCTACACTTAAAAAGAAGGCAAACATGAAGCACTGATGCTGAGGATGCTTAAGAATCTTCCTTTCTCTGACATTGAGCCCTTCCATAACATAGTCAACTGAGTTTACAAGCCTGTCATTTCCTGATGGGTGAAGAAGAAAAGAGATCCATTCTCTTAAGTTGCCCAAGTATGAGATGTATTCAAATGTTTGTCTTTCTAAGGACATTTCTCCCACATAAAGAGTAAAATTGAGCAGGGTCTGAAATGTCAATGACAGATGTAATTGAATGTGGTAATTATTATAATAAGAGTGATAATGTGTCACTACACTAAAGAAAATTGTAGAATCAATCTAAGATGATCTAGGACTTCCCTGGAGGCCCAGTAGTTAAGACTTCTCACTTCCAATGTAGGAAGTGCAGGTTGAATCCCTGGTGGGAGAACTAAGATTTCACATGGGATGCAGTGCAACCAAAAAAAAAAAAAAAAAAAGATTAAGATGATCTGATGGAGAAGGTGATGGCACCCCACTCCAGGATTGCCTGGAAAATCCTATGGACGAAGGAGCCTGGTAGGCTGCAGTCCATGGGGTCGCTATGGGTCGGACATGACTGAGCGACTTAACTTTCACTTTTCATTTTCATGCATTGAAGAAGGAAATGGCAATCCACTCCAGTGTTCTTGTCTGGAGAATCCCAAGGACAGCAGAGCCTGGTGGACTGCCATCTATGGGGTCGCACAGAGTCGGACACAACTGAAGCGACTTAGCTTAGCTTAGCTTAGCTAAGATGATCTGAAAGTATTGTTACCATACCTTCACTCTTTTTTTTTTTTTTTTACTTTACAATATTGTATTGGCTTTGCCACACATCAACATGAATCCGCCACACTCTTGAAATATATTTTTGCTAGATATAAAATTCTGAATGGGTGACTGTAAGCTTTATAGTATAGTCTGAAGTCAGGAAGGTTGATTCCTCCAGCTCCATTCTTCTTTCCCAAGATTGCTTTGGCTATTTGAAGTCTTCTCTGTTTCCATAATAATTGTGACATTTACTGTTCTAGCTCTGTGAAAAATATCATTGATAGTTTGATAGGGATTGCATTGAATCTGTAGATTCAATGAATCTATCCAATCTTGCTTTGGGTAGTATAGTCATTTTCACAATATTGATTCTTCCAGTCCAAGAACATGTTATATCTCTCCATCATAGAAATCTTCTTTGATTTCTTTCATCCATGTCTTACAGCTTTCTGCATACAGGTCTTTCATCTCTTTAGGTAGGTTTGCATGCATGCATGCATGCTAAGTTGCTTCAGTTGTATCCAATTCTTTGTTGTCCATTTTATTAGAATCTAGTTGCTTGTAGTAGTCTCTTATGATCTGTTGTATTTCTGTGTTTTCTGTTGTAACTTCCCCTTTTCATTTCTAATTTTGTTGATTTGGGTCTTCTCCCTTTTTTTCTTATGCGGCCTGGTTAGCAATTTGTCAATTTTGTTTATCTTCTCAGAGAACCAGCTTTTAGTTTTATTGATCTTTGCTATTGTCTCTTTCATTTTTTTTTCAACTTGTCTAACTTCAGTACAGTCTGAAGCTACAGCCATCAAGACAGTATGGTACTGACACAAAGACAGAAATCTAGACCAATGGAACAAGATAGAAACCCCAGAGGTAAGCCCAAGCACCTGTGAACACCTTATTTTTGACAAAGGCGACGAGAACATACAATGGAGAAAAGATAATCTCTTCAATGAAGTGGTGCCGGGAAAACCAGACAGATAAATGTAAAAGAATGAAATTAGAACACTTCCAACATCATGCACAAAAATAAACTCAAAATGGATTAAAGATCCAAATGTAAGACCAAAACCTATTAATCTCTTAGAGGAAAACATAGGCAGAACTCTTTGACATAAATCACAGCAAGATCCTCTATGACCCATCTCCCAGAGTAATGGAAATAAAAACAAAAATAAACAGATGAGACCTAGTTAAAATTAAAAGCTTTTGCACAGCAAAGGAACCTATAAACAAGGTGAAAGGACAACCTTCATAATGGGGGAAAATAATAGCAAATGAAACAACTAACAAAGGATTAATCTCCAAAATATACAAGCAGCTCATTCAGCTCAATACCAGAAAAACAAACAGTCCATCAAAAAGTGGGCAGTAGACCTAAATAGACGTTTCTCCAAAAAGATATACAGATAGCAAATAAGCAAATGAAAACATGCTCAACTTCACTCATTATTAAAGAAATGTATATTAAAACTACAAGAATGTATCACCTCATACCAATCAGAATGGCCATCATCAAAATATCTACAAACAATAAATTCTGTAGAGGGTGTAGAGAAAAAAGAACCAACTTGCACTATTGGTAAGAATGCAAATTGATACAACCACTATGGAGAACTGTATGGAGATACTTTAAGAAAAACTAGGAATAAAACTAGCATATGACTCAACAACCCCACTACTGGGCATATACCCTGAGAAAACCATAATTCAAAAACACACATGTACCCCAGTGTTCGTTGCAGCACTGTTTACAATAGCTAGGACATGGAAGCAACCAAGATGTCCTCAACAGATGATAAAGAAAGGTGGCACATATATACAATGAAATATTTATTACTCAGCCATGAAAAGGAACACATTTGAGTCGGTTCTAATGTGGTAGATGAATCTAGAGCTTATTATACATTGTGAAGTAAGTCAGAAAGAAAAACAAATGCCAGATGTATTAATGCATATATATGGAATCTAGAAAGATGGTACTGATGCCCCTATTTACAGAGCAAAAGTGGAGATGCAGACATAGAGAACAAACTTATGGATACCGGTTGGGGGAAGAGATGAGAGGGTGGGATGAATGGAGAGAACAACGTGGAAGAATATATGCTATCATGTGTAAAATTAATAACCAATGGGAATTTTCTGTATGACTCAGGGAACTCAAACCAGTGCTCTGTAACAACCTAGACAGGTGGGAAGGGGTGGGAGGTGGGAGGGAGATTAGAAAGAGAGGGGGCACATGTAAACCTGTGGCTGGCTTATATTGATATATGATGGCAGAGGCCAACACAATATTGTGAAGCAATTTTTTTTCAATTAAAAATAAACGTTTGGAAAAATTTTTTTTAATAACTGGGAAAAAAAAAGTTATAAGGCAAATGGCATTTTCTCAAATCCTTTTGCATATTTCAGTCTAATAAAGCTACATTGAAATTTCAGAAAGGAAAAGAATTTTTACAATTCAACAATAATGTGTAATGCCTTTTGAAAACTAGTAAAAATTTTAAAACACTTCTTAAGATATATAAAATATCAATAATCATAGAAAAGTGAAATTATGGTAACACTACAATGAAGCATGACTATACACATGCATGGATGGCTGCAATTAAAAATTATGAGAATGAATGTTGTCAGTTATATGGAACACCTACATTGCTAATTGGAGAAATATGATACAACCACTTTACAAAACAGTTGGATAATTTTTTATAGAGGTAAACATATATTTGTGTATGACCCAGTAATTTCACTTCTAGGTGTTTATCCAAGAGAAATGAAAACTTATGGCCACACAAAGGCTTATATAAAAATGTGCACAGAAACTTTATTTAAAATAACTGAAAACCAAAATGGAACTCAAGTGTTGATCAATAGGAAGTGAGTAATTATAATATAAATGTGGTGCAATGGAATGCTACTCAGGTATAAAAAGGAACATTAACAATATTCTACTGGATGAAAAAGGTCAGAAGTAGTACCCTGAGTAAAAGGAGTTGGATACAAGAAAATATATATGTTACAATTCCGTAGATATGAAATTCTAAACATCTCAAAATAATCTCTGCTAAGAGGCATAACTCACTGAATGACACATTGTAAACAGATATCTATTATCCCAAAGTTGACAAGAAAAAGACTAAAAATCTTCAGCTTCGTGTGTTACCATTTCATACCTTTTATTAGCATTTGGTAATAATTGACAAGCTTGTGAGCCAGGCATGGTAATAAATACTTCACAAGTATGAATATTTAATTAAAATGATAAAGAATTTTAGGGCTTCCCATGTGGTGCTAATGGTAAAGAACTGGCCTCCCAATACAGGAAACATGAGACCCAGGTTTAATCCCTGGGTCAGGAAGATTCCTGGAGGAGGGCATGGCAATCTACTGCAGTGTTCTTACTTGGAGAATCCCTTGGATAGAGGAGCTTGGCAGGCTACAGTCCATAGGGTCACAAAGAATTGGACATGACTGAAGCTACTTAGCATAGGCATACATAGAATTTTATTATTGAGATGATACTAGATGCTTTCCAAGGTATGCTTTCAGACTGTAGTAATCCTCATAACATCACTGAATTATAGTCTGGGCAGTTTTAACCCTCATTTTAAAAGCGAAGAAACAGAAATGCAATGAGGTTTAATAACTTAGTAAGCAAAGTCACCCAGCTACTAAGGATTAGATTTGGATATCTAAACCTATCATTTTGTCTGCTAATCATTATAAATAATACACCTGGAATTTTGTTGAATTGGATAAATGCATATTTTGGAATGTAGAACAAATCGCCAGGCTATGTTCAATGCAGGATGCAGGATGCTTGGGGCTAGCGCACAGGGATGATCTGGAGGGATGCTGTGGGGTGGGAGGTGGGAGGGGGGTTCTTGTTTGGAAGCTCATGTACACCCGTGGCGGATTCATGTCAATGTATGCCAAAACCAATACAGTATTGTAAAGTAAAATAAAGTAAAAATTAAAAATTAAAAAAAATGATTTTTCAAATTTGAAAATGGATGTTATTCTATCTGTCTTTGCACTTTTAGAGGAAGAGACTCACGTAGTTGACTCATCACTACTTAAATTTGTTCTCATTTAAATGCAGCTATTGTAAACAAGGAGTCCATTAGCAACCCACATATGGAGGAAACACTGCCTCCCAAGGACCATGTTTACCTTAGGTAGTTAATGATCAGAAGTCCAACATCTACCAAGGTCATAGCTCAAGGAAGCTTTCCAAAGCACCCTTAACAAGTTACTTTCTCTCTCTCTTTCTCTCTCTGGAGCAAGTTCTATGTGAATTCTTGCCTGCTGAATCATCTGCGAAGTCCAGATCAGAGTATTATGCCCCAAAGGCATCGGAGGAGTGAACTAACCCATCAAATTCCTGCTATAAATTTAGCTTCAACCAGCAGATTATTTCTCCTGGGAAGGATGTTTCACATCCCTCAAGGAATCCCTTGGACATTTAAACAAAATTTTTTTCCTTGTATGTGTGCTTTCTATTTAAGACCAAATGAAATATAGTTCTGAACTAGATCTTTCCTTTATCATTGTGCATTTGCTGCCAGTAAATGAGTAGAGAAGATTTAGCTGTGTGTAAATGCATGTTTGTGTGTTAGAGAGAAATAGGATTGTAAAAGAGAGGGAAAATAGAGGTGGAGAGGGAGAGGGTGGGAGGAGCAGATGCTAAGAGGCTATTAAAAGTATGTATCTATTATGTAGCCATTCTGTGGAGTGATTTCTGTGCCAATTAAGGAGTTTCTTTCCTCCTGAGACATTTCAGGGCAGTCTAAAAGTAACAGACTTTAGAAAATACATACTTTGGCTATTAAATCCATAAGTTTATGGAGAGTTATGTTTCCAGAAAATAAATTTTTTAAGGAATACAAGACTGTAAGCACATTTTCCTGTAATGTGGCCACCAGGAAGTGTCTACCCCTCCAAGACACCAAGTTTTAATCTCTAGACCCTAGAAATGTTACCTTCCATGAAATAAAGGACTCTGTCAAGGATATTCAAGATAGGATCTGAAGAAGAAGAGATAATTCTGGATTATCTAGGTTTGCCTAATGAAGTCACAGAGATCCTCACATACTGAAAGAGAAACAGAGGTCAGAGTTAAAGGGATATTTGGAGATCTGTGTTTCTGGCTCTTTAATGGAGATGCATCTATGAGCCAAGAGTCTAGCAGCCTCCAGAAGCTTGGAAAATGTGAGGTACTTTCACTCTGATTCTCCCCTGGAGCCTCCAGGAAGAAGAAAGTTCTGCCAACACCTGGGTTTTCACCTAGTGAAACCCATTTCAGACTTTGGCAGTCCAAAGCTACACAATAATAAAAAATGTTAAGCCAGTAAATTTATGGTAGGTTGTTACAGCAGCTTATGGCGAAAACCAATATACATAGGAATACTGATGCAGACATTATTTTGCCATTTTTATTTCACATCCTATTCTGAGCCATAAGTGTCTCTGTGTTTCAATCTTCATGGTTTGGAATTCTAATTTGTAGAGGATTCTGTGATTGCACCAATGTTTAAGATAAAAAGACATATTTTGGGATAGCAATGATGCTATCAAAGGGAAATTAGAGTATAGTACCCCTCCTGAGATGTCTGAAATTTGGGACTTTTTTCTAGCATGACTTTCTGTAGGATATAAGCTCTCAGGGTCATTCTGGTTTTCTAGTTAGTTCAGTTCAGTCACCCAGTTGTGTCTGACTCTTTGTGACTGCATGGATTGCAGCACGCCAGATTCCCTGTCCATCACCAACTCCCAAAGCTTACTCAAACTCATGTCCATTGAGGCAGTGATGCCATCCAACCATCTCATCCTCTGTCGTTCCCTACTCCTCCCACCTTCAATCTTTCCCAGCATCAGGGTCTTTTCCAATGAGTCAGTTCTTCACATCAGTTGGCCAAAGTATTGTAGTTTCAGCTTTAGCATCAGTCCTTCCGACGAATATTCAGGACTGATTTCCTTTCAGATGGGCTGGTGGATCTCCTTGCAGTCCAAGGGACTCTCAAGAGTCTTCTCCAACACCACAGTTCAAAAGCATCAATTCTTCAGCGCTTAGTTTTCTTTATAGTCCAACTCTCACATCCATACATGCTGCTGCTGCTAAGTCACTTCAGTCGTGTCTGACTCTTTGCGACCCCATAGTCGGCAGCCCACCAGGCTTCCCTGTCCTTGGGATTCTTCAGGCAAGGACACTGGAGTGGGTTGCCATTTCCTTCTCCAATGCATGAAAGTGAAAAGTGAAAGTGAAGTTGCTCAGTCGTGTCCAACTGTTAGTGACCCCATGGACTGCAGCCCACCAGGCTCCTCTGTCCATGAGATTTTCCAGGCAAGATTACTGGAGTGGGGTGCCATTACCTTCTTTGCATTCATACATGGATACTGGAAAAACCATAGCTTTGACAAGATGGACATTTGTTGGCAAAGTAATGTCTCTGCTTTTTAATATGCTGTCTAGGTTGGTCATAACTTTTCTTCCATGGAACAAGCATCTTTTAATTTCATGGCTGCAGTCACCAATCTGCAGTGATTTTGGACCCCAAGAAAATAAAGTCTTTCACTGTTTCCATTGTTTCCCCATCTATTTGCTATTAAGTGATGGGATCAGATGCCATGATCTTAGTTTTCTGAATGTTGAGTTTTAAGCCAATTCTTTCACTCTCCTTTCTCCTGGCAATCTTGATTCCAGCCTGTGTTTCATCCAGCCCAGCATGTCTCATGATGTACTCTGCATATAAGTTAAATAAGTGGAGTGACAATATACAGACTTGGAACCAGTCTGTTGTTCGACGTTAGGTTCTAACTGTTACTTCTTGACCTGCATACAGATTTCTCAGGAGGCAAGTCAGGTGGTCTGGTATTCCCATCTTGTTTAAGAGTTTTCCACAGTTTGTTGTGACACCCACTTAATAAATAACTTGTTGAGTGAATGGTAGGGAAAATGATAGTCTATGAATAATTTGTAGTAAAGGGCCTACATGACAAATGAAAGCACCTTCTTTGCTAGCTCGTCGGTGTCTGGGTCACCTCACATGTGTGTGGGCTAGTTAAGACAGAAAGTGAAAGTGAAGTCACTCAGTTGTGTCCGACTCTGTGACCCCATGGACTGTAGTCTACCAGGCTCCTCCCTCCATGGGATTCTTCAGGCAAGAGTACTGGAGTGGGTTGCCATTTCCTTCTCCAGGGGATCTTCCTGACCCAGAGATCAAACCCTGGTCTCCTGCATTCCAGGCAGACACTTTAACCTCTGAGCCACCAGGGAACCCTGTTAAGACAGAGTACACTTTTATAGAAATGCAAGTGTTAAGGACCAGTTTACATATTACACCTATACCTTGTGGAGGCAAAAAGTACAACCACCAAGGGAGGTAAGGAAAAGGCACAGAGTGTTGTGGCCAAGTGGAACAAGAGGGAAGAGGAAGAGGGCAGGGTACGTTCTTTTAAGAGGAGGATAAGATATAAAACTGGTTAGAACTTACTTGGTCCAAAAGAGTGGAAGATTGGACTTCCAGCAGACCTTGAGCCTCATCATAAGCTCATTGTAGTACATTAGCATCTAAATGACACACCCACAGGTACCCTGGCATTTCTAACAATAAAAGAACAAAAATGTGCAAGGTGGCTCAATTCCTGGAAATCCCTGCCCCTCCTCCAAAACAATTGGAGTAACCCTCCCACTCGTTAGCCTATAAAATTACACAGTCCATAAAGACTAACCATGCCATGTTTTAGAGCCTCTCACCTTCTGAAACAGACCTAACTCTGAATGTGGGATGTGTTTCTCTGTAAATAAATCCATTTCTTCCCTATCCCTTTGTTTCTCTTGCTGAATTCCTTTTGCTCTGAGACACAAAGAACCTGAGCTTCAGTAAGTTCTGAGACCAGAGTGCAATCTAGTTGAAATACATAGTTCTAGTCCAATCTTGATTTTGGACAAATTCAAGTCCCAATCTGAACTGTGCAGTTTCACAAGGCACCATAGAGCATTAACTCTAATGCTGAATCTTTTCTTACAAGCTGTCTGGTTCCGGAGAATTTACCTAACATCTGTATCTCAGTTTCCTCTGACATTAAACGAAGAGATGGTTTAGTATAAGCAACGCGCACAGAAAGTCAGCAAACATGGACTGCACACAAAAGGAAGCTCAAGGTGCTTCAGGGAATCAGTTTCATGAGATGAAACGCAGTTTCAGACTGCAGTGAGGCTAATGTGATTTTTTTTTTTTTTTTAAAATAATTAAGAAGCATTCATGGGGTGCTGAAGATAAACTTGTTCATTAAAACTTTTGCCTAGAGCTGGTGTTGGGCATTAAAACAATCTGGTATTAAAACTTTACTAGTTTAGGAATATTTTTCTGCTTTACCATCCCACCATGCACATATTGGTTTGATGAATTTTCACCTTTTTGAAGTCATAGATTCACTTTACTGACCTCATTAACCAGAGGAGAAAATCTTGCTTAGTGGGTAATGAAAATATCTGCTGGCCCTTAATGATTAATTAATTGGAATAATATCTGCAAAGTGTATAAAGCAAAGTAAGCAAGCAAAAAAAAAATATATTGGCTGTCATTAAATGGTGTGTTAGGTCAAGTCAAGGTAATGGTGCTCCAATGATTTGTATGCACATTACTATGAACACCAAACACAGCTACAGTTTGCAGATAGTCCAACTCAGAGGAGCATATACATATTATTTAGAGAGAGCTATGAAAGATAGATTTGTGACTGATAAAATTCCATTATACCTTGGCAAGTCTTTCTATTTTAGAATAACTATTGATGTAGAGGAAGATAAAAATGAGCTGTACAGACTTCAAGTGTCATTTTGATAGGTTTTGATAATTATACACACCATGTAATCACCATCCAAAACAACATACAGAACATTTACCCCATTCTGAAAAATTGCCCCTGCTTATTATGAGTCTTATCACCACCTGAATGTGAGTTAACCACTTTCTGATTTCTATTACCCTAAAAAAATTGTTTCTTCTTGGACTTCATACCCATGGAATTGTTTATGTCTGGCCTCTTCCATGCAAGATAATGATTATGAGATTCATCCCAGTTATGTGTATAACAGTTGTTTATTCCTTTTTATTGCCCAGTAGTATTACATTGTGTGAATCTAATATGATTTGTTTATCCATTTCTTCTTCATAGTAATTTGGTTTCCATTGTAGGGTTATTAAGAATAAGGTTGCTGTGCATATTCTTATCAAAAGTGTTATGTAGACATGTTTTCTTATCTTGTAAATAACTGATTCAGAATGGATTGTAGACCTAAATGCAAAAGTGAAAATTAAAAAAAAAAAAATCTAAACTATGTCACTGGAGAGTATTTTCAGGCCATTAAGATAAGCTCCGTTTTCTTAGGTAGACACAAAAAGCACTAAAGAACCAGAAGAGAACAAGCTTAACCTGGGATTTCTCAAAATAAAATATTTTCCTTCTCTGAATATATCATTTAAAAAAACAAAATGAATAAGCAAGTCAAGGATAAGAGTAAAAACCTAGTTTGTATAACAAAATATTTCTACCCATTATATATATATACAAAAATCAATGGTAAAAAGACAAGGGCCATTACAAACATTTGCCCAGACAATGGACAATATCCAGTTAGAGGACTTGTATTATGTAATTTTAATATTTATTTTACCGTACAGAATTTTAACACGAAAATAACACCAAACCGCTATGGATGGTGACTGCAGCCAGGAAATTAAAAGATGCTTGCTTCTTGGAAGAAAAGCTATAACAAACCTAGACAGCATATAAAGCAGAGACATTGCTTTGCTGACAATGGTCCTCTTAGTGAAAGCTATGGTTGTTCCAGTGATCACGTATGAATGTGAAAGTTGGACCATAAAGAAGGCTGAGCACTGAAGAATTAATGCTTTCAAACTGTGGTGCCGGAGAAGACCTTTGAGAGTTCCTTGGACTGCAAGGAGATAAAACCAGTCAATCCTAAAGGAAATCAACCTTGAATATTCATTGGAAGGACAGTTGCTGAAACTGACACTCAAATGCTTTGGCCACATGATCTGAAGGGCCAACTCACTGGAAAAGACTTTGCTGCTAGAAAAGATTGAAGGGAAAAGGAGAAGAGGACAGCAGATGATGAGATGGTTAGATAGCCTCACTTACTCAATGGNAGTTGCTGAAACTGACACTCAAATGCTTTGGCCACATGATCTGAAGGGCCAACTCACTGGAAAAGACTTTGCTGCTAGAAAAGATTGAAGGGAAAAGGAGAAGAGGACAGCAGATGATGAGATGGTTAGATAGCCTCACTTACTCAATGGGCTTGAATTTGAGCAAACCCTGGTAGATAATGGAGTACAGGGAAGCCTGGTGTGCTAGTCTATGGGTCACAAAGAGTTGGACACGACTTAGTGACTAAATAGTAACAACATTTTGACAGTGTGATATTGGCTGAAGAATACAAAAATAAAAGTATGAAACAACATAGACATTCCAGGAATAAACTCAGATATGTATTTAACTAAATCTCATTTAACCCATTCTCCTACTTTTTGTTGCCCACTATCTTTTTAGTACCTGAATATCTTCTTTACTCTTCTGTTTTGACCATCTCTTTTCACAGTGTGGTACCTTGGCTCCAAAATCTCCACTCACTTTTAACTCTCTTCTTTTTCACTAGAGTATGCATTATCACTTATGGATCAAGAAAAAAATTTTTTTTCTCAACAAAATAACTCGTAACATGCCATCTTTGACTAGTAACTTATTTAATCCTATTTGGAGATCAACAGCTTATGTATTAATACAAATACATTTTTCTATGTTGGTTAAGGAAATGGGATAAAGAGAATATAAGCAACAGAAGAAAAGGGTCATGAATTGTTTCTCCTCCCTCCTGAGGTTACACTGTGTAGGAGACCCTGGCTACACCTGTATACAAACAGGTTGCTCTTTCTAGACAATTCAAGCCTCAGATATCTCACCAGAAATGATAGGAAGAAGGAGACACACAACACAACTTTACCTCCAAACAGAACCTATACAGGCCTGTCTTTATCAAGGTTGCTGCTGCTGCTGCTGCTAAGTCACTTCAGTCGTGTCCGACTCTGTGCGACCCCATAGACGGCAGCCNGGTCAACACCAAAATCAGATTGATTATATTCTTTGCAGCCAAAAATGGAGAAGCTCTATACAGTCAGCAGAAACAGGACTGGGAACTGACTGTGGCTCAGATCATGAACTCCTTATTGCCAAATTCAGACTTAAATTGAAAAAGTACAGAAAACCACTAGAGCATTCAGATATAACCTAAATCAAATCCCTTATGATAGTACAGTGAAAGTGAGAAATAGATTTAAGAGACTAGACCTGATAGAATGCCTGATGAACTATGGACCAAGGTTCACGATGTTGTACAGGAGACAGGGATCAAGACCATCACCATAGGAAAAAAAGCAAAATGGCTGTCTGAGGAGGCCTTACAAATAGCTGGGAAGAGATGACAAGTGAAAAGCAAAGGAGAAAAGGAAAGATATAAGCATCTGAGTGCAGAGTTTCAAAGAATAGCAAGAAGAGATAAGAAAACCTTCCTTGGTAATCAATGCAAAAAATAGAGGAAAACAA
The DNA here is from genome assembly GCA_006410875.1 of Neotragus pygmaeus. Taxonomy (NCBI): domain Eukaryota; kingdom Metazoa; phylum Chordata; class Mammalia; order Artiodactyla; family Bovidae; genus Neotragus; species Neotragus pygmaeus. The sequence goes on from SJYV01020007.1 coordinate 1,337,148, forward strand.
CAGAATGGGAAAGACTAGAGATCTCTTCAAGAAAATTACAGATACCAAGGGAACNGTTATTGATATTTCTCTCAGCAATCTTGATTCCAGCTTGTGTTTCTTCCAGCCCAGCGTTTCTCATGATTATGGTTGGCTTATGAACAAGGTTTAGAGTGCAGTCTTGCTGGACCTCTATGAACAGGATGGACTGTGGGAGGGTGGCAGCTTGAAATTGTCACTTCATGATGGCCTTGAGCCCACCATGACTGTAGCCTGCCAGGTTCCTCTGTCCATGGTATTTCCCAGGCAAGAATAGTGAGCAGATTGCCATTTCCTTCTCCAGGGGGTCTTCCTGTTCCAGGAATTAAACCCATGTTTCTTGCATCTCCTGCATTGGCAGGTGGGTTCTTTACCAGCTGAGCCACCAGGGAAGCCCTGAGCCCAAGACAGTATGAACTCTAACAATTGAAACCTTGGTCATAATTTGAAACCTTTCTCTCTGTTGGCTGTTTTGTTGCTCTCTGTCTGTTGTTCCATAGAAATGATCTCCTCTAAAAGAAAAGAAAATTGTCTGGCCATCCCAAGAAGAGACCAAGGCAAGAAGTGTCTTGCTTGGCACCCAGAACACTAATCCCAAAAAGCATTTTGTGTGGCCCCCCTGAGTGGAAGGCCACTGCAGAGGGTTGGGGGTGATGCCTGAGCCCAAGGGCTGGTCCCAATGGCTCAGCAGGAGAAGAGTCCAGGAGATGACCTGGGCGTTGCCTCCTGCCTCCTACAGGAGGCAATATGATGCTGGTCCTGCTTCCCTTGTCCAAGCATCAGAGGACCAATGGCATGGCTGGGGTGGGAAGTAGAGTATTGCTTTTTTGGTTTCAGGCAGGAAAACTATTCTTGNATGGGTTCAATCCCTGGGTCAGGAAGATCCCCTGGAGGAGGGCATGGCAACCCACTCTAGTATTCTTGCTTGGAGAATCCTGTGGACAGAGAGGCCTGGCAGGAAACAGCCCACTGGCTTGCACAGAGTCGGACATGACTGGAGCAACTTAGCACACACACACACATATATTCTCTTTGGACCTTCCTAATAATGGAATTTGAATTATGGTCCAACTACTAATATGTTAAAGGACTGTGATTTACTTGCTCCCTGGACAACCAAGGTAATCTGACAAAGTAAAACCCTCCAAACTACAAGTCAAGATGTTTGATAGGCTTTTCCTGGTTCCTCTAAAATGCAATTTTGGCAGCAAATTTTGACAGGACTTCATTTCAAATTTGCAAATAGAAGGACTTGGGTTATCACAAAAAGGACAATCCTGAGCTCAAGTATTTCCTATGTACTTCTAAAATAACTTCTAAAAAGTTGTTATTACTCTGAAAATGTGTGCACCTTAGGCTCTTAATTTCTTTTTGGAGCTCCCTCCATAAGATAGCAAATAGCAAGGGACCTAACCTAGAGCAGGAATTGGGAAACCCGTCTCCAGGAAGCAACATTCAAATTTCTCAACTTGAAGGACTAAAAGTGGGAGACGAGGGAGGAAGGAGGAAGGAAGAGTATTTCTAGAAGGAAGAGCAATGGGCACAAAGGGTTGAGAGCATAAAATGTCTGTGAGGCTGGAGGTTTAGTGTAACTGGAGGTCAGTGCTTGAGAAAGAATTCAGAGGGTACAATCAGAGACTGCTGTGGAAGAATTAATCCCTTGAGAGAGAGGAAGCTATTGAGAGATTTTAGAAGATGTTAAGCATATCTACTATTTCCCAGGCTTGGTTTAACGATTTATGAAATGATGTTCGTTAAGTACATTTGCAGCCTTTAAAAATAAGGATGAAGGAAATATGATGGTGTTTCTATTCCCCCCCCCCCCCCCNAATACATGTGTCTTTTTCAATTTTGGTTTCCTCAGGGTATATGCCTAGGAGTGGGATTTCTGGGTCATATAGTGGTTTTATTCCTAGTTTTTAAAGGAATCTCCATACTATCTTCCATAGTGGCTGTACCAATTTACATTCCCATCAACAGTGCAAGAGCATTCCCTCTCCTCCATACCCTCTCCAGCATTTATTGTTTATAAACTTTATGATGATGGCCATTCTGACTGGTGTGAGGTGATATCTCATTATAGTTTTGATTTGCATTTCTCTAATAATGAGTGATGTTGAGCATCTTTTCATTTGTTTGTTAGCCATCTGTATGTTTTCTTTGGAGAAATGTCTATTTATGTCTTTTTCTCGCTTTTTGATTGGTTTATTTGTTTTTCTGGTATTGAGTTGTATGAGCTGCTTATATATTTTGAAAATTAATCCTTTTCAGTCATTTCATTTGCTATTATTTTCTCCCATTCTGAGGACTGTCTTTTTACCTTGCTTAGAGTTTCCTTTGCTGTGCAAAAGTTTTTAAATTTAATCAGGTCCCACTTGCTTACTTTGGTTTTTATTTCCATTACTCTCAGAGGTGGGTCATAGAAGATCTTGCTTTGATTTATGTCATCGAGTATTCAGTCTATGTTTTCCTCTAAGAGTTTTATAGTTTCTGGTCTTACATTTAGGTCTTTAATCCATTTTGAGTTTATCTTTGTGTATTATCTTCATGTTAGGAAGTATTCTAATTTTATTCTTTTACATGTAGCTGTCCAGTTTTCCCAGCATCATTTATTGAAGAGGCTATCTTTGCCCCATTGTATATTCTTGCCTCCTTAGTCAAAAATAAGGTACCCATAAGTGCATGGGTTTGTTTCTGGGCTTTCTATCTTGTTCCATTGGTCTGTATTTCTGTTTTTGCATCAGTACCATACTGTCTTGATGACTGAAGCTTTGTAGTATAATCTGAAATTAGGAAGGTTGATTCCTCCAGTTTCATTCTTTCTCAAGACTGCTTTGGGTATTTGGGGTATTTGTGTTTCCATATCAATTGTGAAATTTTTTGTTCTAGTTCTGTGAAAAATTGTCATTGGTAATTTGATAGGCATCGCATTGAATCTGTAGACTGTGTTCAGTAATATAGTCATTTTCACAATATTGATTCTTCCTACCAGGAACATGGAATATCTCTCCATCTATTTATGTCATTTTTGATTTCTTTCATCAGTGTCTTATAATATTATGTGTACAATTCTTTTGTCTCCTTAATTAAGTTTATTCCTAGACATTTAATTCTTTTTGTTGCAATGGTGAATGGATTTATTCCTTAACTTCTTTTTTTGATTTTTCATTGTTAGTATATAGAAATGTAAGTGATTTCTGTGTATTGATTTTGCATCCTGAAAACTTTCTAAATTCACTGATTAGCTCTTGTAACTTTCTGATACTATACTTAGGGTTTTCTATGCACAGTATCATGTCATCTGCAAACAGTGAGAGCTTTANTTTTTCATTGTTAGTATATAGAAATGTAAGTGATTTCTGTGTATTGATTTTGCATCCTGAAAACTTGCTAAATTCACTGATTAGCTCTTGTAACTTTCTGATACTATACTTAGGGTTTTCTATGCACAGTATCATGTCATCTGCAAACAGTGAGAGCTTTACTTGTTTTATGACCTGAATTCTTTTTATTTCTTTTTCTCTTCTGATTACTGTAGCTAGGACTTCCAGAACTATGTTGAATAATAGTGGTGAAAGTGGACATCCTTGTCTTGTTTCTGATCTTAGGGGGAATGCTTTCAGTTTTTCACCATTGANCATGTCCAACTCTTAGCGACCCCATGGACTGCAGCCCACCAGGCTCCTCCATCCATGGATTTTCCAGGCAAGAGTACTGGAGTGGGGTGCCATTAGTCTTATGTAAAAGTCTTTAGTTTCTGGTCTCCTCAGTAACTTAATGTGGTCAGCTATTAAATTATTTTTAATTACATGATCTAAACTTGAGTATTAAAAATGGGAGTAAATCACATCAATCAGTAATAACTTATTATGGTGAAGGGAGAATGATAATCCAAGACTAAGGGGTTTTCTAATAGAAAGTTTCAGAGTCATTTCTCAGTATATTATGAATCTTGACTTGGGGAAACAGTTTCAGTTCTGCAGATTACTTCCAATAACATAAATCAGAGAGGGAAAAAATCACTGTGGGGAGTTTTCAAATGATTTTACTTTCTAAACTAAAGGAATCTTCAAGGAAAGGCTTTTTCTGTATTTCTGAAAATGATAAAGTGATAGATTTTAAGAAGCCTTCTTTTGTACTTGAAATGCATTACCATCCCCTAGAAGCTGGAAACTGATAAATTAAAATTGTGCACCAAGAAGAAATAAAGAGAAAAGAGAGAAGGAAGGAAAAAAGTAAAGGAGGTGGGAGGGTAGAGGGGAGGAAAAGGGACAAAGAAGGAAAAACCCAAACGTGGCTTTTTGGAGTCAGGTAATTCCATCCAGTAACATTAAGAAGCAGATACACCAGGCCAGAAGAGGTCTTTCTTTTCTTTTCTTTTCTTTTTTTTGGTAAATATTACTTTTAAAAATCAACCAAAGGGAAAAGAAGGAAACATTCAGAGTAGCAGAGGTCAATTACAACAGTGGCAGCGAGAAGACTTTTGGAATAAGAAGAAATAATTCCCACTGCACGTGCTGGCCAAGGATCACTTTCTCTTTGCTGTTTTTTTTTTTTTTTTTTTGGTGGGGGGCGTGGAGTTAGGGGTGGGGTGGTGGTGTGGAATCTGCCCCACAGTGGCCTCTCCCAGCCAAGTTGAAAAACACATAAAACTTCAAGACAAAGGATCCCTGGTTTAGGGATAGCATTTTCTAACCCAGGAAGATCAGCAAGGGCTGATNTGTTTTTTTTTTTTTTTTTTTGGTGGGGGGCGTGGAGTTAGGGGTGGGGTGGTGGTGTGGAATCTGCCCCACAGTGGCCTCTCCCAGCCAAGTTGAAAAACACATAAAACTTCAAGACAAAGGATCCCTGGTTTAGGGATAGCATTTTCTAACCCAGGAAGATCAGCAAGGGCTGATGAGGGGTACAGTGGGCCTGACCAGAGTGCAGGGTGCTTGACATGTTAAACTACTACAGCATGAAAACTCTTTTCAGTGGATATTACTAAGGACCAGTTTTGTGACAATCATTGATTTACTTAATTTTTATGGATGAAGATTTTAAATTTAAGAGGTTGAGGAATACTTTCCAAGTCCCAAGTTTGAGTGGGAGTGACTCAAAATCCACAGTTTCCCACTGTCAAGGCAGTATCCCCTGGTGCTTAAGGACATAGACCCAGTGGCAGTTTCTTCAGGTGAAATTCTGGCCCTGCCATCCATTCATTGTTCAAACTTAAGCAACTCATTTGACCTTCTAAAAAGTTACTTTTTTCAAAAGTAACATAGTGATAATATGGAAGCTATTCTCATAAGATAGTTATGAAGATTGTATTCACATATGTAACCTCCTGGTAAGAGTTCCTTGAGAGAAATATAAACTCAGTATTATTATGAGAGCTTGTTATTATTTTGAGATCCTGTATAAATTCTATTACATATGTATGTGAGTATAATATTCACTCAGCATGTGGCAATAGCTTCTATCTTTTAAGTGAATTAAAATGTAATCTGTGCTTTCCCTGGGGAGACAAATTTACTTACTTATTTATATTACACACTAAATTTTTGGAGGGAAGAGAAATAAATAAGCTTATGGGGTAGTGGAAAATGTGATCCTAATTATGTTCCCACTGGATAAGCAATAGAACTGAAACATGCCAGTTACCCAATTAGCCATGATCATCAAAACTATAGTTGCTATCTTGGCATAATTGTTCACTTTTTTTCAGTTAGAACATATGGAGTAAACTTAGGCAGCGTTGCCTGACAATTAAAATCCGAATGATCATGTGCTGCCTAATGTCTATCCACTAATTAGAAAAGTGATTGAAGAGGGATAATTTGCAAGTTTGTCAGTATCAAGAATTAACTAGGACTTCACTATTACATATGAAAGCTTATAGGGACCAATATTCTTTCAAAAATATTAGTGCTTCATCACCTAAAATAACTTCATCACCTGTTTCATAGGAACAAACTTCAGAATACAAATCTTAAACAGTCCTAAATAAATTATTTATTCATTCTGTGAGGATTTTATCCTCCAAGAATAGCTTCAAATTTCTCATGCTTAAGTTTTCTTAAAAACAATATAAGCTCTTAAGGAAACTTGTTTCCAATCATGTCTGGATTGTATATTTCACATCATTCTCCCTTTACATCTTCCACAAACCCTTCTCCTTCTCTAACTATTCCAGGAGATTAAAATGGCAGGGCTATCTTAAATTTCTTAGATCACCTTCTATTATCCTCCTCAGTTCCTTATGAGACTCTGAGTACATAGCAAATAGGAATACATATTTGACAACTTCTCCGAATTACTATATTTTTGTTTTTTCCATCATGTCATCATTTCTCCATTTGAAAAATGCTCACTTTTCTCCATTTTCTCTCTTTTTATTTCCAGCTCAATCCTCCTTTGAGTTCTCAATTCTTTCTCCTACCAGGTCAAAATACAAAGCTAGGACTTTTAGTAACTGTTGTCAATAAGCTTTGGGAAGTAAATTAACATTCTAAGCACACTCATTCATTTGTTCGTAATGAGTGAATGTCAACTATTTGCCTGGTTTTACTCCAGATTCTGAAAGTAATTCTATAAACAAAACAAAAAAGGATCTTTTCAGGCTGTGAGGAAGACATGCAAAAGCACCCCCAAACCTACCAGCTAAACAAGGACAGCTCTGCAGATGACAGCCTGAGAGAAGAGAGAGAGAGTGAGGATGGCATCTTTGAAAGGCTGGCGCTGGAGCAGAGCTTGAGGAGGAGAAGAGCTGGCTCTGAGAATATCTGCACTGGGGTGGGAGAAATATAAATGAAGAGCCTGAGGTGGAAACCAAACTGTGTCTTCTGAAAAGACAGAAACAGAACCTGAATATCTGAAATTTGTTCAGCAAGTGTGAGAGAAAGTACAAGTTCAGAGTTCTTTGCTGCGGAGACAAGAAACCACCCTAAAATCACCCTAAATAGCACTTATTCAAGTGACTGAAGGGTATTAGAAAGCTCAGGGGATATCTAGAGAGGTGAGAGTCAGCCCAGCTGAACAGAGCAATGAACCACCCGCATGAAGGTTGGTTTGGGGGAAACAGCATCGACTGCACTGCTGCTAAGCACAGCATCGCAGCTCAGGCCTTTGAGACTGGATGCAGTGGTCCTCAGACTCTACTATCTCCCACACTGAAGGGTGGATTCTACACGGTATGCACCCACCTTCCCCTCTTGGTGCTGGTGCTCAGTCGCTTTAGTCATGTCTGACTTTGTGCTACCCCATGGACTGTAGCTTGTCAGGCTCCTCTGTCAATGGGGTTCTCCAGACAAGAATATTGGAAAGGGTTGTCATACCCTTCTCCAGGAGATCTTCCCGACCCAGGGATTGAACCTGCATCTCTTACATCTCCTGCACTGGAACCAAATCCAAAGCCTCACAGCACTTTAGATGTGCAGAGCCTGGGTCATGCTGACCACAGGAAGGCTGGGAGACAGTGTCCTAGCTTGCAACTTGAGAACACAGGACTCCTGATGTCCCATTGCAATAATGTTCAAAAGATACCAGCTTATCACACACGTGATAAATGCCCACCAGCTCACAGAGAAAAGCTGGAATTTTTAAACACGAATATGATTTCAAGTATGTTATACAGAATTTTCATACTTTTCCCCAAATTCTGCATCAAGGAAGTTGAAAAAAAAAAAAAAATGTATTTGAGTTCTCCAGTATCACAGAAGAGAATTGCAGTGATCAGTGAACTCAGAATATGGGTTAATTCATGAAATGCCCCTGAAGGACATTTAACCAACAGAGCCACCTCTGCCAACAAGAGCAAGGCTGCTGGGGACCATGTACCGTCTCATCAGCAAGATAAACAGAAAATGATATTCATTTCTCAAAAGTCCATTGCTTCCCTAAGACTCTGAGGTGAAGATCACTGACCACTGAAACTAGTATGAGTTAAAAAGAGTTAGGAAGAAAATGAGTGATTCTTTCAAATGTCATTCAAATCTTACATTCCTATAGTTAAAACTGCCACACTGCTAACAAAGCCAGAATAAAAGGAATCTAAAGTGGAGATGTTTAAAATTCAACACATATACGTTAAAGGTTTTATATTTACAAATTTTAATGTATTCTATTTTCATGTTAACATATTCAGAGCCTATTTTTTCTTACTTATTTTTCATTAGTATAACTTTCTTAGTTACAAAGATTTGCCTTGCAGCATTTCAAAATATATTTATTTTATAGTGTGTGTGTTCAGTCGCTTCAGTCTTGTCTGACTCTTTGTGCTTCTGTGAATAGTAACCCACCAGGCTCCTCTGTCCATGGAATTTTCCAGGCAGGAATACTTGTGTGGTTAGCCATGCCCTTCTCCAGGGGATTTTCCAAAGCTAGGGACTGAACCTGTGTCTCCTGGGTCTTCTGCATTGCAGGTGGATTCTTTAGCATTGAATCAGCAGAGAAGTCCCATTTTATAGTGAAGTATAGTTATATAGTGAAATATACAATGGTGTGTTAGTTTCAGGTATACAACAAAATTATTTTGTTATACATATATATAAGTCTATTCAAGATTCTCTTCCTGTGTAGGTTATCACAGAATATTTAGCATAGTTCCCTGTGCTATACAGTAAGTCCTTGTTGTTTATCTATTTTATATATAGTAGTGTGTATAGTCGACCCACTCCAGTGTTCTTGCCTGCAGAATCCCAGGGACGGGGGAGCCCAGTGGGCTACCGTCTATGGGCTCGCACAGAGTTGGACACAACTGAAGCGACTTAGCAGCAGCATAGTCGATCTCAAACTCCATTTTTTTCTTTCTGTGATTACACAAAGACTTACCAGATACTTATTACCAGACAATGTAATGAAGCAAAACTCTGAAGCCTTTAGGGCTTCATCCAATGCCTTAGATTAGCAATGAAGCTGTTTTCAAAGCTCCGTTTTGCATATGGCTAGCAAGTACTTAAGCTTCATTCATTCCACATAAATGTCTACCTATTAGAACAAAACAGTTTGCTGTTTCAAGGCAGTGGAAACGATGTATGGCTGTGTAGGAAAATCACCTTTGGAAATGTGCTAAAAATGCTCAGGATTTCCCCAAAAGAGTCTGATTCCCTGTCATTTCTCATAGGCCAGGAGCCCAAAGCATATAATACATTCGTCAGTAATTGACTGTGCTGGCAATGTGTCCCCCAAATGGATCTTTTGGTAAAATCACAGGATTTTCATCTCTTCAGAGATACATGAGGGGTGCGGGGGTTAGTTTACAGAAATAGCACCCAAACATTCTGCAAAAGCCATTCAAACAATTACAGAAAAAAGGACATGATGAAAGCTTATCTTTCTGAGAAAATCCATAGAAAAGTCCTCCCATTCCTCTGCTAAAGTGTTAGCTCTTTTAATCACGTGAATACCTAGGAAAATGTTTCAGTCTTTGAAGGGGTTGTATAATGATATTGACAATGATAATAACAACAAACTATAAAAGATAAATAAAAGACTGTAAATGGCCTCAAAAGCTATTGAGATGAAATTCAGAAAATGATATGATGTGCAAATAAAACTAGAGCTAATTTATGAAAACCAGAATCACAGACCACTCTCACACAACAAAAATATTAAAGAAATTTGGAAATGAGAATGAGACTGTAACAATACAGAGGGTTTTTAAAATAAGAGAAATATTTATAATTTTAGTTAATAGATAAAATTCTATACATTTTTTGAAAATTATTCAAGCCAAAGCTGTGGAAACTGAAGTCTAATAACTACAAAAGAAATTGAGCAAGTTATCAGTGACTTGTCCCCTGAAAAAAATTGTGAGTTATGTGAGTTTTACACCTAAAATAGCAAAGCTTCCTCTCCTCTAGAAACTATTCGTGAGAATACAGATGTCAAGAATCCCTTATGTAGCAAGTATCAATAGAACTGATCAATAAAGCTTATTAAAAGACAAATATAAAGACAGAACTGATTAAGGTAAAAAAGATGTTCACAAATAGGGTATGCACAAAGGCATATAAATGCAGAGAATTCTTCAAGATCATGGATTATTCTGAATAAACTTACTACAATGAATTGAAATTTTAAAATGAATGTATATTGTACAGAAGAATGTAAAATACCACAGACAGCTCAAGAAAATATAGAGCATATGTACATATTCCTTAAGATTAAATTTTTAGCTATAAGTAGAAAAAATTCTCCAAATGGACCTTGGGCAAAGGAGAACTTTGCTGCTCTCATGTAAAAGTTTTGCAGTTCAACAGCAGATGAATGGATAAGCAAGCTGTGGTACATATACACAATGGAGTATTACTCAGCCATTAAAAAGAATACATTTGAATCAGTTCTAATGAGATGGATGAAACTCGAGCCTATTATACAGAGTGAAGTAAGCCAGAAAGAAAAACACCAATACAGTATACTGACACATATATATGGAATTTAGAAAGATAGTAATCATGACCCTGTATGTGAGACAACAAAAGAGACTCAGACATATAGAATGGACTTTTGGCCTCTGTGGGAGAGGGAGAGGGTGGGATGATTTGGGAGAATGGCATTGAAGCATGTATACTATCATGTAAGAAACAAGGCACCGGTCTATGTTAGATGCAGGATGCAGGATACTTGGGGCTGGTGCATGGGGATGATCCAGAGAGACGTTGTGGGGTGGGAGGTGGGAGGGGGATTCAGGATTGGGAGCTCGTGTATACCTGTGGTGGATTCATGTCGATGTATGGCAAAGCTAATAGAGTATTGTAAAGTAAAAAAAAAAAAGACTGCAGGGTTCCTTTGCTCATGAATTCACCAACTCTAAAGTCTGGTCCTTGTGTTTATGATCCAAGCTCATGTCTAGATCTATATCTATCATGGCACAAAATAAACAAAAACAGTTTGAATAAAGAAAACTGCATACAATGTCACTTATGAATTTATGTGAAAATATCTTAAATAAAATATTAACAAATTGAAAAGGAATATATTTGCACTTATGAAGAACACTCACATTTAGAATATAACAGAATAGGCACTGAAATCAGTAGGAAAAAGAAGTGTTATAAAATAAATGGTCACAGCTTGCTTATCCATTCATCTGTTGATGGACATCTAGGTTGTTTCCATGTCCTGGCTATTATAAACAGTGCTGCGATGAACATTGGGGTACATGTGTCTCTTTCAATTCTGGTTTCCTTGGTGTGTATGCCCAGCACAATGGAGTATTACTCTGCCATTAAAAAGAATAAATTTGAATCAGTTCTAATGAGATGGATGAAACTGGAGCCTATTATACAGAGTGAAGTAAGCCAGAAAGAAAAACACCAACACAGCATACTGATACATATATATGGAATTTAGAATGATAGTAATGACGACCCTGTATGTGAGACAACAAAGGACACAGACATAGAGAATGGACTTTTGGCCTCAGAGGGAGTAGGAGAGGGCGGGATGATCTGGGAGAATGGCATTGAAGCATATATACTATTGTATAAGAAATGAATCACCAGTCTATGTTTGATACAGGATGCAGGAGGCTTGGGGCTGATGTACGGGGATGATCCAGAGAGACGTTGTGGGGTGGGAGGTGGGAGGGGGATTCGGGATTGGGAACTTGTGTACACCTGTGGTGGATTCATGTCGATGTATGGCAAACCCAATAGAGTATTGTAAAGTCAAATTAAAAAATAAATTAATTTTTTAAAAAAATGGTCAGAAATAAGTGATTACCTGTCCTAAAGTCAAATAAAGATGCTATTTTCTCAAAGCATGAACAAACAATAATTTCCAGGTGGATTAAAATCTGCAATATAAACTGAAAAACTTGGAATAAAAAAACTATATAAATTTGGAAAAGAAAATGATTCCTTATTGAGACATAATTCAAAAATCACAAACCACATATTTTTATAATAAAAGCTGTTTGTATTACAGAAAATATCAAATACAATATTTAATGTTAAGCTGCATATTTGGAGATGATATTTGTAGTATAAAAACATAACAAGAAAACACTGTCTAAAATAAAAATATTTTGTTGTTCTATAGCTCATTCACGTCCGACTCTTTGTGACCCCATGAACTGCAACACTCCAGGCTTCCTTGTCCTTTGCCATCTCCCGGAGCTTGCACAAACTCATGTCCATTGAGTCAGTGATGCCATCCAACCATCTCGTCCGCTGTCATCCCATTCTCCTCTTGCCTTCAATCCTACCCACCATCAGGGTTTTTTTCTAATGAGTGAGCTCTTTGTATCAGGTAGCCAAAGTATTGGAGTTTCAGCTTCAGCATCAGTCCTTCTAATGAATATTTAGGACTGACTGGTTTCATCTCCTTGCAGTCCAAGGGACTCTCAAGAATCTTCAACATCACAGTTCAAAAGCATCAATTCTTCAACATTCCACCTTCTTCATGGTCCAGCTTCATATCCTTACATGGCTGCTGGTAAAACCATAGTTTGACTATACGGACTTTTGCTGGCAAAGTTGTGTCGTTGCTTTTTAATATGCTGTCTAGGTTTGTCGTAGTTCTTCTTTCAAGGAGCAAGCATTGTTTAATTTCATGGCTGCAGTCACCCTCTGCAGTGATTTTGGAGCCCAAGAAAATAGTCTCTCACTGTTTCCATTGTTTCCCCATCTAACTGTCATGAAGTGATGGAATCAGATGTCATGATCTTATTTTTCTGAATGTTGAGTTTTAAGCCAGCTTTTTCACTCTCTTCTTTCACTTTCATCAAAAGGCTTTTTAGTTCTTCTTTGCTTTCTGCCATAAGCGTGTTGTCATCCACATATCTCAGNACTGTCATGAAGTGATGGGATCAGATGTCATGATCTTATTTTTCTGAATGTTGAGTTTTAAGCCAGCTTTTTCACTCTCTTCTTTCACTTTCATCAAAAGGCTTTTTAGTTCTTCTTTGCTTTCTGCCATAAGCGTGTTGTCATCCACATATCTCAGGTTATTGATATTTCTCCTGGCAATCTTGACTCCAGTTTGTACTTCATCCAGCCTGACATTTCTCATGATGTACTTTACATATGAGTTAACTAACCAAGGTGACCGGAGAAGGCAATGCCACCCCACTCCAGTACTGTTGCCTGGAAAATCCCATGGATGGAGGAGCCTGGTAGGCTGCAGTCCATGGGGTCACTAACAGTCAGACATGACTGAGTGACTGCACTTTCACTTTTCACTTTCATGCGTTGGAGAAGGAAGTGGCAACCCACTGCAGTGTTCTTACCTGGAGAGTCCCAGGGATGGGGGTGCCTGGTGGGCTGCCATTTATGGGGTTGCACAGAGTCGAACATGACTGAAGCAAGTTAGCAGCAAGCAAAGTGACAATACACAGCCTTGATGTACTCTTTCCCAATTTAGAACCAGCCCGTTGTTCCATGTCTGGGTCTAACTGTTGCTTTTCAATCTTCATGAAAAGCACGTTTCTCAGGAGGCAGGTATGGTGGTCTGGTATTCTGTTATCTTTAAGAATTTTCCGGTTTGTTGTGATCTACCCAATCAAAGGCTTCAGTGCAGTCAATGAAGCAGAGGTAGACATTTTTATGAAATTCTCTTGCTTTTTCTATGATCCAAAGGATGATAGCAATTTGAACTGTGGTTCTTCTGCCTTTTCTAAATCCAGCTTGAACATCTGGAAGTTCTTATTTCACGTACTGTTGAAAATATACTTGGAGAATTTTGAGCTCTACTGTCCTACCATGTGAAATCAGTACAAATTTGCAGTATTTTGAATAATCTTTAGCAATGCCCTTCTTTGGGCTTGGAATGAAAACTGAACTCTTCCAGTCCTGTGACCACTGCAGAGCTTTCCAAAGTTGCTGGCATATTGAGTGCAGCACTTCAATAGCATCATCTTTTAGGATTTGAAATAGCTTAGTTGGAATTCCACCACCTCCACTAGCTTTATTTGTAATGATGCTTCTTAAGGCCCACTTGAATTTGCACTCCAAGATGCCTGGCTCTAAGTGAGTGATCACACTATTGTGTTTATATGAGTCATGAAGGTTTTTTGTATAGTTCTTCTGTGTATTCTTGCCACCTCTTCTTAATATCTTCTCCTTCTGTTAGGTCCATATTGTTTCTTTCCTTTATTGTACCCATCTTTGCATGAAATATTCCCTTGGTAGCTCCACTTTTCTTGAAGAGATACTAGTCATTCCTATTCTATTGTTTTCTTCTATTCCTTTGCATTGTTCACTTAGGCGGCTTTAGTATCTCTCCTTGCTATTCTTTGGAACTCTGCGTTCAGATGGCTATGTGTTTCCTTTTCTCCTTTGCCTTTCTCTTCTTTTCTCAGCTATTTGTAAGACCTCCTCATACAAGCATTCTCCTTTTTGCATTTCTTTTTCCTGGGGATGGTTTTAATAACTGCCTCCTGTACAATGTCATGAACCTCCATCCATAGTTCTTCAGGCACTCTATCATATCTAATCCCTTGAATCTGCTTGTCATTTCCACTGTCTAATCATAAGGGATTTGATTTAGGTCATAACTTAATGGCTAGTGGTTTTCCTTATTTTTTAATTTAAGTCTGAATTTTAAGATATATATGTGTATATAATGGGGTTTTCCAGGTAGCACTAGTATTAAAGAATCTATTTGCCAGTGCAGGTTAGACTTAAGAGATGCAGGTTCAATACCTGGCTCGGAAAGGTCCCCTGGAGGAGACAACGGCAATTCACTCCCACTCCAGTATTCCTCCCAGGAGAATCCCATGAACAGAGGAGCCTGGCAGGTTGTAGTCCACAAAGTCGTACAGAGTCAGACATGACTGAAGCAACTTAGCATTCACCTCTGCAAAGATATACAAATAATACATATAAATACATATAGAAAAAATAACAATAAAAAAGGGCAAATGACTTGAGCAAATATTTTATAGAAATAGTATAAATTGCCAATAGAGATGATAAGATATCAACTGCATTGGAGAAAGATAAATTGAAACAATAGTGAGATTGAGAAAACTTTATAGATTGCAAACCCTGATACCAAACATCAGTGAGAAATAAGAAGGAAACCACATGGAAAGGAAATAAGAAACGCATGGGCTCTTATGTGAATTTAAAGTGGTAGAAGAACTTTGAAGGTGAATATACTTCTAGCAATTCTACTTCTATGTGTATTACTAAGAGAAAATATTGCTCACATTGTCTACAAAACATGTAGAAAATTATATTGAAGCTTTTACCATAGTAAGAAATGCAAATACCAATTTTGGATAGGAAAATATATTATTGAAAATATACTAAATGGTATATAATATAAACATTGAAATTATTAATAAGCATCAACATCCATCAACATAAAAATTTTATAAACTATAGTGCAGCTGAAGAGGTATACCTTAAGAATCAATATGACTCAATTCCTTCCATACTCCCCACAGACTCTGGATTCTTAGTTTGTTTGGGCTACTGTCACTAAATGCCATAAATTGGGAGCTAATAAACAATAGGCATTTAATTCCCCATTTCTGGAGACTGAGAAGTCCAAGATCATGGAGCTCACAGACTGGTGTTGGTTAGAATCTGTTTCTTAGGTGACATCTTGTAGTTGTAGCCTCACATGAAGGGGCTAGGAAACTCTTGAGGATCTTTTACTAGGAGCACTGATTCCAATCATAGGGCTCCACCATGATGCCCTACTCAGCTCTCAAAGGCACCATCTCCATGCACCATCATAATGGGAACTAAGTTTCAAAATATGAATTTTGGGGGCATGCAGACATTCAGATCATAGAATCTGAGAAGACCTAGGGGATCTAAAGTCCAAACAAAGCTGATGCGATTCTTCAGGCAAAGCCAAGTCTTGTGTATCCATTTTCACTGATACCCAAAACCTAAAGGAAAAGAAATTCCTCCACAGACAATTTTAAAGAGGTTCACATAATAAAATCCAATACGAACACAGAAATATGCCTCTAAAAGTATTGGATTTACAGACAGATTTTTAAAAATTGAATGTGGCTGAATAATGAAAACTGTATAATAAAGTGAAAGCAATTTCTAACATATAATACAATGTCCAATTATGGCCAAAGAAATCTAGAACATTAAAGATAGTCATGAATGTTACTTCCCTCTAACAAAACATTATTTGGGTTAAGTACAAGTTTATTCAAAGAATAAAGTAGAAAGTGCAGATACAAGGCTAGTATTTAATAGAATTTAATAATTTAGAAAATATGGTACACAGAGAACATAAATAAGTTTTGAGAAATATCAAATTGGTTATATTACAACTGAAAAAGAATTGTAATAGTTTGCCCATTTGAAGTATATTCATCTTTTGGGATGACATAGTGAGACTAACATAGTGGTGAAAAGAGACCAACATAAATGGTTCATGGTATAGAGAATTTTATGTAAAGTAACAAGAAACAGAGTTGGAGGAATGGCTTCTCAGTTTCTAAAAATCTGCATGCTTTTTAGTGACCTGGTTTCTACTAAGCAAATAATCAGTGAAAAATAACCATAGCACATTTCTGGGGTTTACAGTAATGTTGTGTAAAGAAAACATCAGGTTCCCAGGAGAATCACTTAGCAAGCCTGATCTTCACAACTGTCTGGTCCATAACTGTATTTGAAGGCCTTAACATTTAACATCTCCTTTCCTTTTTCACTCTAAACCATTTTAGCAGGTAAAATATGCTATTTAATCACTCAGGTATATAATAACTGTTTCATATACCTGATGAAAGGAAGATATTCCATCAAATAAAACAACGGTAGTGTTTCACCTTTCCTAATTTTTCCTATTTTTAGTGCCTTTATTATAGTATACTTTATAAATCTATTGATATATGAAGTCATGTGTTGAATTCATATCATTTCCACAAAATTTAAAATCCTTCATTTTCTTTTTCACTTTTATTCCTCTCCTGGTCAGCATCCTAGAAATGTCTCCAAAGCACTCAAGTCCAGAATAATTTTGTTAGTATTGTTTAACTACTAATTGGTTGCATAGAGAAGAAGAAATTCTAAATTGCCTAGAATTGTCAGAGTTTTACTAAATAGGATAGAATCCACTCTAGTTATCTTTTAAAATAGCATACAGTTATAGATTCTTTAGAGGGCCTACAGATACAGACTCTAAAGTGAGTTATCAAGAATAACTTGGAATGTCATACTTTGCTGCCAAGAAAGCAGCTACCTGTGACAGCTATTGAGTTAAGAAGCAATTGGCTTCAGAATCACTGGATCAGGAACCTGCCTGCTAAATTTGGAATCTGACTTTATACTTGCCTACTCCAGGACAGTAGCACTTCTACTGTTTTACAGCAGTAAAATAATTTTTAGACCCTCGCCTCTCCCCACATGAGTCAGTTCCAAATCCAGGCATATATCAAAATAGCAGAATCTAAATCACAGGAGAAATTCTAGCTACAAGAAGGCCTAAGAAATGTGGTTTTAAGCTTTCTGATCTCTGCAAGAAAGGGGTTTGGGACTTAGGGTGAAGGAGTTTGGGATGCATATTGAAACAGTCAACCAACAACAACATCCTCCCGAGCAGAGGACAGACAGAACCTTATGTGGTTTCACAGATGATTACACAATAAAAATGAGAGTGGAAATATAGACAAATATATTTATTTATAAAGATGCCATCATTTGTAATCTCTTACAAGCAGTTTAATGTTAAATATTGCCTCTTCAAAGCTTTTACACAAATGTTTACTATTCTAATAAAGTTATCAAAATTCAATTAAAGTTGTCAAAACTATATCAAATAAAGTAAATGCAAAATATATACATATATAAATATATGTATAAATATTGATAAATTATATATACATATGATATATATACATGTGTATACATGATATATATTTACATTTTATTTTATATGTCTTTAAAAACTGTTAAGACTATTGACTGCTTTGCTGCTGCTTCTGCTAAGTCGCTTCAGTCGTGTCTGACTCTGTGCGACCCCAGAGATGGCAGCCCACCAGGCTCCCCTGTCCCTGGGATTCTCAAGGCAAGAACACTGGAGTGGGCTGCCATTTCCTTCTGCAACGCATGAAAGTGAAAAGCGAAAGTGAAGTCGCTCAGTCGTGTCTGACTCCTAGCGACCCTATTGACTCCAGCCTACCAGCCTCCTCCGTTCATGGGATTTTACTCTAACAAAATTAAAAATAATGTATTATGCAGTTTTAGGATATAAAGCAGTAAATTAAGTAAATTATATACCAACATTAACACAGGGTTGTGGGCTGGGGAAATAAATGGAATCATGTAAAATTTTCAGACTGTGTTCTAGTGCAATCACTAGAAACCTCATACAGAAAAACATAGTAAAAAACACCAATATTGGGGAGTAAATAAAATATTTTCAATTTTAAAAATTTATTGGAATAAGGAACATAAAAAAAATTAGAATAATTTTAAACAAATACCATGATGGGGAAAATAAATTTGACCATATCAAAATTACATTAAAGATAAATGGACTAATCATTCCCTTTTAAAACAGATTATCAAACTGGATCTCCAAAGAGCACGATTCCAGCATGTGCTATTTGTAAAAAGTATTAACTAAAAAGTCACAAAGGGTTCCCTGGTGGCTCAGTGGTCAAGAATTTACCCGCCAGTGCAGATATGGATTCAATTCTTGGATTGGGAAGATACTCTGGAGAAGAAAATGGCAACCCACTCCAGCATCCTTTTATTTCTTAATATATATACTTTACTGAAGTATGGTTGACTTACAGTGTTTCAGTGGCACAGCAAGGTGATCCAGTTATACATATCTAATATTTTTCAGATTTTTTTCCTTTATAGTTTATTGCAAGATATTGACTATATAATTCCCTGTGCTATACAGTAAATCTTTGTTGCTGTTGCATATTTTTTTTTAATGAGAATCTAGCATTCTATACATACTAAATCTAACAAGTGGAATCAAAATGTCCCAATTTTTAGTTAGGAAAAAAAATTTCTAAAAATATATATATTACACATACTATTTATTTATATATGAATACAAAAGTTTTTCTACTATGCTTGATAAAGGCTTGAGAAAGAACATCAAAAGAAGAAGAGTTGGATAAATTGGAAAACATATAGTAGAGTAAAAGAAATGTGAATACTGAATATTAAATAGAAAATGTGAAACAAACTAGATAAAATAAAAAGACCATCATATAGTCCAGTAGTTTTTAAACATGGCTATTCATTAGATACATATCTGGAGCTTTGGAGAATAAAAACAATACCTGGGCATTTAATATCTTTCATAAAATTCTAAGATAACTCTAATATACATCTGGGTTTCAAAAAGTGATTATAAATTTTTCTATTAAACTGTAGTTTTAGTGATATAGAATTCTATTTTTATTTTTCAGTTGACCAATCATGAAACAATGGTATTAAGTGAGTAACAGTTACAGAATCACAATAGTAAAAGATGCTTATCAGTTTTCACAATCAGCAGCCAGACAAGAAATAAAGATAATTAATTATAGTTGCAAGCCATAATGGAAACATGATTAACCTAACAATATGGAACAATTACAGATAATTTGGGGGCATCAAGCAGAGTGATATGGTAAGTGGAAGTGTATACATGCACATGTTTTCATCCATTTAGTCTGACTTTGATTTGTGCATTCAATCCATTTACATTTGAGGTAAATTTAGATATGTATGATCTTATTACCATTTTCTTAATTGTTTTGGGTTTATTTTCTGTAGATATTTTCCTTCTCTTGTATTTCCTGCCTAGAGAAGTCTCTTTAGCATTTGTTGTAAAGCTGGTTTGGTGGTGCTGAATTCTCTTAACTTTTGCTAGTCAGGGAAAGCTTTTGATTTTTCTATCAAATCTGAAGGAGAGTGCTGCTGGGTAGAGCATTCTTGGTTGTACATTCTTCCCTTTCATCATTTTAAGCATGTCATGCCATTCTCTTCTAGCTTGTAGAGTTTCTGTTGAGAAATCAACTGATAACCTGTTGGGCGTTCCCTTGTATGTTATTTGTCATTTTTCCCTTGTAGCTTTTAATATTTTCCCTCTGCCTTTACTTTTTGTCAGTTTGATTACTACTTTCTCTTTTCTCCTTCTGGGACCCCTATAATGTGAATGTTGGCACATTTAATGTTCCAGGGGTCTCATAGGCTGTCTTCGTTTCTTTTCATTCTTTTTTCTATATTCTGTTCTGTGGTAGTGATTTCCACCATTCTGTCCTCCAGGTCATTTATCTGTTCTTCTGACTCAGTTATTCTGCTATTGATTCTTTCTAGTATAGTATTTGGACTTCCCTGGTGGCCCAGGTGCTAAAGCATCTGCCTGCAATGCAGGAGACCCGGGTTCTATCCCTGGATTGGGAAAATCCCCTGGAGAAGGAAATGGCAACCCACTTCAGTACTCTTGCCTGGAAAATCCCATGGACCAAGGAGCCTGATAAGCTACGGTCCATAGGGTTGCAGAGTCAGACACGATGGAGCGACTTCACTCTCTTTCACTTTAGTATAGTATTCATCTGTTTATTTGTTCTTTAGTTATTCCAAGTCTTTGGTGAACAATTTTTGCATCTTCTCCATTGTTTTCCCAAGATCCTGGATCATCTTCACTATCAGTATTCCGAATCCTTTTTCTAGAAGGTTGTCTATCTCCACTTCACTTAGTTGTTTTTATGAGTTTTACCTTGTCCCTTCATCTGGGACATAATTTTCTGCTTTTTCATCCTGATTTACTTTCTGTAATGTGATTTTTGTTCTAGCCACTGTGGGATTGTGGTTCTTTCTGCTGCTTCTGTCTGCCCTCTGACGGAGGAGGTTAAAAGGTTCATGTAAACTTCCTGATGGAAGGGACTGGCAGTGGAGAAAACTAGGTCTTACTCTAAATGAGCAACGCCTTGCTCAGTAGTTTTAATCCAGTTATCTGCTGATGGATAGGGTTAGTGGTTTGGCTTGAAGCAATCCAGCCTGCGGGACTGTGGACTCTATGGTAGAGTTAACTGTGACCTCTAAGGGGGCTTATGACAAGGGGATTCCAGGACTGCTACTGCCAGTGCCCCCTTCCATGGGGCGAGACCCTGCTAACCCATGCCTCCACTGAAGATCCTCCCTACTAGCAGATAGTTTTGGTTCAGTCTCCTGTGGGGTCACTGCTCCTTTCCTCTGGGTCTTTGTGCACTCAAGATTTTGTTTGTGTCCTTCAAGACTGGAGTCTCATTTCCCCCAGTCCTGTGGAAGTCCCATAATCAAATCCCACTGGACTTCAAGGTCAGATTCCCTGGAGATTCCTGGTCCTTTGTCAGATCGCCAGGCTGGGAAGCCTGACGTGGGGTTCAGAAACTTCACAACAGTGGGAGAACTTCTGCGGTATTATTGTTTTCCAGTTTGTGGGGTCACCCACCCTGAGGGTATGGGATTTGATTGTTTCATGACTGTGCCCCTCCTACCATCTCTCTGCGTCTTCTTCTTTGTCTTTGGATGCAGGGAATCTTTTTTTGATGGGTTCCAATGTTCTCCTACTGATGGTTGCTCAACAGCTAGCTGCAATTTGGGTGCTCTTGCAGGAGGAGATGAGCGCATGTCCTTGTACTCCACCATCTTGAATTAAAACCCACTCCAGTATACTTACTTGTCTAGGAAATTCCATGGACAGAGGAGCCAGGCAGGCTGCAGTCCACAGGATCACAAAAGAATCAGACATGACATAGAAACTAAATAACTGCAAAAAGACACAGACATCCTGAAATAAAAATACAGGAAAAGACATACCAGTTTGAGAAAACACATGTATTATTATAAGACAAAATGAATTTAAAACAAATAAAGGAAGATGTTTCATAATCATAAAAATATCATTCATCAAATATACAGAATAACATTAAATATGCACCTAGCAAACAACAGAGTTTCATTTACATGAAGCAAAACAAGAAAACTTCAGGGAGAATTTTAAAAGAATCCATGTTGACAATAAAATATTTTCATATATCTCTCTCTGTTAGCATACCCAGACAAAATGTAGTAAAGATAAAGAAATATTAAATACTATTAACCCAGTTGACCTTATTTACTATTACAGAATATTACAACCAAAATTTGGAGGAGAAATATTCTTTCAAATTTATATAAAATATTTACCAATACTGGACCATAAAACACATTTCATAAAATTAAAATTACTGAAAACACAGATTATGTTCTCTGATAAATAACAGTATTTTAAAATAATTTGCAAACATTTTCCCCCATTCTATTGATTGTCTTTTTGCTTTGTCAATGGTTTCTTTTGCTGTGCCGACACTTTTAAGTTTAATTATGTCTCATTTTTTTAAACTTTTAATTATTTTTGCCTTTGGAATCAGATCCAAAAAATATTCTTCAATTTATGCCAAGTGCATTCTGCCTATATTCTCTTCTAGGAATTTTATAGTTTCAGGTCTGACATTTAAGTCACTAATCTATTTTGAGTTTATTTTTGTATGTGGTGTGATGTAATGTTCTAATCTCATCGATTTACATACAACTGTCCAGTTTTTCCAGCATCACTTGTAGAAGAGACAGTCTTTTTTCCTCTGTATATTCTTTCCTCCTTTGTTGTTGATTAATGACCATAGGTGTGTGGGTTTACCTCTGGGATGTTTATACTATTCATTGATGTAAGTGTCTGTTTTTGTGTCAGAATCATACTGATTTGATTACTTTAAGTTGGCAAATGATGTGACCAACAAGGTGTTAATATCCAAAATATATAAATGGCAGGGCTTAGAAGGTTTAGATGATAAAGAATCTGTCTGCAATGCAGGAGAGCCAGGTTTGATCCATGGGTCAGGAAGATCCCCCAGAGAAGGGAACGGCTATTCACTCCAGGGCTCAGGCAGGCTACAGTCTATGGGATCACAAAGAGTGGAACAAGAGTGAGTGACTAACACTTTCACTTNCAGGAATTGAATCAGGGTCTCCTGCATTGTAAGCAGATTCTTTACCAGCTGAGCTATTAGGCATGCTATCAGGTACAACTAAAAAATATATATGCCTCAGTTAATACCCTTTCTTCAACTACCCTCAGACCATTTTGGTATATATTTTTCCTTCTTTCTCCTCTACAGTGAATCTCTTTCCCCATCTCTCTCCAAAACCCAAATCTCCTTAATATGTACATACATCCCTTCCACTTTTAAATAATAATAATCAGTTGTCCCTGGATCTTGAGTATTTTGTCTACTGTCCATTTTCCTTCTCTTCCTTCACACCCAGGTCTAACAGTTGGGAAACATTAATTCATGTCCTAATATTTGAATTCTATAGGATTCTGAATTCAGTCCTTATTCAGAAAACATTCATAAGTTCCAATAGTATGTCTAAAAATGGTTTCCATACCCATGTTATTTTATTAGAAACTCCTATTATAATATAAAAATATAAATTCTCAATTCCTTACCCAGATGCACTGAATTACAATGTCTGGTGAGAGGATTCCAGAATCTTTATATTAAAAAATATATATATATATATAGTCAAATGATTCTGGTAATAGCACTAGTTTGGGATCAAGTGGCCTACATATAGCAACAATTTCCACAGCCTTCTTTTCATTACTTCCCTGTCCTGAACTCTAAATCTGTGTCTTCAATGGTCCTCTGGATCAGTATTTATAGCTCACAGAGTTGATAGTAAAGTCTTCTCCAGACTTTAAAACAAGGGAAAGAGGATTGCCTTCTGGGAGCTAAATTAGTTGCATCAATTTACACTGGGACAAACTTGTTATTTCCTGGACCAGAAAAATAGGTACTTGAATGGACTGTGTGTGCTAAGTTGCTTCAGTTGTGTCTGGCTCTTTGCGACCTTATGAGCTATAGTTTGCCAGGCTTCTCTGTCCATGGGATTCTCCAAGCGAGAATGTTGGAGTGGGTTGCTCTGCTTTTCTCCAGAAGATCTTCCCGACCCAGGGCCTGAACAATCATTTCTTCTGTCTCCTGTAATGGCAGGAGGGCTGTTTATCACTAGTGCCACCTGGGAAGCCCTGAATGATCACAACCACCTAATTTAGTGATATTTAAAAGGAAGAAGAAGAAAATTTGGGCACGCAGTCCAGAGAAAAATAGTTACCATTTTTGGCCATGACTGGTGAAAAGAGAGGCAGTATCTTGGTACAGAAGAGAACAAATTACCTGAGCTATCTTTTCTCTTATAGGGTGGAGTGTTTGAATGTTCATCACTATGATCTGTATGAAATAACACTGAATACTTTGGACCTCATTTTTTCTAATTCCAAGTTCATTAAAAATCTAATTACCATAATGGTATTCCAAATACCAACAAATTGGGCTCTCAGAAAGATAATATATATGAAAATTTCAAGTACCAGAAAGGGATAGCTCCCTCTGTAAGGATGTTGATGTAGAGAGGGAGCCTATTCTGAGTGCATAATGGAAAGTTAAGGAAGTTGAAACTTGAGTCCATGTAAATGTCCATTCTTAGATTTGTTTTGACTAGTACACTAACCTGCTTGCTGAAGAATAAAATGTATACAGGCAAGAAGAAAAACCAGAATTTCGGGAAAGAGGATATGAGGGATATGAAGGAGGATATGATTAAGAACTGATGTTTCTTGCTAATTATTAGAGAGCTGCAAATCAAAATTACAGTCAGGTATCACCTCACATCAATCAGAATCTTCTTCATCAAAAAGTCTACAAACAATAGATCCTGGAGAGGGTGTGGAGAAAAGGGGAACTTCTTACACTGTTGATGGGGATGAAAATTTATATAGCCACTATGAAGAACAGTATGGAGGGGCCTTAAAAAGCTAAAAATAGAACTACCTACCATATGATCCAGTAATTCTACTTCTGGGCATGTATCTGGAGAAACACACAGTTCAAAAGGATTCATGCACCCATGTGTTCATTGCAGAGCTGTTTACAAGGGCCTAGACATGAAAGCAACCTAAATGTACATGACAGATAAATGAATAAAGAGGAGCCAAAGAGCCTCTTGATGAAGGTGAAAGAGGAGGGTGAAAAAGCTGGCTTAAAACTCAACATTCGAAAACCTAAGATCATGGTATGCAGTCCCATTACTTCATGGCAAATAGATGGGGAAAAAACAGAAACATTGACAGACTTTATTTCCCTCAGCTCCAAAATCACTGTGGACGGTGACTGCAGCCATGGAATTAAAAACCATTTGCTCCTTGGTAGAAAAACTATGATGAACATAGACAACATATTAAAAAGCAGAGACGTCACTTTGCTAACAAAGGTCCAAATAGTCAAAGCTATGGTTTTTTCAGTAGGCATGTATGGATGTGAGAGGTGGACCATAAGGAAGGCTGAGCACCAAAGAATTGATGCTTTTGCACTGTGGTGCTGGGGAAGACTCTTGAGAGTCCCTTGAACAGCAAGGAGACCAAACAAGTAAATCCTGAATATTCACTGGAAGTGTCACATCAGTTTACTTCTCTTCTTAGGTTCTTGTCTCATTATAACAAAAATCTGGAGTGATAGACTAAAGGTTGTAGAACAACAGGCAAGTTACAGCTCAGTTCAGCTCTTGCAGACAGATCTTTCATTAGCTAGACACTCTCAAGATATGGGAGCTGACTGATTCCCAAGGAGTCTTCCTCATCCTTCCTGTCTGATACCTCTTGGCTCCCCCACCCCTTTTATATTTCTTGTCTTCTTTTGATTATGCCCTGTGCAAAGTAGGGCTTGTACCCACCCCCAGTCAATGAAAGGGAATGCAAATAGGCATATGCTCAAGGCTAACAGACAATTGCAATTGTTATATAACAACATGCTGTGTTGTTTATACTATCCCATATGTCTTCCCATAATTCAATCTGTTATAATTAGATATAGAATATTCATGAGTCCTCAATGGGCTCTAGTTCCCTAATTTTACTTGGAGAAGCCCATGTGGTTACTTTGTATCCCCTGAGTGCCTAAGCACACAAGTGCAGAAGCTGAAAAAGTCTTTGTAGTTATTTTTGTAGCATATCTGTGAGCTCTCCTGGATGTGTCTGTGATTCAGTTCCGAGATCAGCTTGCATCCTTTTCAGCCAGACCTCTCCTTGTTGGTCATGCCTAACTGCCTACCTAACAGAAGGTCTCATGCTGAAGCTGAAGCTCCAGTACTTTGGCGACTTGATGCAAAGTGCCAACTCATAGGAAAAGACCCTGATGCTGGGAGAGACTGAGAGAAGGAGGAGAGGGAGGTGACAGGATGAAATGGTTGGATGGCATCACTGACTCAATGGACATAAGTATGAGCAAATTTCAGGAGACAGTGAAGGACAGGGAAGCCTGGTGTGCTGCACACACAAAGAGTTAGACATGACTGAGCAACTGAATAATAAATGAATACACAATGGAAGGGCTTTCCTAGTGGTTCAGATAGTAGAAAATCTTCCTGCAGTGCAGGAGATTGCAACCGTGGTTTGATCCCTTGGAGAAGGGCATAGCTACCCACTCCAGTAATCTTGCCTGGAGAATTCCATAGACAGAGGAGCCTGGCAAGCTAGAGCCCATGGGTGACAAAAAGTCAGACATGACCGAGCAAACTACACTTTCATACAATGAAATATAGAAAGAATGAACTTATCTACAAAACAGAAACAAACTCACAGACATAGAAAACAGACTTCTAATTGCCAAGGAAGAAGGGGATGGGGTAGGGAAGGATTGACTGGGAATTCAGAAATAGAAGATTGCAAACTATTATATCGGAGAAGGTGATGGCACTCCACTCCAGTACTCTTGCCTGGAAAATCCCATGGACAGAGGAGCCTGGTAGGCTGTGGTCCATGGGGTCACGAAGATCAGACACGACTGAGTGACTTCCCTTTCACTTTTCACTTTCTTGCATTGGAGAAGGAAATGGCAACCCACTCCAGTGTTCTTGCCTGGAGAATCTCAGGGACGGGGGAGCCTGGTTGGCTGCTATCTATGGGGTCACACAGAGTCGGACACGACTGAAGTGACTTAACAGCAGCAAACTATTATATATAGAATGAATAAACAATAAGGTCCTACTGCGTGGCACAGGAAACTATATTCAGTATCCTGTGATAAGCCATAATGGAAAAGAATATGAAAAAGAATGCATATATATATATATATATATAATTGAATCACTGTGGTATACAGTATAAATTAAAACAGCATCATAAATCAACTATACTTCAATAAGTTGAAAAAATCAAAAGAACTGATGTTTCCTGGACTTGAGACATATTGGTAAGGATACAGAAAAATGAGCAGATAATCTATTTTTGAACAGAGCTGAAATGTCTTGCTAATAACTTGGATACAGGAGGTTAAGAAATTGAAGGAATCAAGGATGACTCCCAGGTTTTAAGTCTAAAGACCTGGGAAAATGCTGTTTCCTGGAAGAATATAGTGAGTTCTAGTCATCAACAATTTTATTTTTTCCATGTTAAATAGAAAGTGCATATTATACATCCAGTTAGAATGTCAGGTAGGCAGCAACCATGTGAATTTGAAGATCCGTGTAGTTACCAGGATGGAGGCATGTAATTGAGAATCTTCAGCCTATTAAGTCATGTGATAGCTAAGATAACAAGTTGGAATAGTGAGGAGAGAAGATTGGGATTGAGTGCAGGGTGCAGGGTACTCCATCACTTCTCAGAACCAGCCAAGAAGATTGGGATGTACTCATCAGTGTTAAAAAAGGGCATCTCTCTTTCCAAGTTCAGATGAACCTCAACCTTAATTATGTAAAATTAAACACATTCCTCCTCTGAACCAGATTTGTGTCACCCTGAAAACTCCTCCATGACAATGCTGTGTTACCCTGAATACTGTCCTCCATATATTCACATTCAATATATTCCCTACTCTGATCAATTTTGCCTCCCACATAGAATATATGCTATTACTCTCTTTCTCTTTCTCTATGTGTGTGTGTGTCTGTCTGTCTTTCTCTCTCTGCCTCTGCTTTGGTCCCCACCTTCCTCATGGATCTCATGGATCAATCTTCTAAGTGGTGATTGCTTCTGGTTTTACCTTTCAATCCCTCTCATTTTTGCTGTCATAATGGTTTTCAAAATGTAAACTGGTCTTTAACTTTTCCTTCTTAAGAGACTTTGATGCACCCACTGCCTTTGGAGTTTACCTGGTGGCTCAGACGGTAAAGTGTCTGTCTGCAATGCAGGAGACACAGGTTAGATCTCTGGGTTGGAAAGATCCCCTGGAGAAGGAAGTGGCAGCCCACTCCAGTATTCTTGCCTGGAAAATCCCAAGGACGGTGGAACCTGGTAGGCTACTGTCCATGGGATCGCAAAGAGTCAGACAGGACTGAATCGGACACGACAGAGTAACTGAGTGACTTCACTTCTTGCTTTATGACTCTGTATAACCCTCTTTTCCCAAAGAATCTTATTGCATACTCTTTCATCAATAAAGCTCAAACTTACATGTCCCTGTTCATGCTTCTTTTCCTCTTCTGGTGTTTTGCTGTTAACACGTACAAATATAGAATATCCATCACAGACATGCTGCTAAGGGACAGTAGTGTTCTGGTGCAAACTTTGGCCATTTTCCACTAAACAATTTTCTACAAAATAAAGGTAAAATGTCACTGTAAAAAATGCTTTAAATCGTTCTCTGTCTCAGAAAGACTAAATCAGATACCTCTCCTCAGTGTTACTATAATGCACATACACACACCTCTTTTATAGCATTTAAATTACTAGCTGAAATAGCTAACTTACTTATTTACTTACAAATTATAACTCTTCTGTTTCCTGTGATTACTTCATAAAAATAAACTATCATATGCGCATGGACTCTGAGATGATTCTATTAATCACCTTAAACACAGGCTCATATCTATTTCTACCATAAGAAAAATGGAACTAGATGCTCTGACTGATACAAACTAACCACAATCTGTCCTCTGGGATGAGCCATATTATATGCAAGCACAATCAGAGTTCTGAAGCAAAGAAGAACAGGAAATGGCAATTATGGAGACAATCAAAATGGCTGCCATAATCATAAATATCCTAGAAGAAGGTCATGGTAGCAACTAAAACTGATACACAGTTTTAGTAGTTGACTAAGAAATGACTGAGATTAAAAAAATAAAATATCGTATTTTTTTCTCCTGTTTGACTGAACTTGTGCATGTTCAGTCTATTTAAGCACGTTTCACTCTTTGTGACCCTATGGACTATAACCTGCCAGGCTCCTCCGTCCATGCGATTCTGCAGACAGGAAAATATAGAGGTGAGTTGTCATGCCCTCCTCCAGGGGATCTTCTCAAACTAGGGATGGAGCCTGAGTCTCTTAGGTTGCCTGTATTGGCAGGCAACACCACCAGGAGAGCGCATCACTGAAGTACTTCTTACTTTTTTTCAATGTACTTTATATCTTTATAAGAAAATTTTACCACTATAAAATGTCACTCTTTGTATCTGATAATAGTTATTTTCTTGAATTTCATTTTATTTGATACTAAGTAGTTACTCCAGTTGTTTTATTATTAGGATACATGATATGTATATTTTCCATCTTCTTATTTTTGATCTGAGTTCCTTTATATGTAATCTTTTCCAGTTTTATTGTAGTATAATTGACAAAGAAAACTTGTATATATTTAACATGTACATTGTGATATTTGGGTACATGCATAAAATATGAAATGATTATCACAATCAACTTAATTAACATATTAATCACCTCACATAGTTATCTTTGTGTGTCTGGTGAGAATGCATGTGATCTACTCTCATCAGATTTCAAGTATACAATAAATTATTGCTGAATATAGCCATCATCTGTACATTAGGTCAACAGAACAATTCTCTTACAACAGGAAGTTTGCACTCTCTGGACAACATCTCCCCATTTCTCCTACGATTCAGCCCCTTATAACACCATTTTCCTCTTCTTACTACAAGTTCAACTCTTTTAGACTCCATATACAACTAAAACCATGAAGTATTCATCCTTTATTTTCAGCTTATTTCACTTAGCACAATGCCCTCCAGGTTCTATGTATAGTAAATGGCAAAATTACCTTTTTTATGACTGAATAGTTTTCCATTTGATACATATATCACATTTTCTTCATTCATGATAACTACTTAGGTTGTTCTCATTTATTAGATATTATAAATAATGCTGCAATAAACATTGGAGTATAGTTATCCCTTTGAGACCTAGATTTGATTTCTTTGGCTAAGTACCCAGATGTGAGATTGCTGGATCACACAGTAATTCTATTTTTAACTTTTTGAGGAAACTCCATACTGTTTTCCATACTGGCTGCACCAATTTATCAATTATTACCAACAGTGTAAAAAGTTCCCTTTTTTTCCATATCCTTGTCATCATTTGATTCTAGGATGAAAGCTATTATTATGAATATTAAGTGATAACTCATTGTGGTTTTGATTTACATTTCCCTGATGATTAGTGATTCTGAACACCCATTCATGTACTTGTTATTCATTTGTATGTCTTATTTGGAAAAATGTCTATTTGGGTCCATTACCCATTTTTTAAATGAAGTTCTTATGTGCCTTGCTTTCGAGTTGTTTGAACTGTTTATATATTTTGAATAATAATCTCTAATCAGATATATAATTTGCAAGTTGACTCCTATTCTGTAGGTTGCCTTTGCGTTTTGTGGATGGTTTCCTTTACAGCGNTTTAAATGAAGTTCTTATGTGCCTTGCTTTCGAGTTGTTTGAACTGTTTATATATTTTGAATAATAATCCCTAATCAGATATATAATTTGCAAGTTGACTCTTATTCTGTAGGTTGCCTTTGCGTTTTGTGGATGGTTTCCTTTACAGCGGAGAATGCAATGGCAACCCACTCCAGTACGCTTGCCTGTAAAATCCCATGGACGGAGGAGCCCAGTAGGCTGCAGTCCATGGGGTGGCGAAGAGTTGGACATGACTGAGGGACTTCACTTCACTTTCACTTCCTTTACAGAGACTTTTTTACTTCGATGTAGTCCCCTTTGTCTATGCTTGATTTTGTTACTTTTGCTTATGCTATCAATCAAAAAGAAAATTGCCAAGTAAAGGAGATTTTTCCTATGGAAAGATTTTTCTTCTAGGAGTTTTATAGTTTCAGGTTTTACATTCAAATCCTTAATCCATTGTGGGTTTAGTTGTGTGTGTGGTGTAAGGTGGTAATACATTTTTACTTGTTTGAATATAGCTGTCCAGTTTTCCTATAGCCATTTATTGAAGAGTATGTCCTTTCTCCCTATANGGAAAGATTTTTCTTCTAGGAGTTTTATAGTTTCAGGTTTTACATTCAAGTCCTTAATCCATTGTGGGTTTAGTTGTGTGTGTGGTGTAAGGTGGTAATACATTTTTACTTGTTTGAATATAGCTGTCCAGTTTTCCTATAGCCATTTATTGAAGAGTATGTCCTTTCTCCCTATATTCTTGACTCCTTCCTTGTAAATTGTTGTTGTTGTTAAGTCGCTCACTTGTGTCCAACTGTTTGCAACTCCACGGACTGCAGAACACCATCTTTCCTGTCCTCCACTATCTCCTGAAGTTTGCTCAAATTCATGTCCATTGAATTGGTGATGCTGTCTGACCATCTCTTTGTAAATTAATTGACCATGTATATATATGGGTACATTTCCAGGCTCTCTATTCTGTTCTATTGACCTATTTTTATGTGTCTGTTTTTATGCCAGTACCACACTGTCTTGAATACTATTGCTTTGCAATATAATTTGAAATCTGTATGTGATGCCTCCAGGTTTATACCTTTTGCTCAAGATTAATTTTTCAGGATCTTTTGTGGCTTTATGTGCATTTGGGGTTTGTTTACTTCTTTGAAAATTGTCATTTGTATCTTGACAGGTATTGCATCAAAACTATAGATCACTTTCAGTAGTACAAACATCTTAATAATACAAATTCTTCCAGTTTTTAAACATGAGATATCTTTCCGTTTCTTTTGAAAGATACCTTCAATCTGTTTCATCAGCATTTCATAGTTGTCAGTGTACAGATCTTTCATTTCCTTGATTAAATGTATTGTTAGATATTTTATTTTTGAAGCAATTTTTTGCTTTTGATTTCCAACAATTTGACTATGATGTAGATATGTTCTTTTTTTTTTTTAATGAAATCCTATTCATTGGATATTAAGCATATTTTCCACTAAGTTTGAAAACATTTTGGAAATCATATCTTCACAATTTTTGTTCCCCAACTTCTCTTTCATCTCCCTTTGGGATTCCAGTTATTTTATGCTGGACGACTTGACATTGTTCACAAGTTACTGAAGCTCNATTTGACTATGATGTAGATACGTTCTTTTTTTTTAATGAAATCCTATTCATTGGATATTAAGCATATTTTCCACTAAGTTTGAAAACATTTTGGAAATCATATCTTCACAATTTTTGTTCCCCAACTTCTCTTTCATCTCCCTTTGGGATTCCAGTTATTTTATGCTGGACGACTTGACATTGTTCACAAGTTACTGAAGCTCTTCTTTTTTCTTAGTCAGTGTTAGAGTTTAAATCATTTCTATTATTCAGTCTTCAAACTATTTGCTCTTTTCTTCAAGTCCAAACTTCTGTTAATCCTATGTAGTAACTTTTAAATTCATACAATGTTTGTAGTTTTAGAATTTGCATTGGGTTCTTTGTAATTGTATCTATATCTCTAAAGATATCCCTATTTCTTTTTCCACTATGCACATCTTTTCCTTTAATGAAATTTTTATAATAGGCATTTCAACATCTTTGTCATCTTTGGGTTTATTTCTGTCAACTATACTTTTATTTATAGATCACATTTTAAAAATTTCTTTGTAAGTCTGCCATTTTTCTTTGTATGATGGACTTGTGGCTGCTACTCTGTTGAGAGTCTGTTTTCTCTCCTTAGAGAATGTTCAATTTTATTCGAGAATTTAATGAACTTACTCATGACTTTTTCATAATTTATATGAAATCTTAAAAAATTGTACATATATTATTTCATCAAGATTGAAAGATTGTTCTATTGANAAAAAAAAAAAAGCCTCCAAAATGTATAAAGGAAAAAAAATCTATATTTCACTGGCAAGCAATAACCATTGTTAATATATATTAGGGTGCTTTATTCCAAAATTTTTAATGTACAAATATTCTTAATTAAATTGGGATCAAGCTTTCTATAGAGCTTTATTTTTTTTTTCATTTAACACACTATCATTTCAATCTTCCATGTTGTTAAGTAGTCTTTAAAACATCGTTTTTGATGGCTATGTAGTATTCCATTAAATTGTGATAGCCAAACTGATATCACCAAACTCCTAGTATGGGTCATTTAGATCATTTCTGATTTTAAATAATGCTGCAATGGAAATCTTTGTACATAAATTTTCATGCATTTTGATGATTATCTCCTTCAGATGATACCCTAGGAACAGAACTATTAGGTCAAAGGCAAAAACTCTTTTAAGATATTTAATAGATATTGCCAAATTGCCCTCTACGATTCATTTCTACTCATGCCACTTCTGACATCAAAAGTGTCAGAGTTTTACCCACACCAAATCATTCTCCAGTTCTCTGGGTACTAATCTGTTATCCAATGATTTAATCCAATTCTGACACTAACTACTTAGAGTCAGTGCAGNAGGAAATGGCAACCCACTCCAGTGTTCTTGCCTGGAGAATCTCAGGGACGGGGGAGCCTGGTTGGCTGCTATCTATGGGGTCACACAGAGTCGGACACGACTGAAGTGACTTAACAGCAGCAAACTATTATATATAGAATGAATAAACAATAAGGTCCTACTGCGTGGCACAGGAAACTATATTCAGTATCCTGTGATAAGCCATAATGGAAAAGAATATGAAAAAGAATGCATATATATATATATATATAATTGAATCACTGTGGTATACAGTATAAATTAAAACAGCATCATAAATCAACTATACTTCAATAAGTTGAAAAAATCAAAAGAACTGATGTTTCCTGGACTTGAGACATATTGGTAAGGATACAGAAAAATGAGCAGATAATCTATTTTTGAACAGAGCTGAAATGTCTTGCTAATAACTTGGATACAGGAGGTTAAGAAATTGAAGGAATCAAGGATGACTCCCAGGTTTTAAGTCTAAAGACCTGGGAAAATGCTGTTTCCTGGAAGAACATAGTGAGTGCTAGTCATCAACAATTTTATTTTTTCCATGTTAAATAGAAAGTGCATATTATACATCCAGTTAGAATGTCAGGTAGGCAGCAACCATGTGAATTTGAAGATCCGTGTAGTTACCAGGATGGAGGCATGTAATTGAGAATCTTCAGCCTATTAAGTCATGTGATAGCTAAGATAACAAGTTGGAATAGTGAGGAGAGAAGATTGGGATTGAGTGCAGGGTGCAGGGTACTCCATCACTTCTCAGAACCAGCCAAGAAGATTGGGATGTACTCATCAGTGTTAAAAAAGGGCATCTCTCTTTCCAAGTTCAGATGAACCTCAACCTTAATTATGTAAAATTAAACACATTCCTCCTCTGAACCAGATTTGTGTCACCCTGAAAACTCCTCCATGACAATGCTGTGTTACCCTGAATACTGTCCTCCATATATTCACATTCAATATATTCCCTACTCTGATCAATTTTGCCTCCCACATAGAATATATGCTATTACTCTCTTTCTCTTTCTCTATGTGTGTGTGTGTCTGTCTGTCTTTCTCTCTCTGCCTCTGCTTTGGTCCCCACCTTCCTCATGGATCTCATGGATCAATCTTCTAAGTGGTGATTGCTTCTGGTTTTACCTTTCAATCCCTCTCATTTTTGCTGTCATAATGGTTTTCAAAATGTAAACTGGTCTTTAACTTTTCCTTCTTAAGAGACTTTGATGCACCCACTGCCTTTGGAGTTTACCTGGTGGCTCAGACGGTAAAGTGTCTGTCTGCAATGCAGGAGACACAGGTTAGATCTCTGGGTTGGNATATATATTTTTTAAAGCAAGTGTAACTTTTTATTTCAAAAATCAAAGCAAAATTATCATTCAATAATTTTTCATACAATCATAAATGTTTTCATTATTATTTCACAGTAACATTGATACACAACCTGGTTAACATACATATATAATGTAGTTATTTATCAATGTTTACCACAAAATATAAACAGTTTCAAGTTTATGACATGCTGATTTGATGTATAATTTTAAAAAAATAAAATAAAATCATGAACATTAAAAAATATGCATTGTAATGAATATTAACTAGACATTGTGGTAATCATTTTGCAATATATATATTTTTTTATTCTGTAAACATCTTAGCTCTTTACCTCACTTAATTTTTGGAATACACACCACACTCTCCATGTTGATTTTCTCTCTACTCAGAAATCTTTGTCCTTATTACCCATAGTAATTTTCCTACTCATCTTCCAAGTGCTAATTTGTAGAATTATTTCCTGATTTCCCAAGAATAAGGTCTATTTTTAGTTGCTACATACTCTCATACCATGTTATTCTGAGTTTCCTAAACTTCTTCAGTGATCACCCTTTTAAATATAGGGAAAACTCTTGAAAAGCAAAAACTATATGTAGTTCTTCTACTGCCATAGACCCAGGGTCCATCGCAATGTCTTGCATGTAGCAGGTTTGCAGTAAATACATGGTGAAGAAATGAATGAATTTTAGGATTCCTTTGAAATGAAAACTTCATAATTTTCTAAAAGAGTCCCTCTTTTAGAAATGATTATATATACACACCCAAAGAAAGTCCTTTTCCATGGACTCTAAGATGCCCTGTGCAGAGTCAGAGACTATAGACCTGCTTATTTCTTACTGGTTGACACTAAAATTTAGGACATGAAAGGGCATCTGTTTGTAACCAAGCAACTAACTAAAGTGTGAGAAATTTAGTCACCTGTGTCCTTCTTCATGTAATGATAGGAACAAATTTGGCTTTTTCTTTATATGTTTGCTTAATGTATTGGTTAGATTGGTCAGAAAATTCACTAAGAGTTGTTAAGCCCATTGCAAGCATATATTTAATTAAAACCAAACTGGAGCTAGTGGACTCCAAGTAATAGATCTTATATTTAATATAATGAACTTTTTTATTCTCTGATGCTAATGTGGGTCTTTAGTTGGTATAGGTAAACATATACATGATATAAAAATGTAAATGAATCTTGATTCATAATTTTGATTACTATGCTGTTTGTCCAAGGAGATGTCACCATGATTTTTAACCATGATATATTTCCACTTTTGCAGTATAAGTCTGACTTAACTCCTTGGCTTTTATTCAATTTCTTCCTCCAAGACTGTGCCCTGAATCTAAGACAAAAAACAGTGTGGTCCACCCAGATACCCTAAGAATGCCTCCAGGAAGAGTTAGAAGTTTACGCTTTTACAAGTGTAAGTCAGTTCTTTTTTTTTTCCCTATAACATTATATTTAAAAATATATTTTACTTGATTATTGACTGAAAGTGGGATGATGCAGATTAAATATCTGCTGGATATATCTGAGATTATCCCCTGGATATATCCCTGGTAGCTCAGCTTATAAAGAGTCTGCTTGCCATTCCAGAGACCCCAATTCTATTCCTGGATCAGGAAGATCCGCTGAACAAGGAATAGGCTATCCACTCCAGTATTCTTGGCTTCCCTGGTGGCTCAGTCAGTAAAGAACCTGCTTGCAATGTTGAATACCTGGGTTCAATCCCTGGCTTGGGAAGATCCCCTGGAAGAGGGCATGGCAACCACCCCAGTATTCTTGCTTGGAGAATCCCGAAGGACAGAGGGAGCCTTGGCAAGCTGCTGCCCATGGGGTCACAAACAGTCAGACATGACTGAGTAACTAAGCACAGCATAGCATACCTGAGAAAAGTTACTGATATTTAGAAGAAAATATATCAATCAAATATGATATTTTTCATGTGTTAGATGAAAACTAGATATATATTTTAGTAAAGAACACATTAAATAATGGTAGTATGCTTAAAATGAATCCCCCCAAATCATTTTTCTCTTGTACCAAAAAAGCAATTAATTATAGATATCTTTCAATTGAAATAAAATAAATCCTAGTGCGATCCAAGCAAATGTATTTATATTTAATGACTGTGACACATTCACAGAATGTTGCAAATAATAGGCATCTTAAACCTGTTTATCATATTGAGTTCTGTAACAGCTAAAGATTCCTTCTAATGTTTAAGTAGATCATAAGCAATAAGATTTGTCTAAATGATCTAGTTTAGTAAATGCCATCCAGGCACATCAGCCTAACTGGCCCCCATTAAGAATATAATCTGCCTTCTTATCTTCATTAAGAAGAAGAAATGTTTGTGATGAAATATTTTTCTAAGTCGCTCAGTTCAAAATCTTATAACTAGGCATGTGGAAAACTAGAAATTCAAATACTGGTGATTCTTTTTACACTAACTTTTAAGCATCCAATGTATACTCAGCCTTTAACAAAATCAAAGTGTAATTGTTTACCTTGGCCCAATTAAACTATATCTGAATATATGCTGGCAACAATACATGCATTAATTACAAATGCCAAGCATTACAACACAGCAGGATCTTTCATTCAGAAAGTATAGGTCCTCAACCAGTTAAAGAATTAAACATTAGAGAAATGTTATGTGGTTCAAGGACTTAGGAAATATAGTAGAAACTCAAGTGCTTTTAAAATCTTGTTTTACTTGCAAGATAACCTTGGACAAGACACCTAATACTAATTAATTTCCCAAGCTGCGTTTT
This sequence comes from Neotragus pygmaeus, assembly GCA_006410875.1. Lineage (NCBI taxonomy): Eukaryota > Metazoa > Chordata > Mammalia > Artiodactyla > Bovidae > Neotragus > Neotragus pygmaeus. The sequence goes on from SJYV01020007.1 coordinate 1,374,851, forward strand.
TGGAACATAATTGTAGTTTGTTCAACTATATGTTGTACAGAAGAAGCAAATGTCAAGTCTGGCCTAACTATTGGAAATGAAACCTGAGAATATGTAAAATAAAACAATCATATGATTTTCATCAATAACAGAAATATCACTATTTTTTCAAAAGAATCCAAATTTTTGAAAATTATGGCTAATAATAAGAGACAGAAAATTAGGGAAATTGAAGCCATGCTGACTATTCAGCACACATAACACAGAAATAAATGGGTCCCGTTTCATTTAACTTCATGTAACAAGTATATTACTATATTGTGTACTTAAGGATTCCCTTGTTTAAGTATTGTGAAGAATATAAAACATATATAATATAAAATCCCTTTCTTCAAAGAGGATCAGAGCATCNAATAAATGGGTCCCGTTTCATTTAACTTCATGTAACAAGTATATTACTATATTGTGTACTTAAGGATTCCCTTGTTTAAGTATTGTGAAGAATATAAAACATATATAATATAAAATCCCTTTCTTCAAAGAGGATCAGAGCATCCAGCAAGAACTACATGTATCCAGCTATAGCCTGACAATCAGGAAATAGTTATGGAAATTTTTTCCTTCTCTTTCAGAAATATCACTATTTTGTAAACAAAAGGACATTATGACTTTTTCCAATGAGATAATCATAGCTCTAAAATATTTTTTATTAATCTATATTGGCCTAATTCTCATATTGACCAGGACATTAAAAATATTTTTAAAATATAATTACAAAGTATAAGTTAAAGGAAAAGAATACCTAGCATGAAGAAAGTTTAGTCCTTGGAGAGGTAAGGTCTTTTTTCAAATCCAATTCTGTTACTGGCTGGATGATTGGGCAGCTCATGGAAGATTTTATTTTCCTGTCTTTATAGGTAATTATGTACAAAGCCACCTGCCTTACCCACATCTTATGGCTAAGAGAATTCAATAAGAAAATATCTACAAATAACAAACCATTCTTAAAACTTAAAGTGACTCTATTATCACCTTACGTCATTACCTATGCATGATAACTAAAGGTAACATGGTTTTGAGCTATGCCTAAACTAAGAATTTATTCTCACTCTAGGGATTGTTTTTATTTTATTTTTAGCATCTTTTAATTTTTAATTAATTTTTATTGGAGCATAGTAGATTTGCAATGTCATATTAGTTTCTGCTGTATATCAAAGGGAATCAGTTATACATATATTAATACATATATCTACTCTTTTTCAGTTTATTTTCCCATATAGGTCACCACAGAGCATTGAGTTAAGTTCCCTGTGATACACAATAGGCCATTATTATTTATCAGTTTTATACATAGTGGTGTGTATAAGACAATCCCGATCTCTCAATTTATCCCTTTTTTCCTCTTCCCGGTAAACATAAATTTGTTATCTATATCTGTGACTCTATTTCTGTTTTATAAATATGTTCATTTGTATCATTTTTCAGATTTCACATATAAGTGATATCATATGGTATTTATCTTTCTCAGTCTGGCTTATTTCACTTAGTATGATAACCTCTAGGTATCCATATTGCTGCAAATGGTATTTTTTTTTTTTTACTTTATTTTACTTTACAATACTCTATTGGCTTTGCCATATTTCATTCTTTTAGTTTTATTGTGGTTAACATATAAACAGGGGCATAAGTGATTGTTTCCTCTTGGGTGGCTAAATATGGTTCAAGAAGTAGTTCCGTGAGGATGGTAACAGAAAATAGTTAGAAAGGTTATTAACCTTTTTTCACTTGAAATTATTGAAAAATAAAAAATTACCAGTCCTTATTTGTTGGTGACTCTAAGAAATGGTGTGCCTATGCTGACTCAGGAGGGCTGTCATTTCATTTTGGCCCATGTAGAGTTGTGAGAATTATACTCTGGTATGGATCCCAAGACAATCAGAGCATCCTCCTGGTTTTCAGAACATTCTCTATACAAGACAACTCTTGTTACCAGAACTGATTTCCTACAGACATGGGAGTGACAACAGAAAAGAGGGTTCATTTTCTTAGTTAAATGGATTCTTGAGAGTCATTATTCATCTCTTTAGAGTGTCAGTCTAAACCACTAGGACAGAATAAACACTATTTTAATGTCAGTCCCACGTCACTGCTTTTCAAAAGCTGTATTCATAATCAGTGTAAAAGAACATACTTTAGTAACCCAGAACTTGTTGCATTCCCCAGAACAATGCAGAGGTACAGCAAACACTCATCAAAATACACTCAGCCAGCCATTAATTGGAACTCAATCTACTGATTTTTCTTTATGTTGAGATCATATAGATTTATGGCTATTTTTTATTGCTGCTGCTGCTTAGTCACTTCAGTCAGTTCTGACTCCCTGAGTCTGTGGACTGTATCCTGCCATGGGATTCTCCAGGCAAGAATACTGGAGTGCGTTGCCATTTCCTTCTCTAGGGGATCTTCCCAACCCAGGGACTGAACCAGGTCTCCTGAATTGCAGGCAGATTCTTTATCTCTGAGCCACCATGAAAGCCCCTTTCATTGCTATCCATCTATAATTTGTCTCATAGATTATTTTCAAAAATTCTGTCTTTCCTAATATTTGTGCCAAATATCCACATTCTAGCAATAACGTTTGCATTTTTTTAGCTTCTTATGTGTTCACATCTTCTAATCTTGGGTACTTTCACACCTGAATTATAGACAGTATATGATAGCTCATTACATCCTAGCAGATTTAAAATCCATGGAAACAAGAAAATATCTTTGCAGCCTCTACATCATGAAGCAGTATGTTAGAGTGCTTCACATGCAGCAGACAGTCAAACAATGTTTTCTAAAAGAATAAGTTGGTGAAGAGGTAAAACTGATGATTTAGTAATTACTTCTATATTTAAGGATGTTTTAGAGAGATTTTGAGCACTTGACAAAATGAATTGTGTGTGTGTGTGTGTGTGTGTGTGTGTGTGTGTACTTTTAAGTATAAATACTTGAAAAAGTTAGTTTGGGGGAAAAAAGGAATTTTAGGTCAAGGACTGATTGCTATAAAATTTGCTTGCATAAAAATATGTTATTTGTGAAGTAAGCATTAATTAAATAATATTTACATGCAGATTTAAAAGCAACATATAGAANGTGTGTGTGTGTACACTTTTAAGTATAAATACTTGAAAAAGTTAGTTTGGGGGAAAAAAGGAATTTTAGGTCAAGGACTGATTGCTATAAAATTTGCTTGCATAAAAATATGTTATTTGTGAAGTAAGCATTAATTAAATAATATTTACATGCAGATTTAAAAGCAACATATAGAAATATTTCAATGTTTCTATTAGTGGCAATGTTTATTTATAAAACAAAATGTTGTTTATAGTAACAAAAAAAGATGCAAATTTTTCTTTCCCAGTCTAATATGCATTAGACTATTTTAGTTATTGCTATTCATTCAATATGTGATAGAAGAATAAGGCACAAATCATCAGTATAGCTACAGAATTGAACTATCTACATTCAAGACAGAGAAAGAGAGAGAGGAAAGGAGGGAGGGAGGAAAGGGAGAAAGAAATCAGAGAAAAAAAGAGAAGATAAGAAAAAAGAAGGAAAAGGCAAGAGAAAGAAACAAAAGGAAGGAAGGAGGGGAAAAAATAAGGAAGGAAGGAAGGAAGGAGGAATGGAGAGAAAGAAATTTTCAAGGGTAGTAACAAATACTCCAGTTTTAACTCCCCTTTGGGAAAAAGAAACTTTCCCACAAATGAAATCATTCTCAAACTTGATTCATCTGCATGTTAATGGAAAAATATTTCAATTTTGCTGGTGTCTATTACAGACTGTGTTTGACCCAACTCCCTGCTATTTCAGAAATAGTCATTAGAATTTAATATTGCTGTCTATTGCATTCACAGTCTGAATATTTTAAAACAGAGGAGGAAATGATTCTGCAAGAGAAAATGCTGGAAAATGCTGTATTTAATTAATGCCCAAGGGAAGCCATGAAAAAGGAAAAAAAACTGGTAGTTGTCACATACTAATTTTAAACACTGTTTACCAGATTTACTTACATGTACTGTTTCTGCTTCCCACTCAGCAGCTTGATAATAGCAGAACTGTTCCAAGCTTGGTTTCTGGAATTCAGTGTGAGTAATAGAATACAAAGTATAGATGGAGAAGCTGCACTTTAATTAGCTAAATTGTAAGGTTTAGGGAAGACCCTCACCATAAACACCTGTTCATATACAAGCAGACGTAAAGAACACACTGCTTAAGCTGGAAGAGGAACTATTTAGATCCTCACAAGGCAAGGAACTATTTGGTTGACATTATCTTTTCCATTCAAGTTTGATCATACCATTTTAGACCCAATTAATCTTAAACGAGTAGTTTAGATATTTTTCTTTTCTAAACAAAGAGTTATCTCCATGAAGAAAAAGAGAATGAAAATTATAAGATAAGGAATTTTTCTCTCCCAGTCTTCCTATGTGGCTAGAAGAGGCAGGTCTCATTTCTAAAATGAGTTGAATACATGTAAAGGGCTTCCCTGGTGGCTCAGAGGGTAACGAATCTGCCTGCAATGCAGGATTCTCGGGTTCAGTCTCTGGGTTGAGAAGGTGCCCTGGAGAAGGGAATGGATACCCACTCCATTATTCTTGCCTGGAGGATTCCAAGGACAGGTGAGCCTGGCAGGCTAGTCCATGGAATGTCAGAGAGTCAGATACAACTGAGCAACTAAGTCTTTCACTTTTCTTCAATCATTTACTTAACAAGAAGCAGAGACTCTGATATTGGACCCCCCTCCCCCAGTGTGTCAATTAACTCCTACAAAAAGAAGAGGGAAAGAACTACTATGAGGATTGCCTGGTAGATGCCATGCATGAATCTCATCTATTTTATACTCATAATAATTAAATGAGGTAAATCTCATCCTTATTGATCCATTGAAACTCTTAGACAAGCAATCTGCCAACCAGAATCCTAAATTATGTCTCTACTTCAAGCCTGAGTTGCTTCCATTCATCGTGTATCTTGTGAAATAGGATGAAGCTTGTTAAAGGAAATAAACTGCATTTATTTCTGTTCATCTTCCAAGTCTGCCAGCCAGTCCACAGTTATACAATCACACTGTGGTTATATTTGTTCATGGCATCCTTCTCTCTCCTCATCACTCTCTGATTCAATTCTGAGCCCCGGTCTTTGACTAGTTCTCTGCAAATATCCCCAGCTCTTTCCAAAATTTTACCATAAGGATAAGATGTGGGAATAGGGAAAAGAAAATCAGATGTACTGAGTTGGGTAGTTCCCCTAAACTCACCCAAATTCATCACTCACCCAGAATCTCAGAATGCAGCCTCATTTTAGGGCTGTTTGATGATGTAACTAATTAAAATGAAATATCATGAAGTCAGACTGGATTAGGGTGGCCCGGTGGCAAGAATACATGGAAGAACTGTACAAAAAAGATCTTCATGACCCAGATAATCATGATGATGTGATCACTA
>SJYV01020007.1:1380682-1407978 GCA_006410875.1 Neotragus pygmaeus
AGTGCCGAAGAACTGATGCTTTTGAACCGTGGTGTTGGAGAAGACTCTTGAGAGTCCCTTGGACTGCAAGGAGATCCAACTAGTCCACTCTGAAAGAAATCAGACCTGGGATATCTTTGGAAGGAATAATGCTAAAGCTGAAACTCCAGTACTTTGGCCACCTGATGCGAAGTGTTGACTCATTGGAAAAGACTCTAATGCTGGGAGGAATTGGGGACAGGAGGAGAAGGGGATGATCGAGGATGAGATGGCTGGATGGCATCACGGACTCGATGAACGTGAGTCGGAGTGAACTCTGGGTGCTGGTGATGGACAGGGAGGCCTGGCGTGCTGTGATTCATGGGATCACGAAGAGTCGGACACAACTGAGCAACTGAACTGAATCCAACATACTGGTATCCTAACTGAAAAAAAAAGAAGCACAGACACAGATATGCCAGTGAAGTCCACGTGATGACAGAGGTAAAGATTGGAGCTGAAGAATGCCCAGCCTCTCCATCATCATCATAGCTGAGAGGAGGTCAGGACAGGTTTTCCCAAAGAGCTTCAGAGAGAGTGTGGCTCTGCTAACATCCTGGATTTCAGGATTTTAGTACAGCCTGATGAGACATTAGATATCTATTGTTTTAAGCTTTGTTGTTTGTGGTAAGTTGTTACATCAACCCTGGAAAACTAACACACCAGGTAACTGGTTTTACTGACTGAAGATTTATTTCACATTTCCTCCTGTTATCTACCCTGCTCTCTACTTATGTTTGTGCAAGAACTCTATTTTCCTTTCATTTCACAAAGTCTCTGTTTGAATCCTTTCTTTTCTATGCTAATAAAATATCAGTCACCTTTGATCTTATCTGATCTTCACCTCATCTTCCAGCAAACTTCATGAAAATCTTGATGTAAAGATAAATTTCAAATAACATTTCAAAATCAAAACATTTGGAAAAAAAAGATGAGAAATGAAAGATTACTTGAAAATTAAGGGCTTGGGATTCCAGAAAAATGAGAAGTGTGGTCTCAACCCTACTTGGCATATCTCTTAAGTGGGCTGTCAATGAGAGATCTGGATTTCAAATGCGTGATCCCAAGGGAGTGATTGTTCTGGTTTTTCATTCTTCTCTCAGGACAGGCAGCAGATCACAGAAAGAAGACCTCCTTTACGCTATTTTATACTGCAATCACTCAAATAATTTGCAATGCCATACCTAAGGTGTTACAATTGAGCCATATACAATGTGTGTATCTGTTAATCACACACTATTATATAAAATAGATCAACAGCAAGGACCTTCTGTATAGCACAGAGAATTATATTCAATACCTTGTTATAGCCTATAATGAAAACACATAAATATATATATATATATGAGTGTGTGTATGTGTATGTGTATATACATATACATGTGAATCACTTTGCCATACGTCTGAAACTAATGCAGCATTGTAAATCAACTATACTTTGTTGTTCCGTTGTTCAGTTGTATCCGACTCTTTGTGACCCCATGGACTGCAGCACACCATGCTTCCTTGTCCTTCACTATCTCACAGAGTTTGCTCAAACTTGTGTCTATTGAGCCAGTGATGCCATCAAACCATCTCATCCTCTGTCGTCCCCTTCTTCTGCCCTCGATCTTTCCCAGCATCAGGGTCTTTTCCAATGAGTCAGCTCTTTGCATCAAGTGGCCACATTATTAGGGCTTCAGCTTCAGCATCAGTCCTTCCAATAAATATTCAGGGTTGATTTCTTTTAGGATTGACACTTCAATAAAAAATATTGAATTCTATAACTGAGTTTGGCTGTCAGTTTCTTAGGTTATTGATGACTGCCCTTTTTGCCCTTTTCATAGAAACTAACAAAAGGTGAAGAGAGTCACCAGATGTCCTCTGCATCTTCTTGTCAGGTAGGTGACTGTAGCAGGACTTTGCCAACCTATTTTGTGGCAGCACAGTGGCCCTGCTGAGATGCCGTCTGCTCTGGAGACCTGGAATCTTGACTGCAGTTACTTGCCAATGTCAGGGACAATTCAAGTCTCGCAGTTATACTGACAATATATTTTTACCCCCAAATCAGGGCACAGTTCCTGACAGGTAGAGCTATACCTATGGGAACAATGAAACAGGATATTTAAATTCAAGACTGTCCTAGAAAATCTGAGACTTCTGTCCAACGAAACCTGTTCTGCTAGGTGCCTTTGGTATTGTTAGAAAAGAGCAAAACATGAACTCAATTTCTCTTAAAATGAACAAAACAGTGAGTCATTAAAATAACCTTAAATTACATCAAGTATTTTAATTTTGACCTCAAACAGCTGAAAAGTTCTTTTATTATGTTATCATATATGTTATATAAATCTTAATCTATATTTTTCAAAATAATACTAAAAAGTGAAACAAAACATATTGTTGAGAAGCTGTATATATGGCAATGACAGTAACTTTGTCATACACTCTCTGTTAATAGTATTAAGTCAGATTGATGATAATAATAAAAATATAGCTGCTATTAGCAGTTGATCAAGTGCATTCTAGAACTAGGCAAAGTGCATGTGCTAAGTTTTCCACACGCATTATCTGATGCTCACAACAACCCATAATACAAGCATTTTAACTCCATTTTAATAATGAGGAAATATAAGCCCAGAATCACACTGTGAAAAAAAAATCACAGAGCAGGATTTGGACCTAGTCTATCTAAATACTCGACGGTAAAGCATCTGCCTACAATGAAGGAGACTCGGGTTCTATCCCTGGGTTGGGAAGTNGAGAAGACTCTTGAAGAGTCCCTTGGACTGCAAGGAGATCCAACCAGTCCATTCTGAAGGAGATCAGTCTTGGTTTGAGCAGCTTTGCTTACTACCTGTTCTTCAGGTATATAGTTGGAGATTCACTAATTCTGTCTACTTTGCTGCGAAGTTGATTTTTCTGGGTGAACTCTGGGTGTCGGTAATGAACAGAGAGGCCTGGCATGTTGCGATTCATGGGGTTGCAAAGAGCTGGACATGACTGAGTGACTGAACTGAACTGAACTGAACTGAGATCTAGAACTATAATCAATATCCTGTGATAGACCTTACTGGAAAAGAATATTAAAAGAAAAAAAAGAATATGCCTATGTCTAAAACTGAGCCATTATGCTATATAGCAGAAATTAACACAACATTGGGAGATATTTGTTTCATATATATAGTGAAACAGATTTATTTCTGCACATAAACTAGGGAGTTTTTTATAATAAAAGTATAGAATTTTAAATCATAAAATATGAAAATACACCCACAGATCATTTTGCAATAGATACAAATATTGAACCATTATGTTGTACACATGAATCTAATATAATGTTATATGTCAATTATGCTTCAATTAAAAAAAAAGATCAGTGACAGTATGTTTGCAAAAACTTAGTTAAAACTAAGTATAAATGCTTCAGTTAATATAATTATTCATTTTTGTTAAATTGATACTTGTTTTATTTGTTTTTATTACCTGTGGTTTTGTAAGCAAGAAAAATTGACATTTTCTGAATGAAGAGAAAATATGGGAGACAAATCTTATTGTTAAGAAAATTACCAATTTTCCTACTAATTAAACCACTGTTGCTTGGTTTGAGCAGCTTTGCTTACTCTCTGTTCTTCAGGTATATAGTTGGAGATTCACTAATTCTGTCTACTTTGCTGCCAAGTTGATTTTTCTGAAACTCTAGTCTGATCAAATAACTTTCCTACAACCTGTATCATTCAATTCCCCAAAACTCTCCACTTGTCTCTGACATTTGCTTTGTAGGGATTGCTTCCTTCCTGGAAACTACCACGACCCTCTGACCAAGTCCCACTAGAAGCCCAGTGCAAGTTTCCCTCCCAGGCTGCCTCCGAGCCCCTTGAGGTGGTGTTCTCTCCTGGGCTTTTCATGTATGCTTTTCAAAAGTGTTGGATTTTTTATTTTTTACATATGTGGCTAGATAACCTCTCTGAATATTGGTTGAATTTTAACCCCATCTCCAAACACATGTACCCCTCAGCTCAAAGTTACTCCCATCAAGATATCAGCTGGTCCTCTCTCTGTTCACTGACCCTGGGAAATTCTATAAAATACTGATCTTCAACATTTACTCTAAAATACAATTTTCCTTTAATTACCCACCCACGAAACATGATTAGGGATATGGTGCAATGTCCTCAAACTATGTCATTCACTGTATTAATAGCACAGTTTTGATTTGAGAACCTTGTTTTGAACACAAAGTCTTAAGAGAAACTCCTAAAGGGTGAAATTGCAGATTAGGAAATTGAGACTCTATTCACATGGAGTGGCACATGGCGTGGGGGGATCCAAGAGCAGGATCACAACTTTTTGTGACAAGAGGTAGCCTAAATATGTTTCAGTGTATAAGTTTCTTGTTACCTTTCATCAGTCACCCACTGCAAGCTTATTCTTAATTATTCCTTTGTAAAGTGCCACCATTAAATATGCACTGAGTGAGCTGGTTGGAAAGAGAAGAAAAGGGAGGGAGAGATAGGAAAATGAAAGAATAATAATAGTTCTTGGGTTTTCCAAAGCACAAGAGAAAGCTTGAGTGTGGTTTCAGCAAAGGTGGCACATGAAAAAAGCACAGGTGTTGACTTTGCTGAAGGGGACATCCTGACAGCCAATATGAAAGCTAACGCATGTAGCTAGAAGGTGAAACAGTAAGTTAAAATGACCTGATGCCTGAAAATAGGCATTTCCATTTGATCTAAACAATGACAAGTGTCCAATAGCCAAGCACTATGAATCAGTACAGAATCTGTGCACCTTAAACTCTAGTAAAAGTAGACTATCAAAGGTAAAAACTGTGAACATAAATACATTTAAAACTGTAAACAAAAAGCCATCCAGAAGAATAGGAAAAGATATTTGCAAGTGACTGACAAGGGATTGATCTCCAGAACATACAAACAGCTCAATATATTTTTTTTTAATCCAAATATGGGTTAAAAAAATCTAAACAGATATTTCTCCAAAGAAGACATAGATGACCAAGAGGTGCATGGAAAGGTGCTCAGTATTGCTAATTATGAGAGAAATGCAAATCAAAACCACAATGAGGTATCACCTTACACTGGTCAGAATGGCTATACTCAAAAAATCTACAAAAAATAAATGCTGGAGACAGTGTGGAGAAAAGAGAACCCTCCTGTATGGTTGGTGGGAATGACTATGGTGCAGCCACTATGAAGAGTCGTATGGATGTTCCTTAAAAAATGAAAAATAGAGCTACCATATGATCTTGCAATCCCACTCCTAGGCATATATCCAGAGAAAACCATAATGTGAAAAGATGCACACATCCCTGTTCTTAGCAGCACAATTCACAACAGATATGGAAGCAACCTAAATGACCATCAACAGAGGAATGGATAAAGAAGATATGGTATATAGTAATGTATGCAATATACTCAGCCACAAAAAGTGAAATATTGCCATTTGCAGCAACGTGGATGGATCTAGTGATGACCATATTAAGTAGGTCAGACAGAGAAAAACAAATATAATATGGTATCATTCATTTGTGGAATCTAAAAAATATAGTCAAAATAACTTATTTGTGAAACAGAAATAGACTCAGATATAGAGAACAAACTCATGGGTACCAAAGGGAAAGGGATAGAGGGATAAATTAAGAGTTTGGGATTAAAATATATGAAGAATTGATACTTTCAAATTGTGTTGCTAGAGAGAACTCTTGAGAGGCCCTTGGACTACAGGGAGACCAAATCAGTCAATCCTAAAGCAAATCAACCTTGAATATTTATTTGAAGGACTGATGCTAAAGCTGAAGTTCCAAAACTTTGGCCACCTGATGCAAAGAGCTGACTCATTGGAAAAGGCCCTGATGCTGGGTAAGATTGAAGGCAAAAGAAGAAAGGGGTGGCAGAGGATTGGATGGTTAGATAGCATCACTGTCTCAATGAGCATAAATTTGAACAAACTCAGGGAGATGGTGAAGGACAGGGGAGCCTGGTATGTTGCAGTTCATGGGGTTATAAAGAGTCAGACAAGACTTAGTGACTAAACAGCAACAGTACATAAAATAGAAACCAACAAGGACCTACTATAAAGCACAGGGAGCCATGTTAGTATCTTGTAATAATTTGTAAAGGAAGAGACTGTAAAAAAGAATACACACACACACACACACACACACACACACATATATATATATAACTAAATCACATTGTTGTATACCTGATACTAACACGACATTGTAAATCAACTATATTTCAATAAAAATTTTAAAAAACACAGCCGAGTAATCTAATCATGATTTCACAGAAACTTGAATGAAGTCATATAAAAAAGAAATGTATGTCAAAATATTCAGGGAAAGTTACAGGATTTACAGGATCTACTACTGGAGAATAAAGACTTTGGTGGTCAAGATGGAAAAAATGGGTTTAGGAAATCTCAGCAAGGATGGTGCTATAACTCTACAAATCAAGCAAAGGGAGAGGACCCTGTTGGAGACTCTGAGATACCTATCTTTATGATACTGAATTTCAGAATTTTCCTTTTGAGATGAAGTGAGCACAGTGAAAGAAAATACTGCATCTTAATGGTGAGCTACACTAAGGGTGAACGAAAAGCAAGAAACACATTTCATTTATAGCTTCACATTTTATATGAATTATGTTCTTATTTACTTTTCCAGGGATAACCAATACTCTTACTTGGGAAAAAGTATATTTTTAAAATATATATTCTAACTGTAAGGTAGCATCCAAATATAGCCAGACTCAAGAAATGTTTAAAATGGAAAGACTGGAACTTCCCTGGTAGTCCAGTGGTTAACAGTCCATGCTGCCAAAACAGGAGGCAGAGGTTTGATCCCTGATCAGGGGACTGAGATACCACGTACCCCACGGTGCAGACAAAAGATTTTTTTTTTTTTTAAGATAAAATGGAAAGATTTTAAATGGTAAGACAACACCAAGCAGTGAGTTTTCTTTGGGTAGTTAAATATCTTCTGACTACTGCAGAAAGTGCCATCACTCCTGACATGCTGATGTGGTATAAGTCAACCTGGGTTGATGAGAATGCTTAACAGAAAATGAGCTCTTTTTTTTTTCTCCTGCCTGTGACATCCAGGACTATTTGAAGAGAACAGTCTCCAGCCATGTCAGATGCATCTCAATTCTCTTTGGTATCTGTGAGATGTTAGCATATGGCATAGCATTTGGATCCTGGCCTCTGCAACAGCAAGGGGTAAGGGTGGTAGGCAGGCTGAAACCTGCAGTGTTTTTAAATGTCAGGTTGGAAAGATTCTTTTTCCAGAAACCCTAAGGGAGTCATTACCTTGGCAGATCCTCTGTGACTATGTGACTGCATTCTTCAGACAACTTTGCTTGTCAACCCCAGTCTATGAATTATTGAATGAGGAGTGTGGGAGGGGTGTTCAGATGGAAAACTATGCAGTCCATTTCCCCCAGGCTTCATCCTCCATCCTAGAGGCTCAAGAAGCCCCTGCCATGGCTCTCTAGGAGGCTGGCCCAGGGAGCTGCACTGCCAATTTGTTAGGTTTACTTCTGAGTGGTCTAGGGCCAATAACCCTAGCAAAAACCAATAACCATAAACATTTGAACAGCATTCACATCTCTGATTGTCTGACTCTGAGTTCAGTTCAAAACCATCATATAACTGATGGATTATTTTCTGCCTTCATTTTCTCCCTTCTTGCCAATGATCTTACACAAACCCAATCCAGCATCACCCAGAATAACACACACTCAACAAAACCCAGACGGTGCCTTCTCAGCAGTCCTGAGTGTCTATGCAAGAATAACTCCGACTTGCAAATATTTCTCATGCTGTGTAGCTGAGAGGCTAAAGGATCTTATAGATATCTTGCCTAGATCCGCTGCCTCGAGAACACAAGAAACTTGGCTGGGTGCTTCTACAGGCACCTGAACACCAAGTTTTTCTCTCTAAAAGCATTTATGGATTAGTCACCATAGAAAAATCAACTTAATTCCTTTCTCCCCTAAATAACCCTACCATTAATCCCTCACAGGACATCATCTCCAGCATTTACAAGTGCCCCTTTGGATACTAAATCAATACCAGATTTTTGTGCAGAACAGTCAGTAAGCAAAACACAGGCAGAGATTTCTCCTGCAAGCCTGCCTCAAAGCTCCTCCTAAAAGGAAGGCTGCACGACTTCACCATGATGCCATCATACATGGGGGCACTCCAGCACAGCCTCACAATTGAAAAGGGAAATGCTTATCCTCTCCTTCCCGGGCTATGGTATTTATACATGCCCACACATGCCGAGATGAACTTTGTTTTATGAATTTGATTTTCAAATGTCTCTGCATAGCACTGGTTTTAGAAACGGAGCATAATTCATCCTATGAGTCACTCCCAGCATCATGAGGCTCAAGCACTCAAGAAAAGACATGCATTATAAAATATAGAACTGGATTTGAGTTTTTGAAAATGATAACATTGAGGAAAAGCCATGAAATGTTCACTTATAAGACAGAAACCTAGAGTGTCACTCATGGGTCAGAAAGGCTGCTACCCCTTTAAAGCAGAGCAGTGGTCTTCCAGGTCTGGGTTTTTTGTTTTTTTTTTTAACCTTTTCTTTCAAATAATTATGAGTGAGTCTCTGTGCTGAGCCAGCTAGTCACAGTTCGACCTCCAAATTGGTGCAGAACCCCCATTTTATCTTGATGCCATAATTTTGAATGTATATTCAGATAAACTTGGGCAGCTTGCCTACTTACTGCACAAGGCCACTCGGCTGACTGAGTAAGAGAAGGTTGGAATCCAGTTTATGACCCTCATGGGGCAGTGCAAGCCACCTTTTCTAAATCAGAAGCTGCTGCCTCATAGGTTAGCAGCTGCCCCAAATCCAAAGTGAGTTTTACACGCTTAAATGGTGATGGGTCCAGGCCTTACAAGTCTAGTGCTCAGCCATGTCTTGAATCTTTGCAACCCCATGAACTCTAGCCTGCCAGGTTCCTCTGTCCATGGAATTTTCCAGGAGGGCGTACTAAGTGGGTTGCCATTTCCTCCTCCAGGGTCCAGACAAGGTTAAAGAAACAAAACTTGGCATAGAGAGCATCTGAAGGAATCAGCCCTCCTCCACTTCAGCCTGTTGGTCCATGTAGAGCATATGCATCTGTGTTCAGAAAGAGTCCCTGATTTTTTTTTGTTGAAAGATTAGAAATCAAGATTCATCTGTTGTATGTAAGCAACAGTAAACACTTAAATTTTTTTTTTAATTGGAGGATAATTGCTTTACAATCTTGTGCTGGTTTCTGCATGCAACAATGCATATCAGCCTTAAAGATATGTATATTTCCTCCCTCCCACACATCTCCCCATCTCATCTTCCAGGTCATCACAGAGCACTGAGCTGGTTCCCCTATGTTATACAGCAGGTTCTCGCTAGCTAGCTATCTTACACATGAAAGTGTATACATATATCTCAGTCCTAATCTTCCAGTTTGTCCCAACTCTCCTTCCCCCATTGTATCCACAAGCCCATTCTCTAAATATGCGTCTCTGTTCCTGCCCTGCAAATAGGTCCATCGGTACCATTTTACTCGATTCCATCTGTGTGCTTTAATATATGTACTTGTTTTTCTCTTTCTGACTTATTTTACTCTGCATAACAGGCTCTAGGTTCATCCATCTCAGTTCAATTGACTCAAATCTGTTCCCTTTTATGGCTGAGTAATATTCCATTGTATATATGTACCATAACTTCTTTATTCATTCATCTATTAATGGACATCTGGGTTGCTTCCATGTCCTGGCTGTTGTAAATAGTGCTGCATTAACATTGGGATCCATGTGTCTTTTTGAATTATGGTTTTCTCAGGGTACATGGCCGATAATGGGATTGCTAGGTCATATGGTAACTTTACTCCTAGTTTTTCAAGGAATCTCCATAGTGACTTTATGTGCCAAACTCTTCTCCATAAACTCTCCGGCATTTATACTTTGTAGATTTTAGTAAACACTTTAAATGTGGCCCCAAAGAGACACATCTAAAGGTAAGAGCTGACCTGTGAGCCACAGATTTGCAGATTGCACTAGAGTTTGAGATACAATTGGGCACACAGTTTCTAAGAGTGAAATGACAAAACTCACCTAGGAATGGGGCTCAGGCCTCTCTCGTCTTAAAGTCCAGTGTGCTCTAAATTGCTCTGAACTCTACATATTTTACAGCATTCAAATCAATCTTCAAAATAGAGAAAGCATTTGTGGCTTTTTGGCTTGTCTTTTCTGTGTCTTGGAGGTAGAAACAGATTGAATGTGTCTCCTTCCATCGACCACACTTTACAAATTTGCAGGGAAGCTATAGTCATTTTGAAGAAATGCCAGGACTAACTCACTTCCCTGAAACCTCTAACTGGCTCAGAGAGGGGGCATCTTTCCCTAGAGCCCAGGATCCCTGAGTCTGGCATGCTTGAAAGGGGGAGGCTGACATAATATTTTGATGTAAGATTAATTTTTTAATTTTGAAAAGTGTCATTTTTCAACGAGCCTTGAAGGTTCATTACCAGGATGGAAAGCATCCATAAACCTGTAATTTTACAAGGTTCACTAACTTAAAAGGGTCTCCTATCAAATGCTTCGCAAAGAATTATTTATTTAAAAAGTTACATTTTTCTCTACAGACTTACAGACAAAGAAAACAGACCTGTGGTTGCCAAGGGAGAGGGAGTGTTGGGGAGGGATAGGTTGGGAGTTTGGGATTAGCAGATGCAAATTATTACTTATAAAATGAGTAAACAGCAAGTCCCTACTGTATAGCACAGGAAACTATAATGTGATAAACCATTATGAAAAAGGAGATGAAAAAGAATGTGTATATATCTATAGATATGTATATGTATATATATATATGCATGTATAACTGAGTTAATACATGAGTTAATTTGCTTTCAGTGAACATTAACACAA
The DNA here is from genome assembly GCA_006410875.1 of Neotragus pygmaeus. Taxonomy (NCBI): domain Eukaryota; kingdom Metazoa; phylum Chordata; class Mammalia; order Artiodactyla; family Bovidae; genus Neotragus; species Neotragus pygmaeus. Next base: position 1,391,636 of record SJYV01020007.1, read on the forward strand.
GATTGTAATTTGGCTCTACTTCAATAAATTTTTTTTAATTAAAAAAAAGCTATGTTTTTCTCTAGAGCAGAAAAAGAAGAGTTCTTGAAGCAGTAAACAAAATAATATTGGAGGAAAAAATAAGAATATTTGCATCTTCTACTTTTGAGTTCCTAATTGCCTCAAAAAAGTGATTACTATAAGAATGAAATCATAAGGCTATTGAGGTGCTAGAGTAGAATGGAGTATGATATATGAATTCACAGTCAAATGTATCTGTCTCTCTAGAACCAGACAGACAATAAAATTAAAGCATAACAGGTCCTTACCTTCAGTTGAATATATTTTTTGCATTTTAAATTACATTTAAATTATTGTAAAATGCTAAATCTCTTTGAAACATGTAAGTTTAAATTATTATGAAATGCTAAGTCTCTACAAGCTATTTCCTGTCATTTTTATGGTACATGTACAAAGCCAATGATGAGTAAAAAGTCAAATTAGAAGCAGTGCTTGGTCTATTTAACTTCTTACAAGATTGTCATGTTTAAATGGCAATTTTTCTAATCCTATGGTTCGCATGAGTATATGTGATGTTAGTAAACTGACTGTGCACTTAACTCAGTGCTTCAGGTGGGGCCAGACGTGATGTGAGAACTCGTTTTGGCAAATTTCCCTCCCTCTCTCCATTCTTCACTCCCTGCTTTCCTTTCTTTTTCTTCCTCCCTTTCTTCACTTCTTCCCTTCTTTTCCCCATGACATGTGAAATTGGTTTCTGCTTTATGCTAGATCCGCAACAGAAAGCTTATAGATCCCTGCAAAGTGAACAAGCTAACTTGCCCATCACAGGTCAGAGTTGGCACAATTGTGTACACATATAACCAAGTGAACAACCAAAAATTCCCTTGTATTCTAATATGAAGGTAACAGTTTAGCAAGTGGCCTTCGCATTGCAGACCCAGTAACATCAGTGGTTAAGGTCAGCACATGCTGATTTCTGTTCTTCTCCAATACTCAGCAGCTTACATTACTTTATGTAATTACTTTATTATTTTCTGTCCATTTTGTACAATTCAGGTCATTTTTGTCTACTTCAAAATGCCTATGTTTCATGAAAAGGAAGAACAAATATAGTACAATCTTAAACTTTTTATATTAAAGAGATTTCTACATAAATATTTGTGTGTTTCTTAATTTACTAGTATTGACAGTAATGGTAGGGGAGAGTGATTTTTTTGAAAATTCACTTTTACTACAGTAAACTATGAGTAAAATCTATTACTATTTCTCATTTTGTAATATGAAGCTTAACATGCAACAAGAGTGAAATAGGAGTGTTTTGTTAATGTACAATAAAAAGTAAAAATGTCTTTTATTATAGTAATGAGAAAACAATCACATCTCCCTCAACAGTAATGTACTGCTGATTATTTCCTGTGCATTTAGCCACTCAAACTTATTTCTGGTGCATATATAAGTACATCTGTTGAGACTTCCCTGGTGATTCAGTGATTAAGGCTTCACTTTCCAGTGTGCACGGGGTGTTCTTGAACCCTGATTAGGGAGCTAAGATTGCACATGCTTCATGGGCAAAAAAAACACAAAACATGAAACAGAAGCAATATTGCAACACATTCAATGAAGACTTTAAAAATTGTCCACATCNTTCAGTGATTAAGGCTTCACTTTCCAGTGTGCACGGGGTGTTCTTGAACCCTGATTAGGGAGCTAAGATTGCACATGCTTCATGGGCAAAAAAAACACAAAACATGAAACAGAAGCAATATTGCAACACATTCAATGAAGACTTTAAAAATTGTCCACATCAAAAAACTTTAAAAAATAAATAAAAATTCATCTCTCATCTTATGTGTCAAGGCATATTTTTTTAAAAAAATTATTAAAAGTGCTATTTCAAATTTCCAAGAAGGAAGGGAATAAGAAATAAAGGGGAAAAATGAAAATGGGAAGTGAGAATTTGAAAATAGAAAGAAAAGAAAGCTCAGAAAGGAAGAGGTATTATATATTGGTTCACATGCAGGCATGACCCAGTGGAAAACTGAGAAAGATCCAAAAGGTGCTAAAATGAGAGATTCAGCCCATTCACCAAAAGCACCATAGTTATTGGTAGATCTGAGGGCAAGTCACAGACACTGAAAATTCTACTTCACTGAAAATGAAGAAGTGTCTCTTTAAGTTGGACACAGTGAAGGTGACCCTAAGCATAAGGGACTTGGGGAGTCTAAGAAGCACATGGTTGCAATAAGTGATGTTTGTCTACCAGCAGGCTGGCTGGGGTTCAGTAACAGGACCCCAGTCCCTAGGAAGGGGGCTGGAGAGGAAGCCACATCCTAGAGGCTGGCAAATTACAAGCAGATCACCAATAGAGGGATTCAATGTCATCATGATACATAAACCTGGGATAGATTTCAAAGAGTGCCACTGCTGAGATGAAGTTAATTATGAAGTATTAAACATGTGCATTTATACGAGCTTGCTCTCAAAACATTATTAAATTGGTAGAAGAAATAAGGTATTGGAGAAGAAAATGGCAACCTACTCCAGCATTCTTGCGTGGGAAATCCCATGGACAGAGGAGCCAGATCGCAAAAGTGTTGGACATGACTGAACAACTAAACAACAACAGCATAAAGAATAAGAAATGGGAACAACTATTTAAGTCCCAAAAGAGTAGGAGAGGGGACAGCAAGAGCTGCTAGATACCAGCAGATTCTGGAAAGATTGAATGTGAATAATATACCCAAGGAAAGCTGAGATCTTGGACCAACAACCAGGGATTAAGGAGAGTCTACAAACTGGGATGAGATCCCCAACCTCCATCACACTCTTGTCTGCTGAAAGCAACCACCAGGCAGGAGACTAGACAGAGAGAATGGAGTATTGCTCAGCTGGAAGTAGGATGCCCTTCCATACCATATGCCCTTTGGTGAGCTTCATGGTTAAGCTCCATTCATACAACCAGAGCTTCTGTTTTCTTTAATATAAAGGTACAACCAGTAGAGAATCAAGAAAACTTGATGACATTAAAGATATAGGTCAAACACACACAAAAAGGAACAATCTCAAAGGATAGAGACATAATGTGGGGTATGATGAAGAAAAATTTTTGAGAAAACCTACAATTAATATTCTCAGAAACATTAGAGAAAAATACTGTTTGTGACAGAAGAACCCAAGAATAGATTAAGCTTTAAGCAAGACATGACTCTGCCAGGAAGGGAGGTTGGCTAAGTGAGAGGAGATGGGAAGGGCCTGATGAGAGATATTTAGAGGCAAGGGTGCTGCTGCTGCTGCTAAGTCACTTCAGTCGTGTCCAACTCGACTCGGCAGCCCACCAGGCTTTGCTGTCCCTGGGATTCTCCAGGCAAGAACACTGGAGTGAGTTGCCATTTCCTACTCCAATGCGTGAAAGTGAAGCGTGAAAGTAAAGTCGCTCAGTCAGGGCACTAATGAGCCTCAGATAAGGAATGCGACAGCAACAGGGGATTCTTTGCTTCAAAGTCTATTATCTTTTGTGAGAATGTTAATTTCCAGTTGTTTACTGCAAAAAGAAATAAAATGTATAGATATTTTTCCCACTGCTCTTTTTGCAAGGTCAAGAGAAGAGAAGTACTGATTATACCTGAGAAACAGAAATATAGTCATAGGATGGAGACAGAAATCCTAATTCCAGCAGCAGGATCATGTCACAAGTCTGTGCAGGATGCTTTGCTTTCAGTCTCTGAATTCCAGTGTCCTTATTGGCAAAAATGGGGAGAATATTATGTACAACATAGATGATACAAAATAATCAGAAGATACAAAATGACTCACATAAGAAAGATGATATGTCTTCCATGAACACCCATAGAGAAACCAAACAAGAATGTGATGAATTGTCCACCTCCCCTTCATTCATAAACCCACTCATTGGCTCCGAATATGTGATCCAGTGATTTCCAAGTGCCAAGTTTTTCTCTGTGTACTGATGACACAGTGATGAATGGATCAGTCAGAAACCTACCTCTATGGAGTTTACCCTTTACTGGAGGAGGGTGCAGAATCAATCCATCAATAAAAAAGACATATGTAAATCCTGAGGAGTGCTTTGGAAGAAAATAAAGTAGGAAGAAGGATATGGGTGCAGGGTGAGAGGGTGACCTTTGAGTGAAAGCCTGAAAGAGAAGGATGTAGATAGGGTAGGGAAGGAAATTTCCGGCAGAAAGAAGCATGATTACAGATACCCTGAGGCGAGGTCTTGTTCCACTTGTCAGAGGACAGCAAAGAGGCCAGTGAAGCAAGAGAAGGACAAGAGTGAAGGAGGGTGAATTGTAGGAGAGGGAGTTGAAGTGAAGGGCAGAGGATTGCATGGATATGGCTTCTATCTTTCGGGAGAAAAGAAGCCAAAGGAGGCTTTTGAGCAGAAGGATTTGTGGTCTGAATGATGTGTTATAGGATTACCTGGGAAATCCGTTGCCAGGAGGTTTCAGAGGGATCCAGAGGAGAATCAGGGAATTCGTGAGAAATTTGGTGAAGCAAATCAGGTGAGAAATCACAGTGACATTCTGGAGACAGAGATGGTGAGTAACTGGATCCTGGATGTATTTTGGAGGTGAGATGACAGGTATTTATGTATCCCCAGAAGGGATGAGACAAAGAAAGGAATGGAAGGTAGCTTCTGGTCTGAGCAAGTAGAAATAAGTTGGTATCAATTAAGACTTAGACAGACTGTTTTCACAACAGGTTTGGAAAGGGAGTTGAGATCAGACTAATAACTGAGGTGTCTTCAGTTTGAGTTGAAAATTAGAAATCCAAGTCAGTACACCATTGGTGAGAATGTAAATTGGTGCAGCCACTGTGGAAAAGAGTATGGAGGTTTCTCAAGAAACTAAAAGTAGAACTACTATTAGTGTTTAGTGTGAGTCGCTCAGTTGTGTCCAACTCTTTGTGACTCCATGGCTTGCAAACTGCCAGGCTTCTCTGTCCATGGAATTCTCCAGGTAAGAGTAGTGGAGTGGGTAGCCATTCCCTTCTCCAAAGGATCTTCTTGACCCTAGGATCAAACCTGAGTCCTCCTGCATTGCAGGCAGAGTATTTACCATCTGAGCCACCAGGGAAGCCCATATGATCCAGCAATCCCATTCCTAGGTATATATCTGGAAAAAAAAATATGAGAACACTAATTTGAAGAGATACATGCATCCCAATGTTCATAGCAGCACTGTTTACAATAGCCAAGACATGGAAGCAACCCAAATGTCCATCAACAGATGAAAGGATAGAGAAGATGTGGTACATAGTTGCAATGAAATACTACTCATCTATAAAAAAAGAATAAAATTTGGTCATTTGGAGCAGCAGAGATGGATTCAGAAGGTATTATGCTAAGTGAAATAATTCAGAGAAAGACAATGTCTGACATCACTTATACATGCAATGTGAAAAATACAACAAGTTAGTGGATAAAACACAAAAAGAAGCAGAATCACAGAAATAGAGAACAAAGCACAGTAGTGGTTACCAGTGAGTGAGGAGTAAGGGACAACACAGGGATTGAGGAGGTTAGATATACAAACTATTGGATGTAAGATAGGCTCAAGGATGTATTGTACAACATGGAATATGTAGCCTATATTTTGTAATGACTGTAAATGGATAGTAACCTTTGAAGTTGTATAAAACTTAAAAGCAAAGCAAATATATATACATATATATATATATATATATATTAAAGTTTACCTACTTTCCTAAAAAAATGAAAAAAAAAAAGAAGAAATCCAAGTCTAGATGTCAAGTAAAACTGAGTGTATGAATCTGGAGTTCACAAGAGATATACACTGTGAGTTGACGGAACATATGTGGAACTAACTAACAGCCATGAGGCTGGATGAGATCACCAAGGGAACAAATATGGGGGAATCAGGAGGATATGTGAGGATTAAGCTCTGTAGACCACCATGTTAAAATGTCTAGTCAATGGAGAAGAATTAAGGATAGACAATATTATGTAGAATTGATCCCTTGAATAAGCAGAGAAAACCCAGCACAGTGCTTGAATAACACATCTGCTTGTATTGAGTAAGTAATTCATATTCTTGAAAGAGTAAATAAACCACCCTGCAGAGAGGAAAACAGGGATATACAGAATTAGCTTGAGATGGAGATTTGAAAAGGAGTATGACAAGGCTGTATATTGTCACCCTGCTTATTTAACTTCTATGCAGAGTACATTATGAGAAATGCTGGCCTGGAAGAAACACAAGCTGGAATCAAGATTGCCAGGAGAAATGTCAATCACCTCAGATATGCAGATGACACCACCCTTATGGCCNGGCTGGATGGCATCATGGACTCGATGGACGTGAGACTGAGTGAACTCCGAGAGATGGTGATGAACAGGGGGGCCTGGCGTGCTGCGATTCATGGGGTCGCAGAGTCAGACACGACTGAGCGACTGAACTGAACTGATGACTTTTCCAGTTCCTCAGCGACCCAATATTTTATGCCCTGCACCTTTATGTTTCCTCTGTATCCTTTCACTTAAATCTCTCGTTACTTTCTCCTCCTTATAAACAAAGTACTCCTGGACAGCAAATTAATTTGCTGGCTGTGCCCCCAAAAGCTTTTAGCTTAAACCATCCTGCTTCTTACTTCAAGGAAGGTATAACCAAGCAGCCTCATTTTGCACCCAAGCTGCAGCCAGAGAGACAACCCAAGGGAAATCATGGAGGTTAGGCCAAACTCTCTGGTTCTAGAGAATTTATGTTAAAGTTAAGAGGTACAAATTAAGGGTCACAATTCATGTCACCTACAAACTCATGTGGAGCAAGGGTGGCAATAAATCAAAACAAGTCATGGGCAATCTTAATTCATATGTCCTCAATGAGCACAGAAATTAAGCAAGCACAGAGAAGCTAGGACAGTGGCTTAGATGCACAGAGGGGAACAGGGATGAGCCTTCAAATCTTAGCCCATGGAGTTGTGGAGGAATACACTTAGATCTGTCCCCCATCTCATGGCTCTGACTCTGTGTTTTGTCCTTGGATATTTAGGATACCCTCTGATTAATAAATATTTGTACTCAATGCTTTTCATGCTGCCCTTGGCTAGGGGCTGAGAAGCCCTGCAAGAAATTTCTCGAGTTTGCCCTTGAAGGATGGATATTTTTTCTTGAAGGTTGAATGTTTTGTATTTGGGAATGGAAGAGAAAGATGAGCGATAATAATTAAAGTTATTATCTACTGAGCACCTGCAATGTGTGTTAAGTATTAATAAACACCCTCTCATTTTGTTCTCACCACAGCCCCAGGGAATAAATATTATCTTATTATCCCCATGGAATCTTGTCTTCCTATCACAGATGAGAACCACGGATATTTAATTAATCTTTATATCAGGCCGGCAGTAATGGGGAAACCCAGGAGCCACTTATGGACTGTCACACTGAAAAGTTCTCTTGAACATTCTACTATAATGTCTCTAAGTTGGGAGAATAGCGATTTTTCAGAAATTCAAAATATGTATGAGATAACCAGTGACCTAGCTGGCTTAATCATCAGAGTGGTTATTTCTGTGCTGAGAAGCAATCAAAAAAAGGGAGGAGTAGACAGTGCCAGGCTCAGCCAAACCACAAGGGCCACAGAAGCTTAGCAGGTGAGTTTTCATTTCATACTGCGTGACATTCTACAGAACTACTTCAATTTATTAAGTGAAAAGATAATTGCTACCACTAATGCAGGTAGTTAAAAGTCTACAATGGCTGCAATAAACCTAAAAGTTTATCAGAAAAAAGGACTAAACATCTATGAGGCTATGTTTATATCTCCAACCTTGACTTTGCCTCTAAGCTCTATAATTAATTAAACTTATTACCACTATGTAATGGCTCATGGCTGCATCAAATATAAAATAACCAGAAATAGGTTGATTTTCTGACCAGATTCATTTTTGGCCTGGCTCTTCATTCTCAGTTAATGTCACCACCATCCATCTGGATTCTGGAAGCCCCAAACTAGGAATTATACATGATGCTTTCTCTCCCTTTGCATCCTGCACATTCACGCTTAAAGAAATTCCCATGGACTCTATTTCCAAATAATTTAGAATCTTAGGATTTCTCTCTTTACTGCTTCCACATTCTTACAAGCCAAAATGGGCACTTACCTAGATTAGTGCACTAGCCTCTTGGGTGGATACCTGTCACCCTATTAGCTCTCCAGCTTATGAACTCTTCTTTACACTTACAGAATGTGCCATGTAAACCTTGCTTCCTGCTATAGAAGCTGAACTCACAAGACATAAATTTCCCGAGATTTCCTTCTTGCATAACGAACTAGAGACAATTGCCCAGAATCTTGAGTCTGAAGACAGGGATGCTCTGAATTTATGGATATGCTGACCAAAAGGAATCACTGAGTAAAGCAGAAAGCTGAATTTTCTGCTGGCAACTAGGGACTCAGTGAATAAAGATCTCTAAAGGGGGCAGCCTTTCTTCACAGATGGTGTGTACAATATATGATTTCATATCTTGCTGCCTTCAGCAATTCCATTCCAACCAATGGAATTCCATCTCACCTATGATCAGGGAAGACTTCTGAAATGAAGTCATGGAGAATCTGTAAGACCAAACATGATCTGACCTGCGTGCCCTATTTCCTACACCCTACCACTCTGCCTGTTTTCCTGTGCACCATCCAGCCTGGCCTTTTTCACGTTCCTACCATAAGGTTCCTGCCCTGGCCCTTCACTCCACATATGTTCACAGATTCAACCCCTTTGTATCAGTCAGGTCTCAGCTCAGCTAACAGCTCCTCAAACAAGCCTTTTCCAACTGTCCCCATTGAATTTGCCTCCCTCCAACCCAGTCATGCTCTGAGAAAGCACCCAGGTTTCTTTCTTGATGATTGCCACTCTTGGAAACTATCTTGTTGTTATATTTGTTGATTTAGTATTATTGCCTACTCGTCCCCTGTGCACGTGCATACACACACACACACACACACACACACACACACAGAGTTAAAGAGTGCAGATTTTGTTCACTTTCTTTTTTTTTTTATTGTGCTCCATTTGTTTATTTTTTTATTTTTTTTCATCTTAAATTAATTTATTTTTAAATTTGACTTTACAATACTCTATTGGGTTTGCCATACATCGACTATTCCAGTGTCTAGAACAATCCTGGCACACAGGAAGGAATGCATTCTGTGAATAAGATGTAAATCTCAAATAAGTTTTTAAATAAGAAATAAAAGGTAACAAATCTAATATCTACTTGACAAAAAGCTTCCATAATTATTGCCAAAAAGAGTGTAAGCCAAATAGGTAGAATAAAAACTATTCCATGAAAGATAGCTCAGAAGAACTGGGATAATGAAGCCATCATTTTTTTAAATGAACATTTGGAAGCCCCAAAACTCTCAAAAACATAACATGAGCACAGTATTTTGGGATTGTACTTGTGTATATTTCCTATCAGAATTTATCTTATCTGTAAAGAAAGACAGGAAATTTTGATGAGAAAAATATGACTTAGAAGAATTTCAGATTGTCCATGAGAAGAATCAGTCAGAGTAGGAGATTGTTACAAAGAAGAATTTTAGCCTCTGGATCTTAACAAACTGCGTGGGTCTTGGAGAAACTCACAATGAGGGAATTAAAGGAAAGTCATATAATTTCAGGTAAACTTTTTTTGCTATACATATACAAATGCAATTCTTAAATTGAATAGACATATATGTGCATGTATGACTAATTACCCAATAAAATGCTCAAAGAAACCTCCTATCTTCTCTGGGGGCTAAGGTGGAGGTTAGAAGGAAAGGGGAAAAGAGGAAGATGGAAAAGGAGAAGGAGGAAGAAGGGGAGGAATAGGAGGAGGTTAAGAGGGAGGAGAATGCATCATTGTTGCCGTCCTGGTAGGTACACAGTTCTGCAAACTCAGAGTAGCATTGTTGAATTTCTTCTTCATCTTCTCTTTCCACTGGAGCACTTTTTTTCCTCTGTATCCTGATTTCCATACAAGCTCAAAACTCAAGATAATATTTTTGTCACCCTGGAAGTCTTCTGATTTCTCATATAACAGAACATACTGTGCAATAAAAGCTTAAATATTCAACTCAACCTAATGGGATAGCAATACAACATCATCTCACTTACGGAAGCAATTTGCTTGATACATGTGGAATGCTGCATGAACTGTCACAGACATTTCACCAGTACTGCAGAAAAGGCACATGTATCTTCTATTCTGGGTTCTTTAGGTAATCCAATATAGTGTAAAGACAGTAAAATTAGCAGCTAATAAATTAAACATGACTAATATCTCATCTCCTAAGGCCAATCAAGGAATGTACACAAACAGCATCAAGAATGGAAGTGAAGAAAGAAAATAGTATTCAGGATCGATCACAGCAAAATTGGCCAAACCGGTGACAATTTTTATGAGATCATTTCTTTTGTCCTGTATGAATCAAATACTAAATGGATGAAGGAATTACCTGGTAACAGTGGGGTGGTAAATCTGAGCTTCTCTTCTGAGCCCCAAGCAAGGAAAATGAAATAAGCTTCGTACAATAGTGGTATAAACAGATCCATCCAGCATATGCAATTTACTGACAACAAATCAATATTCTTTGGGGATTCAGGTCTCACAAAGCTTAACAGCAAACAAAAGATAATATTTCTCTGGAACAATTCTATACAGCAGTGCAAAAAGTCTCTATCAAGCTTTTCTTTCTAAATACAATTCATCTCCTACCTCCTCAAACTGCTGACTCTCTGCAGCTATCTTCTGATATAATCTCTATAAGCTCCATGTATCAACAATAACAAACAAAAGTGTTGTTCAGGCTTCAGAAATCTTCACATGGAATTATAGAAGCTGACATGGATATTTTAAAAATTTCTATGTCAGTTTTCATTTGTAAATTAATAGTTTCTGTTTGAAAGAATAATATTCAAAAATCCAAACATATAATTACATTAAGTGTTAGATTTTGCTAGGTTCTGTAATATTCAAAGGAAGAGATTTTATGCCACATGTAGATGTTAGTATCTAGGAAAAAATTACTGTAACTGGCATTCTGTTTCATTTTCTGCCAGTGAATATGAGGAAGAACTGGGAAAATTCCCCTTATTAAGTAAGAGGGAAATGGTTCCTGGGGCTATTTATTAAGTTTTAGAGTTCTATATTTTATAGTGAAAAATATCATAAATTATGTTCTTAACATTAACTTGTCTGTAAATGTAAATTGTTGTAGTTGCTATGGAAAATAGTATTGAGTTTCTCAAAAAACTAAAAATAGAGCTACCATACGAGCCTACAATCCTACTCCTGGGCACATATCTGGAGAAAGCTGTAATTTAAAAAAGATCTATACACCCCAATGTTCATAGCTGTACTATTTACAGTAGCCAAGATGTGGAAGCAAGCTAAGTGTCTATCAATGTAGTAGTGCATAAAGAAGATGTAGTACATATATACAATGAAATATTACTCAGACATCAAAAAAAAGAATGAAGTAATTACTTTTGTAGCAACCTGGGTGGACCTAGAGATTATCATCCTAAGTGAAGTAAGTCAAACAAAGACAAATGCCATATGACATCACTTAGATGTGGAATGTAAAATATAACACAAATGAACTTATTTGTGAAACAGAAACAGACTCACAAGACATAGAGAACAGACCTGTGGGGACTGGAAGAAGGATGGAGTGGGAGTTTGGGATTAGCAGATCCAAACTAATATATACAGCATGGATAAACAGCAAAATCATACTATATAGCCTAGAATCTATATTTAGTGTCTTGTGATAAACTGTAATAGAAAAGAATATGAGAAAGAATATATATATATATATATATAATTGAATATATGTAACCAAATATATATATATATATAACTGAATCACTTTGCATTACAGCAAAAATTAACACATTGTGAACCAACTATACTTCAATAAAATACATTTTAAAAAATCAGCCCGTCTAGAAGTTCTCAGAAATACCCATATTTATTTTAAAATTTCCCTAAAGAAAAATAACCTCAAACATTACTGTGAATTTTTGCACTAGCTATATGAGGGAGAGGGTATACCATAAATATCCTATAAATGAATAAAAGACACCTTCTGGGGTAGGGGGAAACTAAATGGAATTTTATTAAGGTTAATTGGAAATTTCTTTGCAACTGATCATACCATATGCCATGGCACTCTGTTATAATACACCATGTACCTTACAAAAGCAATGAAGGACATTTTCTGCTCTTAAAAGGGAAAAAGCTTTTTGGATCAAAAATTTCATAGCTAGAGACTGAAATAATACAGATTTAACAGAAAGTTACATTTGACAACTGGGGTTATGGTATAAAAAAAGCATTAGAGCACCCAATAAAATGAAGTCAAATGCACATGNTTACAAAAGCAATGAAGGACATTTTCTGCTCTTAAAAGGGAAAAAGCTTTTTGGATCAAAAATTTCATAGCTAGAGACTGAAATAATACAGATTTAACAGAAAGTTACATTTGACAACTGGGGTTATGGTATAAAAAAAGCATTAGAGCACCCAATAAAATGAAGTCAAATGCACATGAAAATTCAAAATATATACCTTGAGGCAGGGGGAAGAAAGGGTTGTCACAAGAAAGAAAAGTAGTAAACTCGCCTGTCCTCAAGCAAAGAAATTCAGAATAAAGGTGTAGAGAAAAAAATCTATTTATACCTTGAAACAGAGGACTCTAGTTCTCTCTTCTCAACAGAAACTGTTTTCTCAAATACTTTAAAATAGGCAGAGCTCTCCTGACTGCTTCCCGACTCAGATCACAGGTCATGGGAGGCAATGTCAGCGCAACCTCCAATCTGTATTCCTAGGTTCCTGTGTCACCCTTTCCTCCCATCCACACCTGAGCTTCTGGCTCTGATTTTCCTTGGACCTAAATTCCCACCTCATGCTCCAGGTCTGAACATTCGCCTGTGGCTCCATTTAATCTGATGACTCTGCAAGTCCATTCTGCCTCCCCTTTCCTTTCCTACATACATATTAGTCTCCCAACACCTGGAACTCTGCTTTCCTCAAGGAGAAAAGTTCTTCTCCAACAATTAGTATTGAGGAACTCTACCTGCAACCTATGAAGCCTCAGTTCTCAAAAGGGATTCACGCCCTAAAGAACATGTTCACAATTAACACTTCAACAGGTACAAATCTTGTAAGCATGGGGTGCCATTTTGACTAATTGATGCAACAGGAAACCTACTGGGAACCACGCTGATAGTCCAGGAATCAATAGGGTAAATGAAAGCATCAGGCTTAGCAATGAATAGAAACCAAGACTCACACCCAGGACTAGAAAGCAAACATTGCAGAAAGGTTTTATAGCAAGAAAGTCTAGTTAGCATGTAACCCTTGGTGTAGATTGACACCTATATTTTCAATCTATTTATTCTCCAGTTTAAGATCAATGTTCCACAGAAGGAGGTCTTTATTGCCTGGATTAAGGGATGTGATCTTTTTTACTTTTTTCACTGTTTTAAAAATGGAAGCTTAGTTGATTTACAATGCTCTGTTACTTTCACGTATACAGCATGCTGATTCAGTTTTTCTATATATATATATATATATACACATATATACATGCACACAAATATGTGTAAATGTATGATCCTTTTTTATTATAGGTTATCACAATATATTAAGCATAGTTCTCTGTGCTATACAGTAGGTCCTGGTTGATCATCTATTTTATATATGGTAGTGTGTATACGTTAATCCCAAACTCCTAACTTATCCCTCCCTTTACTTTCCCTTTGGTAACCATATGTTTATTTTCTACGTGCACAAGTCTATTTCTGTTTTGTAAATAAGGTCATAAAGTTATAACTAAAGTATGTCAAAGGTCAAGATAGTCAAAAACTGAGGAATGGAGAAAGCAAGAGGAGAAAAAAGTGCTCACAATGGAAGGGCCTCCAGTTTTCCAGTCAGCAAATAAGAGGCGTCCTTCCTAATGACAAGTAAAAACCTGCACAACTGCAAAGTAAACAATTCTTCTTAGATTTGTCACAGAATATGCTCAAAAGCTAATTTGGTGCTTCCAGCATTGGAACTATCAAGAAGAGAACACGGAGCGTCACGATTACGAGAGCAGAAGAAACCCTGAGCGCAAACATCCGTGGGAACCAATGTGGAGGCAAAAAACTCGAGCTGTAGCTGACAGACTGCTAGAGGCTTAGTATGCACAGAGCGAGGAGACAAAACATGATGGGGATCCAGTCACGGTGGAGGGGGGGGGGCACACTTAAGCGAATTTTACCTCCATGACCTCAAACGAATGGTCACAGTGTGTGATAAGGAAAATCCACTTTGGATTCTGGCAAGAGGAGTAATAAAAGAATCTTCTTGAGATACAGCAGAGTACTTCATTCCTCTTATAAAGATCGGTCCTCAAGAGAAATGTGTTAACCAGAGAGTAAGCTCCTGGGGTTTAATCACAGCCTAACTAGCCTGGGGGTGGGGGGCGATATACCCAACTTGAGGCAACTCTAGCCATGCTGACTCATCTAAGAAGAGGGGAACATATTAAGATTATGTGTGAAATTTACTGAAATCTAAGTATGTTACTACAGAACACTTCTCCCCCACACCTTACCATCACACTTTTAAAGACCTGTTTAACAGCAGTTTCTTTTACTGAGTACATCAAGTTGGATGATCAGGGGAAATTTTCAAGATCAATAAAAGGCAAAAACTGTTTGAGAAAAAAAGAGCAAGCATCAGAACCAGACTCCGATATGACAGTTTTGCTGGAATTATGAGATCAGGAATTTAAAACAACCACGATTAAGATGGTTAAAGTAAGCAACATTCAAGAAGAGACAGACATTCAAGAAGAGAGATGAAAATCCTAAAAGTGATTGTCTTTAATTCATTGTATATTCTTGCCTACTTTGTCAAAATAAGGTGTCCATAGATGTGTGAATTCATCTCTCGGCTTTCTATTTTGTTCCATTGATCTATATTTCTGTCTTTGTGCCAGTACCATACTGTCTTGATGATTGTGGCTTTGTAGTAGAGCCTAAAGTCAGGCAGGTTGATTCCTGCAGATCCATTCTTCTTTCTCAAGATTGCTTTGACTATTCGAGGTTTTTTGTNGTATACTAACACATATATATGGAATTTAGAAAGATGGTAATGACAACCCTGTATGCGAGACAGCAAAAGGGACACAGATGTTTAGAACGGACTTTTGGACTCTGTGGGAGAGGGAGAGGGTGGGATGTTTTGGGAAAATGGCATTTAAACATGTATACTATCATGTAAGAAATGAATCACCAGTCTATGCTCTATACAGTATACAGGATGCTTGGGGCTGGTGCACAGGGATGATCCAGAGAGATGATGTGGGGTGGGAAGTGGGAGGGGGGTTCAGGATTGGGAACTCATGTACACCCATGGCTGATTCATGTCAATGTATGGCAAAACCAACACAGTACTGCAAAGCAAAGTAAAAATAAAAATTAATTTAAAAAAAAAAGGAAAGAAATCCTAAAAGGGAAAAAAAGAAACACGAGAGATCAAGAGCACTGTTACAGGAAAGAAGAATGCTTTTGATGGACTCATTAGTTTTTGACCTGACTGAGGAAGGAATCTCTGAATTTGAGGACATTTCAATGGAAACTGCCAAAACTGAAAAGCAAAAAGTAAACAGACTGAAAAGAACAGAATATTCAAGATTAGTGGGAGAATGAAAAAAACGTAATACACACATAATGGGAAATTCAGAATTAGAGAAAGGAAAATGATAAATATTTGAAACAATAATGACTGAGAATTCCCCACAAATAAAGTCAGACAACAATCCACAGATCCATACCTCATCTACTTCTACTTCATTGACTATGCTAAAGCCTTTGACTGTGTGGATCACAACAAACTGTGGAAGATTCTTCAAGAGATGGGAACACCAGACCACCTCACCTACCTCCTGAAATATCTGTATGCATGTCAAGAAGCAACGGTTAGACGGTTAGAACTGGACATGAAACAACAGACTGGTTCCAAATTGGGAAAGGACTACGTCAAGGTTGTATATTGTCACCCTGCTTATTTAACTTAAATGCAGAGTACATCATGTGAAATGCTGGGCTGGATGAAGCACAAGGTGAAATCAAGATTGCCAGGAGAAATATCAACAACCTCAGATATGCAAATAATATCACCCTTATGGCAAAAGCAAGGAGGAACTAAAAAGCCTCTTTTTTTTTAACTAATCTATTTTAATTGGAGGCTAATTACTTTACAATATTGTAGTGGTTTTTGCCATACATTGAGATGAATCAGCCATGGGTGTACATCTTGATGAAAG